>CM069917.1:16096742-16424242 GCA_036172215.1 Camellia granthamiana | reverse complement strand
TGTTGTATGCCAAAAAAACATAAAATTATTTTGATTTCAAGGTGACATAAGTTTATAAAATGGCCACAACCGTTTACAGTGAAGTTTGCAAACTATGAGGGAGCTGGATCACAACGAAATTGTAGGGAACAAAAAATCAACTATGCATAGAGAACAATAAATGATGTATAGAGGACAATATATGATGCATGATGGATCTTATCCATTTGTACAACCAAATAGAGTGATCAGAAATAAGAAAACAGAGAACATCCAAGGACAAACCGAGTCATTCATCACGTGCAAGAGCTCAGCTTCTGGGTAGCTGAGAGCAAGTGGAACTGCAACACCTCCACTAAACCAAGTCCCTAGTATTCC
Source organism: Camellia granthamiana (assembly GCA_036172215.1). Lineage (NCBI taxonomy): Eukaryota > Viridiplantae > Streptophyta > Magnoliopsida > Ericales > Theaceae > Camellia > Camellia granthamiana. The sequence goes on along the minus strand of CM069917.1, from coordinate 16,423,885 downwards.
AGCAACAAACTCAGCAGAAGGTTTTGCCACAATTCCTATTCGAGCTCCAGCAAGATAGTCATTCCCTCTGGTGCCATCCACCTACAAGGAGGGGAAAAAAAAATCATTTTCGCTGCCATCATTGATCTGATGAGAAACTTGTACGCACATTTCAGGCATGTAAAGAGGACATGCAGCTTCATCAACCCAAAGGTTAAGGAATATGTCATATTTAACTCACAGTTTTTTGGTCACCATTGCATAATAGCCTTGATATCCTCCAAGCAGATTGCATCAGTTGAGAATAAGTATAGCTCTTCTGATCAGCCCTTATAGCAATACTTTCACAAGACACAGAACCCTGTCTGGCAACTGCTTTGACCACCTCCATGAATGTCTTATGGTCCAAAGCTGTTTGAAAAGAAAAAAGAAAAAAAAATTCAAAACACAATCAAAGAATATTTTATCAGATATCTCCATGAATTCAAGCAGTAGTAAAAACGGAAAAAAAAAAAAAAAATGCTTTAAAAAGTGGAGTTACAGATTAGCTAATAAGGAGGTCAAAAAAGTAGCGAGAGAGACTAAGTTGAAAGCCTATGATGACCTGTACACTAAACTAGATAGTAAGGAGGGAGAGAAGAGGATATACAAACTCGCTAAGATAAGAGAGAAGAGAACAAGAGATTTTAATCAAGTTAAGTTAAGTGCATCAAGAGTAAGGACTCTAAAGTGTTAGTGAAGGATGAAGAGATTAAGGAGAGATGGAAAAACTATTTTAAAAAGTTGTTAAATGAAGAACATGGAAATAGGTCAAAAGGGGAGGAAGTAGGCAGCAATAACAAAAACCAGGACTACAGGTTCTATCGTAGGATTAGGAACTTTAAAGTGGAAATTGCACTTAAGAAGATGAAATCCAATAAAGCTTTAGGATCTGATGATATCCCTATTGAAGCTTGGAAATGTTTGGATAAAAAGAGGGTTGTTTGGTTGACTAAGTTATTTAGCAAGATTTTGTTGACTAGGAAAATGCCAAAGGAGTAGAGGAAGAGTATTTTAGTGTCAATCTATAAGAATAAAGGAGATGTCCAAAACTGCAACAACTATAGAGGAATCAAGTTAATGTGTCATATAATGAAAGTGCGGGAGAAAGTGATGGGACTTCAATTGCGAAATATAGCAGAGGTATCAGAGAATCAATTTGGGTTTATGCTTGGTAGGTCAACAATAGAAGTGATCTATCTTTTGAGGCGTAATAGAAAAGTATAGAGAAAAGAAAAGAGACATTCATATGATTTTATCGATCTTGAGAAAGCATATAATAGAGTGTCTCAAGATATAATCTAGTGAGTGTTAGAGAAGAAAGGGGTGACAAAATGTTACATTAATGTGATAAGGGATATGTATAAAGGTGTGGTGACTACTATTAAATCGCCTACTGGAAAGACAAATGAATTTCCAATTACTGTAGGGTTACACTAAGGATCAATCTTGTCCTTATCTTTTACTTTAGTTATGGATGAATTGACGAGAAATATTCAGGATGATGTGTCATGGTATATACTTTTTGCAAACGATATCGTATTAGTGGATGAGACTAAAGAAGAAGTTAACACTAAGTTGAAGACGTAAAGAGAAGTACTTGAATCTAAAGGTTTAGGATAAGCAGAATTAAAATAGAGTACATGGAGTGTAATTTTATTAACGGTAACAATGAAAGCAGAGGAGAAGTGAAGATTGAAAACTAAGAACTACCTAAAAGTGAACAATTTCGTTATCACAACGGCTGGGGAGATTGGAGTGGATGTTGTCCATAGAATTAAGGTGGGATGGCTTAAGTGGCGGGGTGTGTCTGGGGTACTATGCGATAAACGAGTACCAACTAGACTACAATGGAAATTCTATAGAACAGCTATTAGACCAACGATATTGTATAGGTCGGAATGTTAGGCTACTAAGAAACAATCTATATAATAAAGCAGAACGGATTTTGAAAATATGTTAAACACAATTGTCCTACTAGGACATTTCAAGGGTCATGATTCATTTGTATATTCACATGGATGGCTCAGATGAAAACATTCTCTCTCACTCTACCTGAATTTCCCGCCTAAGAGCCACAAACTTTGCAACCACTCATCCTTATCTATCCTATGATTTATGAATTTGAAAAAGATGAGTATCAACATTTTTCTTTATCTATATCTATAAAATAAGAAAACTCAATATCTATCTATCCCATGATTTATGACACCCATCCACTCCCTACAAAACAAAACAAAACAAAAAAAAAAAAATTAATTGGTTAGCCCATCAAGTAATAAAATTTAAAATTCAAAATTGACGACACTATTATCCCATTGTTTATGAATTTGAAAAAGATGAGCATCACCATATTTCTTTATCTATATCTATAATAAGAAAACTCATATCTATCTATTCTATGATTTATGAATTTGAAAAAGATGAGCATCAACATTTTTCTTTATCTATATCTACAAAATAAGAAAACTCAATATCTATCTAAGAAAACCCAAATTCAAAATTCAAAATTGTTATGTTATGTAACCAATCTATCTTTCTATATGTATGCTTCTCTATTTGAAAATAATTTCTCTATAAATTAGGTGCAACTATTCTTTTTCACTCTTTGTGGTCATCTTAAAATTTTTCTTAATAGGATTCAATTAGGGACCACCACCAACAGAATTCAGGTACATATTTAAATTTTATGAATTTTTTATTGATTTTATTTTATGTTGAAAATTCTTAATATTTTTTTGACGTATTTTTATTGGGTTTTGTTGTTTTATAGAAATATAAAGTAGACGAATTGGTAGCTAAGAGTGAAGGATAAAAAATGGAAGAATAGTAACGTTTTGTAATACCATTTTTTGTTTTAATTCTAAAATTTAAATCCTTAATTTTTTTTTCTTTGTTCAGTCCAAATGGATTTCTTTAAGCAAACGACAATTGGCATGGGAGGATGCATTTCGGAGTCTTTACTACATGCTTCGGAAGAGTGTGTGTGAGATTTTTTTATGGTAATTACCTTTATTCATGCTTTTGCAATTTTGTTCATCAAATCCATCGATCGTAAGAATTTTGTGCAATAGGTGAATGATGACTTCGTCTGTGTATTCTTCGTGATCTTCCATTTTAAAAGTCTGTTCTATCTGCCTTTATCTACCTGCCAAAATAAGTACTTACATTGATTTGCTCTTATAATTGGAACTTTTCCAGTGTGCACTGCACAGTTTGTGGTGACGTTCGTTGGTGATGATGGTTCGAAGGAAAGTAAGCGCGCATGCAATGCATACATATCCCAATCTACAAGAAGTTTAAGGTCATTGTTAAGAGAGCATGTAAGATTTTATATCCTTATTTATCGCACCTCACCTATCCACTTTTTAAATTTCAAAACACACCCATCCACTCCCTACAAAAAAGAGACCCACGCTTATATCCTTATCTATCGCACCTCACCTATCCACTTTTTAAATTTCAAAACAGACCCATCCACTCCCTACAAAAAAGAGACCCACGCTTATCGAACTCTCTCTATAAACTCTCCTCTTTTTTTCTTTCAGTCTCACTCCAAATTTTCAATTTTTAAAACACCCACCCTCAGCTATAGTGATGCTCATCACCTCATCCAGTCATCACCTGTGCCACTTCCTCCAGTCATCTCCACGCCAGTTCTACCGACAAGCAAGGTATGAAGAACTCACTCTCTATCTATCTATCTCTCTCTGTGATTGCTCTTTTTTTTATTGTTGTTTTGTTTGTGAATCTGCAGATGGATAGAGCACGATCCGATGGAGATTATAGAGAGTGAAGATTTGTATGAGCAAGGTAATTGACAAAGCCACTATAGATGGGCACAATGTTGAGAGTGGACTTAAGGCAATCGGACTCACCAATCAGAGAGAAACAACGGTCGTTTGGAGCAAATCTATTGGCCTCCATCTCTATAACACCATTGTTTGGATGGATGTTTGTACCAGTTCCTTATTCATTCATTCATTCACCCTGTTTCTTTTTCCTTTTTTTTTCCTTTTAATTATTATTATTATTTTATCATTTTGTTCGTGCAAATTGAAGATCTAGAATTGTATTTGTATTCTTATCAATACCCATTTCTTGAATTGTATGTTTTTTTTTTTTTTTTTTTTTCTCCTTTGTGAGGATATTTTGTTCTTTGGATGTAATTTTACATTGTGTGATTTTATCAAAAACTGTTGCATGTGATGGCCTACGATTATTTCTTTTTTTTTTAAAAAAAAAATTTAATAACTTTTCCTGGTCTTTGAAACATAAGTCTTTGATTTTTTTTTACCAAATCACTATTCATCTATTATATTCGCATATATAGTGGTGTTGATCATGTGCGAGATGATAAGCATGCACTATTAAATAAGTTTTAGTTATTTTTGCATATATAGGTGCACACACAATAACTATCATCTTTCATAATTAATATTCCAGTTAATTTTTTTTTTTTTTTTATAAATTGGGTTGAAAGTGGAAAATATGTAAGAGTATATATATAATAATTCATTTACATAATAATTTAGAAAATCAAATCACTTAATCAATTAGTTTCAACGATTGATTGATAGGACTTTACTCCCGATAATTGATCAATTAGGTAGTATTTGGTTCACTATAATAAAGTTCAAACATTCCTTACATTTCTCATGTTTGGTTGACTAAAATAATAATAAAAAATTCATTACAATGAGAGTCATCATTAACTATTATAAGGAGATGATCATTCCATAGGAAAGTGTAAGGAATTACCATTTCATTTAATTTCATCTCATTTCAGTGTACCAAATATAGCATAAATGAGATTGAAATGTTTCAAATATGATTAATGCTCTGATAGGAAGTGTTTCAATTTGGGAGAAGTGCAATTTATCTTGGGAAGATTTTTTTTTATTATTATTAAAAATATCAGAAATGTTACATATTCTTAAAAAAATACAACTTTATAACTCTCACTCACGTGCGATTGGTCTAGGAAGGAAAGAAAAAAAATAAAAATATATGATTGGTCCACATCATTTTGAGAGTCATGAATGTTCCTAATTTTGGGGGTTCCTAAAATTTATTTGGGTTACTAATAAATTGATGTTTCATTTAAATTTCATGTCTTCATTTAGGGATTTTTTTCCTTCCTGTCAAATTCATTACCTACTCTTTGAAAAGAGAAAAAAAAACAAAAAATTTGAATACATCCCTCTCTAATTTTGATTTATATTTTAATGTCATCATTAATTGCACCGTGTCTTCATGCACGGGCATACACTAGTATATAAATAAGACGAGTGTTGCTGAGATGAGGATACTAAGGTGGATGTGGGACAAGACTAGAAAATATAGAGTTAGGAATAAGCATATTCGAGAATGGGTAGATGTAGTACCTATAGAAGATAAGTTGATAAAGAATAGATTGAGATGGTTTGGTCATATATAACAGAAACCAACAGAGACAGTAGTGAAGAGATGTGATATAGTGACGGCAAATGAAAATATTAGGGGAATGGGCAGATCTAAATTGACGTGAACTAGTATAGTAAATAGAAATATAAACCTCCTTAATTTGACTAACAAAATGGCCTTAGATAGAGTTAAGTGGAGAAGAAGAATTCATGTAGCCGACCCCATTTGATGGGACTTAAGGCTTGGTTTGGTTTAATTTGGTTTGGTTTGGTTATATCTCCCTGAATTCACTACCTAAGTTTTCCAAGCTGCTTGTTTTAGTACACATGGCCATCCCATGAAAACTAACCCTCTGTTTGGAAGAGTTTTGAAAATGTAATTCTATCTCTTGATTTGCACGTGGTGTTTGGTTACCGTTTTTAAAAATTAATTCCACATCTACTTTTGAAAACTCTTTTCAATGCGGGAAAATTTGGGCTAACCAATCGTCCCTCCGGACGTCCGACCGATTGTTCCCCCGGACGTCTGGCCGGTTGACTGGAACAGTGCAATTTTTTTTTTTTTTGAACAATTGGCACCTGTTATTTATTATATTTTAAATAAAAAAATTCAGAATTTTTTAAAATTTTTTATAAATTTTAAATAGAATTTTGAGTTGTGTGTTTGGTTATGAGTTATTAGTTTTTGTATCAAATATCATATGTCACATCAAAAATTTCCCACTCAATTCAAAACTCATACACCAAACAAATTTTTCACACTCAAATCATAATTCCAAAACTCATAAACTTAAAATACGACTCCTATTCTCAAATCATATTTAGAAAACTCTACCAAATGCAACCTAATTATCTCCATGCTGCTATATTACATTTCTAGGTAATCTATGTAGCAAGGTTCAAAATGGACTGTTTTAGAAATGGGGACAATGGATCAGTTTATAGATTTCATGAAATGGACATTTTTGCTACATCTTACAGCAATTCACCATTTCTGAGATCAAACAATCACCAATGACATATTGAAAACCTTTAAGGGCTTGGTAAAACAGAACACAAGCACAAATCAGGATAAAAGCCATGTATGTTCCAAAGAAGCGGTACCGTAATTCCAATTCCACTATTTGGGCTACATTCTAAACAAGTAAATTTAGAACTAAATTTGAATTCCCCAGACAGCAAAGTCCCTATCACACACCAAGACTCACTAATTTCACATAATATGAGTTGCAATTTAATCTGATTCTGCAGAGGCACCCACAAGCAACCTCAGAGTTCATTCCTAGTTTCAACACTCGGTAACACAATAGGAATTTCAAATCAAATCAAATTTAGCACAACCTTAGTATTTCAAATAATACTTAACATGCCACATAAATCATTCACATTTCCCTTCCTTTTTTTCCTTTCCCTCTACAAATCCCTCATCAAATCCTTGATCCAAACACACAGCTTAAAGGAACAAAAAAAGAAAGCCCGCAAGATATAAAAAATGGTCAACAGTAAGAGGATCTCCAATCCTTACTCTATTTTTTTCATCAAATTTGAGATAAAAATTGGTTTAAAAGCTTGATCTGCCATAAAACACTACAATCTCACTCTTTTTTTTCACCAAACATTTTTGAAAAATTCCACAACTTATCCTATTTAACCATTTTTTTTTAAATGAAAGAAAACTCTCTCTCATGCTTACTCTTTCTAAAAATTTGGTGAACCATTTAGTTCATCCTCGATTTGGTGAAAAAAAAATGCCTATTCCTTGATTTAATACAGATTTAATGAAATGGTTGGAGCACACTTTTAGCCACTATTTCATCAAATTTGAATTTGATGAATCCTTCACCTTTTCTTTAAATTTGATAAAAAAAAATTGCTAAAAAATCATCCCCAATCCTTTCATCAAATGTCAATCAAATAAAGGGAGAGTTATTTTTTCCATCAAATTGAAAACTCATCAAATCCGTATTTGATGAAAATTTAAAAAGATGAAACATTGGAGATGATGTTTTCATCAAAATTTGATGAAAAGCAGTTTGTATCGAATCAAACTTTTTATTCAAATTTGGAATCAAATTAAATTGGGGGGGGGGGGGGGGGAAGAAAAAAAAGTTAGTGAAGAGTTGGAGATGCTCTAAACTAATCACAGATACACAAACAACGCATCCTCCATCAAGGAAAACATCAATCTCCAAGCAATATGTCTAAACAACACCGCATCCCTAGCTCAATCCTACAACAAACATATACAAATTGACGTTTGAAATTAAAATGAAGATTACAGAGAGAGAGAGAGAGAGCGCGCTTACTGGAAAAGCGAGGAGAGTGAGAGAAGAAAAAGCTAGGGCAGAAGAGAGAGAGAGAACAGAGGGGTCCGAAGCGAGAAGTATAGAGAGGTCTGAGTTGGTTGAAGGCTTTAAATGGTCTCATGTGTCTGTTTTTTCGGTGGTTGCGACACTTATTTATTGCCACCACACCCGTTATTCTTCGTAGATGGTTTCAAATTTTGTGTTTTCAATTCATTCCAGTGATGGGTTGGTTGGTTAGGCAATTTTGTTTTCTGAATTGAATTGCAGTGAAGCGAAAAGAGAAAAAGGTCAACAAAATCAGCGCGCGCGAGAGAGGATCACAAAATAGGCGAAAGCGAGAGTTGAGCGGGCTTTCCTCACTCTGATTCCAATGCTTCGGTTTGTGAAGTTAGGATTTTAATCCAAGCAGTGGGCGGGCCACTGTCACATTATTAGTACATCACTTTTAGTGGTCTCAAGCATTATTGATATTTCAATAGATAGATTTCATGTGCTTAAAATTTCAACAAATAGAATTTTACATCAATAAAATAAAAATTTCAACAGATAAGGTTCAAAAAATTGAACAAATAAAAAATAATTGAACAAATAGAAAAGGGCAAAAATAATTGAACAAATAGAAAAGGGCAAAACTTAAAATAAAATATCTTACAAAATAACAAAATGCACTTCTTACCAGAATATTCTACATAGCCTATACTTCTCACCAAAAAAAAAAAAAAAAAATTATGATGGACCCAACGCTTCATGCAAAGCTTAAATTGAATTTTATCGCCAATTTTTTTTAGTTTTTATTGCATTATTGATACATATACGAAATTATATAAATTTGATGACAAATAATATTTCTCATAAGAGAGAGATATTCTTTTATGAAATACATACAAGATAAACAAAAGATGACAAATGAAAAGAGTGTTTGAAAAGCTTGTTAGGATGCCATTAATAACTTATTTTTATATTTATTATAAAAAAGTTAGGCAATTAGTGTAAGTAATGACTAATCATGTGGTTAGTGTATATTATATCATATAATTAGTTTTGAAGTATCATGTACATAAACTAGTACATATTATTAGTAAAACTTAAAAGCCCCTCTTCCCTAATTGTAGAAATTAATTTTTTTTACCAGTTTATTAAAATTATTTTTATCTAATAAATTATAAATAAAAAATGTACTAAAAAATTTGGCAGAGACTATTGAAATATTAAAACATTAAAACAACTTAGCCTCCGTTTGGGAAGTGGGTTGGCTTTTTGGCTTTTTGACTTTTTTGGCTATATGAGCCTGGGGCTCAAAATGCTGGTTTGGGAAGGACTTTTTGGCTTTTTTGGCTTTTTGGCTTTTTTGTGAGGTGTCATCCTATTAAATTACCAAACTGCCCTTTTTGGCTTTTTTTTTTTTTTTTTTTTTTATATTTTGGGTTTGGATTTCCCATATTTTTATTTATTTATTTATTTTAATTTTGGGTTTGGATGTGGCGTTTTTTGCTTAATTTTTTTTTAAAATTTTTTTTTATTTTGGGTTTCGATTTGGCGTATTTTGCTTTTTTTAATTTTTTTTTTGTTTTTGTTAGGTTTGGATTTGCCGTATTTTTCGTAAATTTTGATGTTTATTTTTATTTTGGAAGTGGATTTGGCATTTTTGCTTTCATTTTACATAATTGTTTTAATTTTTTTATTTTGGGTTTGGATTTGGCGTATTTTTTTCTTTTTTTTAAAAAAATTTACGATTTGGCCTATTTTGTTTAATTTTTTTTTATTTTGGGTTTTATTTTATTTTGGTAAAATATTTTTTTATTTTTTTTATTTTGGGTTTGGATTTGGCGTATTTTGTTTAAATTTTATTTTTTTTTATTTTTTTATTTTCGGTTTGGATTTGGCATATTTTGCTTAGGTATCGAATTTTTTTTTAAAATTTATGTTTTTGTTTATTTTATTTTTTTATACTTTAATTAGTTCTTGTTCTTAAATTTTTTTTTTATTTTGGGTTTCGGTTTGGCGTAATAAGGTTTTTAATTTTTTTTTTTTTTTGGGTTTGGATTTGGCGTATTTTTCGTAAATTTTTTTTAATTTTATTTTGAAGTGGATTTGGCGTTTTTTGCTTTCATTTTTTTTTTTTTTTTTTTTTTGATTTTGGGTTTGGATTTGGCGTATTTTGCTTAAATTTTTTTTTGAATTTACGTTTTTTGTAATTTTTTAAATAATTTTTTTTATTTTTGAATGAGGCGTATTTTTCTTAAATAATTTATGTATTTTAAGTTTTTTTTTTTTTTTTGCAAATGGTTTTTTCATGTGTTTTTTATTTTATTGTTATTTTAATTTTTTTTTCATTTTCTGTGAAATGATAAAAAGTGAGGTTTTATTTTATTGTCCTGTCTATTTTAAATAATTTAAATTTAATTTAATTTTAAATATTTAATTTTATTTTAATTTTAAATCGTAAAAATTTAAATAATTTAAATATTCAAAAAATTATTTTAAAAAAAATTAAAATGTTAAGATTCAAAAAATTATTTTAACAAAAAAATTTAAATAATTTAAAATGTTAATATTTTAAATTTAAAAACAATTCTACACTCAAATCGTAACTAAACACATACAATAAAACTCAATTAGTAAATTATTTTTAAAACTCATAACCAAACACATAACACGAAACTCATACTACTTTCACAACTCTACACTCAAATCATAACCAAATACATAACAAAAAAATTAAAATATTTTTATAAATATAATTTGAATTTATTTTTATAAAATATTTTAACAAAAACTAAAAAAATATTTTTAATTTTTTTTTTTCAACGTCCTGTGTATTTTTCAGGGAATAGGTGTTTTTTGGGAAGTGATGTCAAGCTTTTGTCTGGGGGTAATTTTGTAAATTTACCTTCACAATAGTTGGTGCCAAGTGATTGGGAGCTTCTATATACACACACCCTTTCCCCTCAATACACATCCTTCTAAATACACACACTAAAAAAATAAATCCTAATATATTTGACTCACTACACACACCTATCATTCCACATATACCCCCAAATGTAAATCATACACACACACACACCCCTCTCACACACACACCCGTGACCCTCACACACACACACCCATCTGAGAACAACAGTCACACACATACCCATCTCTCACACTCTCCACCGTGGTTCCTCCCCAAAGCTTCATCCATCCATCTGTGTGAAGGGCATTGAAGAGCATTGAAATTTTCACATTTTAGGTTGGTTTACACAGATTAGAATCTTCTCATTCCTATTTTATTTGTAATGTAGGGTTAATTTTTACCATTTTTGAAATTTTCAGTCCACCAATGTAACTGATTGCCGCAGTTCTTCATTCGGAACTGGTTGTTCGATTTTTTTGTTTTTGTTCGGCATTAGAGTTCCGAAATTTTTGCTTTTATTCGGCATTATAGTTCCGAAAACATTTAGTTGGTTCGGCTTTCAAGTGCCGAAAATAATTTTTTTTTTCGGTTTTCAACTTCCGAATATTATCTATAATTTCGGACAACAACTTCCGAATGGTGTAGGTATTTTCGGACAACAACTTCCGAACAGATTTGGTGTTTTCGGACAACAACTTCCGAACACAATTTTTTTTTTTTTTTTTCCCTTCTAACACTTAATGAAACACTTAATTATAACACTTAATTATAACACTCATTACACACACTCTCATTAATTTTACACACTCTCATTATAATTTAAAACACTTATTATTTACACACACTCTCATTAATTTTACACACACACTCATTACACACACACTTATAATTTAAAACACTCTCATTAATTTTACACACACTCTCTTTATTTACACACACTCTCTTTATTTACACACACACTTAGTATTTTTTGCAGATAATATGGATTCTGAATATCAACAACGTGTCCCACCTACTGCTTCAAATAGACGACGTCGTCAATTGGATGTAGACCATGAACGGGGACGAGGGCGTGGGCGCGGACGAGGTCAAGGTCGTGGTCGAGGTCGTGATCCAGTTGAGGTAGAATATGATATTCCAAGTGCCAGTCAAAGTGGGGGCCGAAGCCAAAGACGATTTCAAGGTTATGATATGCCTGACATTGCTATGCAGGATACCACTTTACCTGATTCTCCTCCTGTCCAGGAAGAGTACCTTACTCATGCTTTTCCAGGTGGACCGACTGATCCGTCAATACTGCGGAGTTTCAATAGTCATGTGGCTGCAGCTATTTGGCACAGGGAGGTAAACATTCCTCAGTAAAACTGAAATTCATTTGTATATGAGTTTTTTTTTTTTTTTTTTTTTTTTTGTGTTGTATGGTAGTTTGTAATGAGATATCATTTGTGTTGTAGGAACGAGGGCCCCTAAAGTGTCATAATCACTCTTCCAAGATCCTTGCATGGCCATGGTGGTTAGTAGAGAACAACACCAGATTCAAAGCCATTATTGAGCAGTCTGGACTGTCACAGTTAGCTCGTTGCACTTATCGGTTCGTCAACAAGCTTCTAATCTCTAGTTTTGTTGAGAGATGGCAACCTGAGACGAACACATTTCACATGACAGTTGGTGAGATGACCATGACCCTGGATGATGTTGGCACTATTCTTGGCCTTCCCATTGTAGGCAAATCAGTCAGCATACCAGATGTGACAGATCATCATGGAGTTACATTACTCGTTTATGGCTTGGGGATTAGTGAACGTGCAGCATATGAAGAGGTTTCTTCTGCTGGTGGCAATTCAGTCAGGCTTGAATGGTTGCGAAGTCAGTTTGCTAGTGTGACAGATTCAGACCCCGAGGAGGCTATACAGTGCGCTGCAAGAGCTTATTTGTTGTTCCTGTTGGGATGTACACTCTTCAGTGACAAGAGTGGCGGCAGGGTTCCCGTTGTTTACCTCGGCTTGTTGATGGATTTGGGATCCATACATACTTATGCCTGGGGTGCTGCTGCATTAGCATTTTTATATAGACAGTTGGGGTTTGCTAGCCGGTCTGGGGTTAGGCAGATGGGTGGTTATATGACTCTTTTGGAGGCGTGGATTTATGAGCACTTCCGAGCATTCCGACCTCATCAGAACATGGGCTACAATGAAGACATGCCACACGTGTACCATTTGGCATCTAGGAGAGAGGCGGGTTCCTCCATTGAGCATTTGAAATCTTTTCGAGCCAACCTTGACAGTTTAGTAGCTACTGATGTAAGTTTACTCATCTTGCGATAATTTTAACACTTCTATTTATCTTACCGTTTATGTACTTTAATGCAAAAACACTTTACGTTTACAGGTTATTTGGGATCCATACCACAGCTGCAGAGATCGACATCCATGTAACCCGGTTACATTCTACCATGGATGCTTAAAGTGCTTAGACGTTGTTGAACCCTATCATCCATATAGAGTTTTGAGGCAGTTTGGCAGGGTTCAAACCATCCCAGATGCACCGCTAGCTCCCACTCGTGGTGCGCGAGGCAACATATCTGCGCGATATACAGTCATGTACAGATACTTGGATAGGATCTGGGAGGCTTGGGATAACCACGTGTTATCTGAGCAACGGAGGAGCACACCAGTTCGTCAGCCTTGGCAATGTGTACCGGGTTACATGGATTGGTATAAGAATATCACGCACCTCTATGTCGAGCACACTGATGAACCGCGTGTCCATGACCATCAGGATTTCAGCGAACATGCGGATGTAATCTATTATCCTCTCTTATGCATATGTAACTTACTTGTTTTTTTTCTTATATGTTTCATAAAATGTGATATTCTTTTCAAATGCAGCGTATTGCACATGCACTGCAGATTTCACATCCTATTATTGACGCTGGTTATCAGGAGGGGATTCGCCATCCTTATCGACTTTACCAGGCTATCGAGAGTATGACACATGTTCTTGAAGGTCAGCACATTGACGAAGCTGGACCTAGTTCTGGTGGAGGTCGCTTTCCATCTTCAACATTGACATACAGTCGTAGGCCTAGGCGTAGGCATACAGCTGATTCGTGACATGTTCTCTTGTTACATGTTATTTTGTTAGTTGATGAATATTTTTTGATGTTTTTTGTAAGATGACATTGTTGTAATGGCCGTGTTTTTTGGTGTTTTTGTAAGATGACATTATTTTTTTGTGTTTTTCTTATTTGAATGGAATGGCAACAATGGTATTGTAATGACATTGTAATGACATTTTATTATTAGAATGGAATGGTAACAATGGTTGTTGATTTTGTAAATGATACTTTTTTATTACAATGGAATGGTAACAATGGTCGATAACATTCAATCCACATTGCAAAACATAACAAATCAACATCAAAAACACATCCATTAATTTCTTCCATAATTCTAACATTGTCAAATATATACATGTGTCATGCGACATCAACAACATCAAAAGTCTCTCGCGTAGCTACATTATCATGAATAATGTCCTTGAAATGTTGAATGCGACGCACATATGCATCATCCCAGTCCACAGCGCAAGGGTGACGGTATTTCCTCCAATTAGTGGCAATAGGAGGAACTGGATGGCCTGGCTGCAACAAAACCTGCACCAAATATCAATTGACTTAGTGGTCATACCTCATAACTTCTTGTACATGCACAAACCGAATTGATAAGTTTCTGTTATACCTGGACGAAATGATTTCCGTTGACAAACCCAATGGCAATCTCGCGTCTATCAAGTTGAGGTACTGGCACTGTTCTAAGAGGTAAAAAGGTGAGACATTGCTGTAAAGACAAGTGGTATAACACAAGATTGTAGCACGATGCAACAAGATGCCCCATGTCTGGCATAGTCATCCAATGTGAGTATCCAGGACTGTCTTCAAAGTATGACAATATGCTTGTCAATTCTTCAAACCTTTCATAGGACCCATAAAGTGTAATATATTCCTCTTTGTGTGTGTGCAGCTCACCCAATAGGTCACGCCTTGATATCAGTGTGTTGCAACTTAAGCAGACTTTGTATTTTCTCAAATGATGCCTGAAATGAGACTTGACATGAACCCAATTGTCTTTTAAGTTTTGCATGTGCACTCTCAGCCCTGTTCAATTCAATGAAAGTCAAGTTAAAATGAAGTACATGGCACTTATTAATAACATAGTGAAGAAAAGTAATCTTACCGGTTCGTTGTAACATTGCCACAATGCATACACGTGTCTGTCCATGCCGCCACAAATTTGTCCTTGTAAGGAACCAACCAAGTATCCATGATGTATTTGACTGCATCAGGATAACTACTGAATTCCTTAAGTAATGATTTAAGACGCTCATCGTATTGAATTTCAGAAGATGAATACACTACAGAGTTCCGCTCATGGTTGAACTTCTCCCATTTTTGCTGTGTCTCAAACATTTTCTTGCATTTGGTCAACACATTCTTACTGATATGCCAACGACATAATAAATGTCTGGCACTCGGGAATATCTTCTGTATGGCATTCATCAAGGCTAGCTCTCTGTCAGTAACAATAACTGTTGGCACAACAAACCCATCCATGACATCACACAATGTAGCTAACACCCACGAATAGTTATCAACCCTCTCCTGCTGTAAGTATGCGAACGCTACAGAGAATGTCATTTCAGTTGATGTCACTCCCACAATTTCAAGCAGAGGAAGCCGATATTTGTTGGTTTTATATGTGCAATCCATAATTAATATACGTGGGAAAGACCGGAATAAGTCCAAACTGGTAGGATGTGCCCAAAACAAGTCTGTCACAGTCATCGTGGACTCTTCAGACCAATGGCGCTCAATGTAATTATACTTGGCCAATTCACCCAATAAGTATTGCATCTGTGATCTTCCAGCTCTCTGTACCACCCTGTTTCGATGGCGTACATTGTAAATGGTTTTAAGTGTGCTTACATTCAGGGCATCTCACTGTTTCAAGGTTACTAGGATTTCTTTTGGCCGAACCATGCTCTTTGACATATCCATTAACAATGCTTTCTCATCCTTTGATAGCCTCCCCGCATATGAATGTCCCTCGAGGTGCTCCGCAGGTGGATGATTATGCAATCCGCATACTACGGTCAATGTCCATTCATTATGTGTGGTAAACCTGTGAGCCCTCATATCAAAAGGACAACCACACTTCTTCGTACCAGTTACTCTTGATGTATTGTTGTCATCATGTTTTAACTTCTTTATTGCTCTATATTGGCCACTCCTCTCACAAGCAAGATATATACTGGGTCTTTTTTTCCCTCCACCATAGTCTGATGTTTTGATTACAATAACCAAACCATTTCTCTTTCCAACTTCACGTACCTAGTTGAGCAATTCATCCTTACTTTTGAATACCTACAAAGTTAAATAAATATTATCAAACATTTACATTTGGTGAGCAATTCGAAACATAATCGTTATAATTTCGTAGACTGAACCTGTTCAGTTGTGAATTGAGTGGTGTAATCTAACACAAAATCCGCGCAAACCTGACTTCCTTGAGTTGACACATATTCCTGCATGTTTTGTATAACAAACTGAAATTTTTAATGGCATTATAATGATTAATTTGCAATTGAAACTGTAAATTTGGTATACAGTTTGCAACTTTGGAATATAAAATAGAAAAAAAAAAAATTTACTTCATTCGGAAGTAGTTGTCCAAATTTTTTTAAAAATTTCGGAAGTTGATTGTTGTATAAGTTAAGTTTGTTCGGACAGCAACTTCCGAATTTAAATGATTTTTTCGGACAACAACTTCCGAAACATTTTATCTATTTCGGACATCAACTTCCGAATATACATACTTATTTCGGTAGTATACTTCCGAACCAAATTACACATTTCGGCTCTGGTTATCCGAACGACGCTGGGAAAAAAAAAAAATTTTTGAACTCACATTTCCTTCGCTCTGCTTCACATGAATACTAATTTGCTGATTTTCAGAAGGCAAATCCTCCATCACAGTGATGTTTTCCCTACGAATGACGAAGGTTGATGAACTTGGAAATGCCAAAACCCTTTGGTTTCACTTCTACCTCAATGAACATTATATACAGAAACCAATGGTGTCACTAGCTACACAACAGATAGAAGCTATGAATGATTACACACACTCCCTGGAAGAAGCTATGAATCAGCATCCACAAGCTTCACACACGATGCAACACTCCACAAGCTTCACACACGATGCAACAGATGTGAGGTGTGCATTGAGATGTTTTCAAATAACAATGGTGGCTAAAATAGTAATTTCACTTAGGGATAAAATTGTAATAATATTAAATATCATTAAGTGTGTGTATTGAGGGGAAAGGGTGTGTGCATATAGAAGCTCCCCAAGTGATTGCCTCCGTTTTTGTCCTTACATGGCTCCATGTGGCTAAAATCAATTTTTTTGTCCTTACATGGCTCATTGAGCCCCATAAGCCCATAAGCCCTTCCTAAACAGACGCTTAGATAAACTATACCAAATAGTCTAATATAACTTAATTTTCCAAACTTAATTAACCTTTACCCTTGCAACACTCTTGAAGTGTTTAGAAATTAACTATTTTTAGACTTTTAACTTATTATAAAAAAATAATGATAATTTGATACCTTGTAGACTTGGTTTGAGAACCACCTAAATAAGTAACTTATTTGTTATAAATTATCATATTATTTTTTTTATTTTCCTTCATATTTTTTTATAAAAAAATTAATAAATCAAAAAATAATCAGAACTCCAACCAAATGTTAAGGAATATTAAGGTTGCGTTTGGTAGAGTTTTGTAAATATGATTTGAGAGTATGAATTGTATTTTGAGTTTGTGAGTTGTGGAATTATGATTTGAGTGTAGAAAATTTGTTTGGTTATGGTTTTTGAATAGAGTGTTGAATTGAGTTTTGAATTGAGTGTAGAATTGAGTTTTGAAAGTTCGATTTGACATGTAAAGTAAGAAAATTTGTTTGGTTATGAGTTTTAGAAAAAGTTTTCAAAACTTAATTCAAATTATAGTAACTCATAACAAAACACACTACTTTCACACTATTGAAAATTTTGATCAACACTCATAACCAAACTCTTTTTAAAATTCAATTAAAAAAAATTATTATTAACAAAAAATAACATTAATCAATTTTTTAATTGAAAATACTACAAAGGAAATAATTTTTTTTCAAAATAAATATTCAAAAAATTTAAATCATAAATATTTAAATAATTTAAATAAGAGCATCTCCAATGCATCCTCCATAACTTCAAATATGAAGGATTTGTTCTTCCAATCTATCCTCTAAATCCATCTCTATTTGGAAGGAGGATGAGTTGATCCTCCAAATATAAAGGGAAGATGAAAAATAGAGGATGGCCTCCAAAACACTATTCATTTTATATTTTTTATTATATTACAAATAACTTTTAATATATAAATTTAATTTTTATAAAATTGAGATCAGTAAAAAATGTGAAATCATACCTTTAAAATGAGTATAATATTAAATATATTTTACAAAAACTTTAAAATTAAATATTTGTTAATGAACAAAAATTACTTTTTGATGAAGGAGGATAAAGGGTTTTGAAGGTTTGTGGTTGGAGTTTGAATGAATAGTAATATACTTTATATTTACTTTTTGAATAAAAAAAATTATTTTCATCCTCTTGGTGAGAGGATTGGGTTAGAGATGCTTTAATTGAAAAAATTTAATAAGTAAAAAATTAAAATTAATATTCAAAAAATTTAAATCGAAAAAATTTAAATAATTTAAAATGTTAATATTTTAAATTTAAAAACAACTCTACACTTAAATCGTAAGTAAACACATAAAACAAAACTCAATTAAGAAATTATTTTTAAAACTCATAACCAAACACATAACTCGAAATTTCATACTACTTTCACAACTCTACACTCAAATCGTAACCAAATACATAACAAAAAAATTAAAATATTTAAAAATATTTTTATAAAATAGAGTTTGAATTTATTTTTATAAAATATTTTAAAATTTAAAAAATTAAAATCGTAATATTTTGAAATTAAAATATTTAAAAATATTCAAAAAATTAAAAAATTAAAAAAATCTTAACATATTTAAATATTAAAATATTTAAAATCTTAACAAAATTAAAATATTTTTAAAATATTTAAAAAATTAAAATATTAATTTAAATTGAGTTTTGAAAAGAGTTTTGAATTATGTGTTTGGTTATGAGTTTTGAAAAGTAATGATTATGTTTTGAATTGAGTTTTGAGAAATGGGTATAGAATTATGATTTGAAAACTCCAAACAAACAACACACTCAAAACAATAGGTGAAACTATATTTCAAGATGCTTACCAAACGGAGCCTAAGTTCTTGAATTCTTTGACCATATTTTGCACATCTCCAAGAAATTTCTGACCTGAAAAATAAAAACACAAATTAATTCAGAAACGTCTAGAAGCATATGAATAAATTTACTGTTTTTGTAGAGACTATTCTTGTCTTACAAGAGACAAAGTCCGATTGATCACACCCCTTCAAATGTCTTAACATTAAATACCTCTAGCATGACATGAAGCATATAAAACAAAATGTCACTTTATCCACATAAATTGCAAGTTCAACATAAATTTTACTATAACCAACAACTTAGTTATAGTAAAATTTGGACTTAATTATTTAAGAAAATAATTTACAAACATGAAACACCTCACACTTTTCTTCAAAGAGTTCCACTACCTAGTCACATAAAAAAAAAAAATAGTGTCCAAGAATGAGCCTACACTGTGTAAAATTAAAGACATATATTTGATTAGTTCATTTGTTTTTAGTGTCTAAAAATGGTGTTTATTAAATTCACAATTTTAACATGAGTTCAACAGGACCCTGTCAGCTTTTAACTAATTTTCAAGAAATTTCTTTTTAAGTAAAGGACTAAAAATAAAAATAAAAGGGGGTCCTTTTTCCATGAGCGGACTGCAGGTTCGAATCATGTCCCGCCTAATCACAAAATAAGATTAATCAATATGAAGCACATGATGGATTGTTCATAACAATAATAGACTTAATAGAGAGAGATTTTAGTCCAAAACAAGTTTTTGCTTGTATTTTATAAGAACAGCTCATTATTTAAGTTTTAAACACCTAAAGTTGAGGTCCACAGCTAAGAACATTGACAACATGCAATGTGGTAAAGTCTGAAAAAATTCTACACTCACCTCATGGTTCAAGGGCTTCTAGAGGTCATTGCCAGCTGTAACAGCCATTTGACCAACACACACAACCAACAAATCATCAACTTCCTTTATAGATGGTATCCTCGTATATTCTTCCAAAGAAGCTGGCGGTTCTACGACTAGCTAAGAGACAATGGGTTTCAACAGGACCTGCAGAAACAAAATTAATTTCAATTATAAGGAAACGACAGACGAGGGACATGAAGAAAGCCATGTAGAGTTTTCATTTTTAGAGTAAAGGATTTTTTTTGTGAATATGCTTTACTCTCCTTGTAGACTTCACTAGTGAGTTAAATTTTGGAGCCGAGCCTTCCTGATATTCTTGAGTTTTTGTATGCGCCCTATTTGGCACTCTTTCTAATGTATGTTTTACTTAGCAAAAAAATGCTGATTAAATATTTTTTTTAAAAAAAAAATTGTTTCATTAGTTCTAGCATCAATTCTAGAATGACCCTTCCTTGAGTTGAACGTAAAGCTTCTGCAGTAGTTTTACATTATAACCAACAAGTGCAATACAGCTGTTAACTTTAGTAAACATTGAAAAGGAAAATAACAAACGTTGGACTCCTTGTAGACCATAGTGTGGGGTAACCAACAAATAGACCAAGGTGAAGCTGACCAAAATAACTGTGAGGCACATGAGCAGAGAAGCAACGAAAACTATGAGTTAAGTTATTAAGCAAATTTCCTGACAGAAAATTAGAAAACATTTGAATATTGAAATTAATTAATCAAACTGAAGGCCAAACAAGAGAAGGCAGAACTGAAAATCGAAATTATCAGACATGACAGTAGTTCAATAATATACTACAAAACATCCATTAATCAAGAAATCACTCTTTGCAGAGTGTTGTGGACACTATATGGTCAAAGCTGATTCATATATGTCAAGCACACAAGTTACATACAAAAAATTTAAATCAGTGTAAATGCTGCGCATATAGAAAGCATAAAGGGTGAAAAAAGTGTTTCGCAAACCTCAAAATTTGATGAATCAAGAAACTTCAGGCTTCCAGTATCATAAAGAACAAGATTCATCGAACCCTAGCTTGTATTCCACCTAAAGTTACTACTATTATGTGGGTGTCTTCTTATAGGTCAAAAACTGAGAGAGAGAATTCCCTGAAAATTGTATGTGCATCAGTTCTAGCTACAGTAATTACTTAATTGATACCTAAGTTGCTGTCAAGTATAGTCTGGGCTGGTATGCTGCCTTTTAGCACATGCCTCTCATTTCTTGGCTAGTAGCTTCAAATGCCCAATCCGGTACCTGAATCATGTCAACCAACACTTGAAAAGAGGTGAAATATGCTTTATGGAAGGTTCGTAAGGACATGGAAGCTAGAAAAATGTTAGTTCGGCCCTTCGACTTTCATCAACCTTTATGCTTATCAGTATTTAAAAAAACTATAACTACAAGGTTCGTAAGGACATAGAAGCTGGAAAAATGTTACTTTGGCCCTTATAATTCATAAAAACTAGAGAAGGGAAATGAGAACAAGAAACAACCTGATCTTAGTTCAGGAAGTAACGAATTTCTTTGCGTGTCCTGAGTAATGTAAAATATGACCAGTTCAGGAGAAACTGGTTGATCAGGAAGACTAGCTGAAGAAACACCACAGCAGAATGGAAGCTAATTAAGTGCATTAATTATTTTGTAGAAGAGAAATCAAGAAACAGAATATGCATATACCTTTTTCACTCTCAATTATGAACTCCACAGTGGCAGACAATGACTTGTGCAGGTATCCCCTAACTACGTCTATAGTTACCTAGGGAATGCAATTTAAGGAGGAATGACACCTTGCAGCTTATTCCACATCAAATTGTTGGAAAGAAATAAGAAAAGAAAAATACTGTAAGTAAACAGAAAATTAGAAAACAAAAAACATCAGAGAAAGTGGGCTAGAGTTCTCAAAATTGGAGAAAATGTTTTCCACATGAAGTGGTTGGAAATTTTTTTTTGTTGTTGTATCAATATGTAGAGCATCAATCTAAAGAAGTATTATGGAATGAATAAGAAGACATCATATCTAAAGACATGTAGAAAAAAGACTGCAATTTTAGGATGTGAATGAGACATACATTTATTAATGTAAACTCACTTCAAATAGACCTTACTCCAACAATTTGGAACCAGCTAAATAAAACTTTTAAAAAAAGTTAATAACAATAGTAATAATAATGCATAATGCATCCTAGAGGCAATCAGCCCATCCTATTTAGAGGCCAAAAATGCATTCAGACTACTACTACATACAACCCATAAAATCATAATAAAAGGACTCTTATCTTTCCATGTTCAATGTCAATTCCAGCACCAACACCATCAACAACCACCAAAGAGAGAGATGAACATGCTTGTTTCTGGGTCCTCAAATAATAGGGGACAAAGATGATGACCAAGAACACACATAAAAAACAAATACAAATGGAAAAAGAATAGGTAAGCACGTCTGAGTAAATGATACTCCTCTGTATAAGACATATTTCATCCACTTGATTTGGGGATAAGGCTATCATTACCTATGATAGAGCACATTAGCATTCCCATATTAGTATCACACTACTTCTCTAAAAGATATAACAAATTGTGATGAGAAGTATCAGAAACACGTAGCATTCACAAATGTA
This sequence comes from Camellia granthamiana, assembly GCA_036172215.1. Lineage (NCBI taxonomy): Eukaryota > Viridiplantae > Streptophyta > Magnoliopsida > Ericales > Theaceae > Camellia > Camellia granthamiana. The sequence continues at coordinate 16,401,353 of CM069917.1, read as the reverse complement.
ATGTAGGAATGAAGGAATATCTTTTTGAGATTTATGAAAGCTCTAACCTTGTTCTAGCTTACATCTAACAGCACTGCTATTTGCCAGGTCATTTTAACCTTGGAGATTAGGTCTGCCGAGTCACTGCAATCATCCAGCAGGTCACAGATACTGCATACACCACATAGGCCCCAAGCTCCAAATGGTAGTACCATCTTATTTTAAACTCAAGATAAAGTAAAGCTCACACGATTTCTGGTACAAGAGTTATTTTTAGCTAGAAAACAATGCATGAAAGATATACCTTTAACATCTTTCACATGGATGTCGATGCTATAGTTGTCTCTGCCAATTTTCGAGCAATTAGTTTTTTGTTCAATCATAAACACTTGTAGTTTAATCTTTCATCATATGAAATTGAATAGATATGTGAATAACAACATTAATGTAGCCAACCAAGGACCATATTCTTTCCCAATTTGGGTTTTACTCACATCTTGAATGAATTCAAGGACATATTCGAAGAAATTCTGACCGCCAGTCGGAACAGTTTGTGGGTTCCAAACAGCTATAGTGGCTGAACTTAATAAAATAGCAATTATAGCCCAAGAAGTAATAAGTACTTGGCCGTGGACTTGGAAACTTCCTATTTTCCAATAGAAATGTTGGCCTACTTCCACACCGGATATGATGGGTCTTAAGGCTTTGCTTGGTTTGGTTTGGTTTATGTGAATAGCAACATTAATCACTAGAAGATAATGTTCACAAGTTGAATGAAAAGGTGATATTCAGGTAACCAATATTAATGTATTGGGAGATGATGATCCATACAGTATTTTAAGACGCCTCAAATGCCAATTTGTGAATGAATTGGTCCAGTTAACTTGTTGTTATGGAGATCCCTACCATAAGGAAAAAGTAATAAACATTTCAGACATTTTGAAGAAAAATAATATTTGAAAGTATTAAAACATTCTTCACTTGTTATTCACATTACTAAACAAGAAAAGGAAAAGAAAAGAGGTGAGGGTCATATCTTTGCACTTATATCATATATCACAAATTTATAATTGATGACAATAATCATTCCAGCTTTAAATTTCGTATTTGCACTAATAGGAACTTTCTTTACTAGATAGGAAAAGCATATTATAAGTATTTAATTTTCTGTATAGTTTCTTGTAAGTCATGTAAATTTGTACTTTACTTGCCATTCCACTTTATTTGATCTATTTAAAGACAAATGTATCTTTCTGTGCACTAAAATCATGGAATAGACAGTATAATTAGCTAAGTCAAGAAATGCACCAAACTCAAATTAGCCCCACATTGGGGCTGTTATGCCTCTGTAGTGACTACCCAACATGACAATGCTATAAGATTCTAGTGCATTGATAAAAAGTACTTGTATATTCTCAATGAAACAACAAACTGAAAAAAGAAAAAGATAAGAATGGTAACAAGAAACAGCCACCATTGAACTGCCTCAAATTAAGTGTTTTAATACAAAAACTTTCTCATAGCCATAACACATTATCACTTATCCGATTCTTAATTACGAATCCTACTAGGTGGGGGAAAAAAATAAAGCAAAAAGACTTGATTATTGAAATGAGCAAATGATATCAAAACAACAACTAATATACCCAAGAGGGACAAACTGTTGGTAGAAAGTATAATATCAAAAACCACCAGGAATAGAAATATTTACCTTCCCTCCCCCCCCTCCTCAAATCAGATTAAAAAAACTAGTTCCAAATGAGGCCAAATTATAAAAAGAAAATAATTCTGCTATCATTTAGAAAAATTCATTGATCCAAATGCAGCTTCTTCATAGAAATCCTTAGAATTCATTGACCCAAAGTACCCACCATTTAATAAAAACAAGAATCAAACCTAACACAAATAGAAGCTTAATCGAATCCAATTGAAGCAAACAACTCAAGAAACTCACTTGATGAACAGAACATAATTACTTTAGAACATAATTAATGGCTTGTGTGTAGAGATTATATGAATATTGAATCGAATCTCGCAATTCATCACATACATATATGTGTATCAATATATACATGTGATAATAACTGAGAATAAAGAAAACAAAAGAAGATTGGAACTACACTTAAACCCATCTGAATTTGTTTTGATCCATCACAGTCCTTCCTAAACAAAGAAAATGAATATTAAAGACAATGACAAACAATTTGAGAAATGAATAATGGAGAAATTTAGGACCAAATAGTATTTGATATATACATTTACAATATTATAGTATAACGTTTTCTTGAGATTGACCCGTGTTTTACATCAACAAACTAACAAGCAGCCAACCAACCATTCCACAAAAATGATTATAAAAGAAAGGACAATATTTCAGCTATACTTTATATCCTAATCCACGCAAATTCTATTTACAATGAAGTTAATGTGGAATGAGATATGAAAAATAAAAATAATAAAATTAAAAAAATGAAGTTTAGTGAAGAAAGATTAGTTTAACTTTTCGATCTTGGTGCCTATAAATAGAAAAAACCTCAACATCCCTGTGACACAAGCAATATGGGCTTTGAGTCAGGCAATTGTGCGAATAAGGGCAAGATTGCATTCAGACAATTCCTAACTAGAAAATCCATTAAGCTGCAAGGAGATAAGATATGCCACTGATTGAAGGCTTAAAGGAAGTTTGAAGGCTTAGAGGAAGTGAACAGCAACATTAGCTAGTATACCAAATTCCAATCACAATACTACTCAATTCATCGAATCAACAATACTTGAGGCACTACTACCAAAATGCTGAGAGGGCAATAACAACCAAAGATCATAAGATATCCAATAAGCAATTACACAATCAACACAACAAAAAAAAATGTCTGATTTGACTCGGTTCTCTCCTAAATATTTGTTCACCAAAAATCGATACACAATTCTCTCTACATTTGACTCAGATGCACCTATTCAAATCAAAATCAAGACCAAAAAAATGCAGCTAGATCCAGAGATCAAATCAATAAACAAAAGCATCAAATTTCAACATCGATACAATATATCATTGATTCTGAAATCAATCAACTCACAGTATTGCCAAGAGCAACGACATTGAAGAAAGTGGAAGGGCGGCGCGAGGACGATGAGTTTTCATCGACATCTTCGTCGGCAAGCAAAGCAGATGCTTGGCGCATTGAATCAGCAAGCTGAGCGAATTCGTCGATCGCGTCCATTGACTCGATGAATCAAAGAACTCGATTTAAGAGAGAGAGAGAGATAGAGAGAGAGAGAGAGAGAGAGAGAGAGAGAGATGGATGATCAGATCGAAGGCGGAGGAGGTATCGATAAGTATGTAGAGAGAGAAAGAAACCCTAGGTCGATACAAGATGAAAATGATGATGGAGAGAGATTCACCGATTATATGTGTTGTTGAGTAGTAGACACTAATTTATTAGGAAAAAAAACTATGTGAGAAAAAAAAAAACGGTAGATAAAATTAATGTTAAAATTTATTAATTAAAAATAAGTTTTTTTTTTAAATAAAAAAATTAATGCTATAAAAAATTAATAATGCTATGATGCGGCATAATTTTAAAATTTTTGAATATTTATAATTTGTATAATGAATGGGATCAGTAATAATAACATAAGGTATGTTGATACCTTAGTTGGTATATCAATTGGTGCATCACTGATAAAAAGTAGTTCATATTTGTGTGTGTAGCTTTTTTAGTAATTTTTTAGACAAGTTTTAAAATTTGTTTTTTTTTTTTTCTAAAATTATAAATATACCCAAATAAGTCTAAAAAAATTATAGCAAAATTATAGAGAGAGAGAGAGAGAGAGAGAGAGAGAGAGAGAGGTGGCTTGAGGCAAAAACATGTATAGATAGAATGAGAGGGAGAGTGGTGAAGGAAGCCTTAAGATCATGTTTTTGAGTTTTTTTTATTTTAGTTATTGTAAGTTTTTAAATGTTTTAAATATATTTTTTTTTACATTTTAAATTGAAAAAATTTACATATACTTAGAAGGAAAATATTTTTTAATTTTTAAAAAAAATACTAAATTCAAAAAAATATAAAATTTAATACATTTCACATGTATTATATTTTTTTATAAATATTTTACTTCTTAGCTGTATCTAGAGAGTTAAATGTATTTTGAATTTTTTTTTTTTAATTTGTGTTTTGGTGTTGGGGCTTTTTTTAAAAAAATAAAATAAAATTGGGAATTGTATATTTTATATAAAAATCAAATTGGAATATTTTATACAATCACACCTATTTAGGGAGTGTGATTAAATATATATATATATATATAATTACACTTATTTAAAAAGTGTGATTAAAAAGTAGTAATGTATATATAATCACACTTTAATTAGAATGTGTGATTAAAAAATATATATATAATCACACTCATTTAAAAAGTGTGATTAAAAAATATATAAATAATCACACTCATTTAAAAAGTGTGATTAAAAAATATATAAATAATCACACTTTAATTAGAATGTGTGATTAAAAAAAAATATATATAATCACACTTATTTAAAAGTGTGATTAAAAAGTAGTAGTGTATATATAATCACACTTTAATTAGAATGTGATTAAAAAATATATATATATATATAATCACACTTAATTGAAAAGTGACATAAAAAATAAATATTATCACACTCAATTAAAGTAAGTGTGATTAAAATATCAATCTAATTTTTTTTTATCATACTTTCAACAAAAGTGAAATATATTTTTTTTTTTCTCAAAGTGTGATCTTTAATTATTTTTGTAGTAGTGTTCGCTCGAGCGAGCATTCTGTCGCTCGAGCGTGCTTCTAGGTTGTAGACCTGAAGGTTTAGATTGTTGACTCGAGCGAGGCTTTCTACGCTCGAGCGAGGATTCTTTGTGTCTGGTCACTCGAGCGACCACTTCTTCGCTCGAGCGAGCCTGTGTTATATCAGTAGACAGCAGCGGGTAAACACCTCACTTTTTCATCTCTTTTGATTTCAAAACCCTAGATCCAAGCTCTCTCTCTTTCTCTAAACACCTTCTCTCTAGGGATTGATCTAGTTCTTGGGTGTTTCTACCCTAAGTTCTTTGTAAGAAAGATAGAGAGTGTTGAGGGCTTCTTTTTAATCTAAAGAATCTTGGATTTGGAGCACTTTGGTCTTTCACCATCTTCCCCTTTGGTCTTTTCATTTCGAGGTAGGGATACCCTACTCCATTTTATGAGCTTTGTCTTTAATTTTGGTCATTTTGATTAGTTGGTGATGTTGGGAAATTTTTGGAAAAGTTGGGGTCATTGTGTAATTTATAAAAGAGGGGTTTTCAAATATTTAGAACCCATATGTACGTAAGACTTGGAAAATAGCATTATTAGTGTCAAATTGAGGAAATTGGACCTTAGGGTTGATAATTAATTGGTATAATTAATTTGGGGAAATATGAAATTGAATTGGAAATTGTGAAATTGGGAAGTTATGGGATTGAATGGTGTAGATGGGTTAATTTATCACTCACCTATGTAAAAGTTGATATTATACTTGTTTAATGCATTTATTTTCAATTTAGAAATAACTGCTTTGGGCTATCGGTGGAGGATAGTCTTGATTGTTGTAGACACTGTATGTTGATTAGGGAAAACTGAAACTAATCACATTGAATATGTCATCGAATATGACAGTTGGAATAATACATCAATATATGTATGGATTGATCCCTGTATATGATAATTGTTTATATACTTGGAATATGTGTATTGTGTGGGAAGAGATAGGGGATGTACTCCATGGTTTGAGGGAAGATAGGGGATGTACTCTCAAACCTATTTGGGAGGAGATAAGGGATGGACTCCATTAATACAGCAAATATGTGTATTAAATTGAAGTGTTGATACAACAAATATGTGTATTATTTGAAATATGGAAGTGTTTGAATATGAGTTGTAAATCTCATGTGAAATTGTGAAATATGGAAACGTGTTAATATGAGCCATGGTCTCATTGAATTGGTAGGCCAGGTTTTGAGCCATGTTTATATATCGGGTTTGTATAAGAAAGGAAAATTGAAAGGAAACATGAGCATGATTGTCATGGAACTGGATTGTGATATAAAATGGTTTATAAGTGTTAACCATCTATCAAATGCTATTGTTTTAATTATTGCTTGTATTTGGTTTAGTATATTTCTACTGGGCTTTGGCTCACCCTATATGGGATATCATTTTCAGGTACAGATGTTATGCCACCTCCAAGGACGTAGCTTGGGAGACTAGAGGCTGAAAGACTTTTTGTGTTATCTTTTATGTATTACATGTAAATTCAAGCCAAGGGCTTAATGTGTTATGAGTTAGTACTCTCTTTTTGTGTAACCAAGTGTTGGCTTGGAAAGTTGTAAACCCGTCGGGCATTTACTTTCATTGTCAACATGTAATACATTTGTAAGGAATACTCTGATGAATGGAATTAAGTTTTATTTACTTATGTCTACGCATGTCAATAATGTGGGATTCTATGTATTATTTTGAGGGCGTTACACCAAATGTCTATTTTTTTTTTTTTTTGCTACAAAACTTTTAGTCGCCAAATGTCTTTTTCCAATTTCTTTTTAGTTACTAATTGTCTAGTCCCCAACAACATGATATTATGTTTTATCGCAAAATTATAATTTCTCCACAACCTATCTATATTCCATGCAACCTGTAATACGTGTATAAACAAAATGATACATACTATCAATCATTCCACAATCTGCATCCATATACAAAAAATAAATAACTTTAAATGTCAAAATCCATACAAATCAACTATTGTCCAAACTAAAATAATAATTCCATAAAAAATATATCATACAAAAATTAAAGCCTTCTGTATATAAAAAATACATTTACTACGAAAAGAAATTATCATTTGGCATGGTACAAATTACCATCGTAATCTGTACCACGACAAAAGGTGATATATGTACCACGACAAAAGTTTTCTATAGACCATGACAAAAGGTCATATATGTACGTCGACAAATGGTATATGTGTACCATGACAGAAGGTGATCTATGTACCACGACAGTCATTATCTGTTGATTGCCAAAAGTTTTCTGTATCAGTAATAATGAACTATACAAAAGCTGAAGACGACAAAAGTATTATATTAGTTCTACACAAAAGTGAAAATTCTTCTCCATACACCAATGTGGATTATCTAAAAGTCCACGCAACAAAGCCATCTGCAAAGAAAAACAAAAAACGAAACATTAGAATTGGTTACAAAATATGAATTCAGTCAGCCATATGGAACATGTTCTAACATGCATTTAAGGTAGAACAATCGAGAAATGCCTTCTTGGAAATAAAAGAAAGTATATATATAGATATATGTATCATGCAATATTTATTCTAACCAACTTCACAAACAATCTAATATGTAATTTATTCGTCCTATAAATATATAAAGGCAATTACTAGAATATGTAGATGTTATTTTCATAAAGTTGTCATTTTTTAAACTAAGTGTTGCGAGTTTTTCGACTAAGTGTAAGACGTATTAAGGGGCTGTTATGAATTTTCACCATCGGAAAGCTCTTTTTCGAGTAAGTTTAGGGCGTATTCAGCTCTAACTCCCAACATGCGGGTCTGAATTACGTTCCGTCAGTTTTCACAAGTCCTATTTGTCATGGCGAAACTGCCCATGTGAGCCACACGGTGGTTCGGGGGTTGTTTTGAATTTTCGCCCCCGAAACGCCTTTTTTTGACTAAGTTTAATGCGTATTTCGCTCTAACTCCCAACCTATGGCTCTGGATTACATTCCGTCAGTTGTCACAAGTCCTATTTGTCATTGGGAAACTGTCCGTGTGAGCCACACAGTGGTTCGGGGGCTGTTTTGAATTTTCGCCCCCGAAACGCCCTTTTTCGACTAAGTTTAGGGCGTATTCGGCTCTAACTCCCAACCTACGGGTCCGAATTACATTCTGTCAGTTCTCACAAGTCCTATTTGTTTTGGGGAAGCTATCCGTGAGAGGCACACTGTTGTTCGAAGGCTGTTTTGAATTTTGGTCCCCAAAATGCCATTTTTCGAGTAAGTTTAGGGCGTATTCGGCTCTAACTCCTAACCTACGGGTCCAGATTACATTCCGTCAGTTGTCACAAGTCCTATTTGTCATAAGGGAACTTTCTGTGTGAGTCACATAGTGGTTCGGTGGCTGTTTTGAATTTTCGCCCTCGAAACACCCTTTTCCGACTAAGTTTAGGGCGTCTTCGGCTCTAACTCCCAACCTACGGGTCCAGATTACATTCCGTCAGTTGTCACAAGTCCTATTTGTCATGGAGAAGCTATCTGTGAGAGTCACACGGTCGTTCGGGGGCTGTTATGAATTTTCCCCCTCGGAAAGCTCTTTTTCAAGTAAGTTTAAGGCGTATTCGGCTCTAACTCTCTACCTATGGGTCCGAATTATGTTTCGTCAGTTGTCACATGTCTTATTTGTCATAGGAAAGCTGTCCATGAGAGTCACACGGTGGTTCGGGGGCTGTTTTGAATTTTCGCCCCTGAAACGCCATTTTTCGACTAAGTTTAGGGCGTATTCGACTCTAACTCCCAACCTATGGGTCTGGATTACATTCCGTTAGTTGTTGCAAGTCCTATTTGTCATGGGGAAACTGTCTATGTGAGCCACACGGTGGTTCGGGAGCTGTTTTGAATTTTCGCCCCCGAAACGCCCTTTATCGACTAAGTTTAGGGCGCATTCAGCTTTAACTCCCAACCTACGGGTCCGAATTACATTCCATCAGTTGTCACAAGTCCTATTTGTCATGGGGAAGCTATCCATGAGAGTGACACAGTCGTTCGGAGGCTATTTTGAATTTTTGCCCTCGAAACGACCTTTTTCGAGTAAGTTTAATGTGTATTCCGCTCTAACTCCCAACCTACGGCTCCGGATTATATTCCGTCAGTTGTCAAAAGTCCTATTTGTCATTGGGAAACTGTCTGTGTGAGCCACACGATGTTTCGGGGATTGTTTTGAATTTTCGCTCCCGAAACGCCCTTTTTCGACTAAGTTTAAGGTGTATTCGGCTCTAACTCCCAACCTACGGGTCCGGATTACATTCCATCAGTTGTCACAAGTCCTATTTGTTATTGGAAAACTATCCGTGTGAGCCACACGGTGGTTCGAGGCCTGTTTTGAATTTTTCCTCCTGAAACGTCTTTCTTCGACTAAGTTTAGGACATATTCGGCTCAAACTCTCTACCTATGGGTCCGAATTACATTCCGTCAGTTGTCACAAGTCCTATTTGTCATGGGGAAGCTATCCATGAGAGTCACACGGTCGTTTGGAGGCTGTTTTGAATTTTTTTCCCCGAAAAGCTCTTTTTCGAGTAAGTTTAAGGCGTATTCGGCTCTAACTCTTTACCTACGGGTCCGAATTACGTTCCGTCAGTTGTCACAAGTCTTATTTGTCATGGAGAAGCTATCCATGAGAGTCACATAGTGGATCAGGGGCTGCTTTGAATTTTTGCCTCTAAAACGCCCTTTTTTGACTAAGTTTAGGGCGTATTCGGCTCTAACTCCCAACCTACGAGTTCGGATTACATTCCGTCAGTTGTCACAAGTCCTATTTGTCATGGGAGAACTTTCGGAGGCAGAATAGAAAGCTGCACAGTTTTTCACAAACATCCTATTTTGCACAAACATCCTTAATGATCCCCCTTATCTATAGACAACCTGAAAAGTCTAGGAAATTCATCCGCTCAAAAGAAAGATTTCGAAGGCAGAAAGCTGCACAGTTTTTCTCGAAGAAATGAACTGTTGGTTGTGAGAAATACATAGCTTGAAAACAAGGTTAATGAACTTGAACAATTACTGAACTCAGCTCATACTGAAAAGAAAGCCACTTCTGTGCAACTGATGTATCACATGAATACTATTACTAAATTAACTGATCAGCACTCGAAAACATCTGAACTTAATTTAGAAGCTGAAGCAAGACAAAACATCTCCCCAAACAAGTGACATGTTTCCTGAAGCCACCAATGATGGTAGCCATCCACCTCCCTCAATACCATATTTGCATCTTATAATCTATTTCCACAATGTTCTGTTCTCCACCCCAAAACTCCACCACCATTTCATTGATGATAAACCATAATTGCTCTAAACTTTGGAGAAATGTTACTCCTCCAAAAGTGAAGTGTTTTTGTTGGGTGGCATTAAAAGAGAGAATTGCATCAAGAGATCTATTTGCTCAAAGGAGGATCCTTCCAATGGGGGCTAATTTGTGTTGTTTATTTTTTTTTTTGGCGAATGTAAGGTTGAGACGGATTCCTACGTTTTGCTGCATTGCCATTGATCATGGTTAGTGTGGTTGGCCATTCTCAATTGGTGTGGTCTAGGTTGACACCGAAAAGGGAGCCAAATCATTTGCTAGCACAGCACAAGGTGAGAAACCAACAAACATGGACAACCAACAAACCTCACATCAAACAACTAAATATACACACCAACAAACCTAAAAAACACAGCAACATTCAATACAATGGGCTGATATCAAACAACTAAATCTACACGCCATTTGCAAATGAGATCATTATATCCAAAATGACCCCGCATAAAAGCTTGAATAGCAGTAGCATCAAGCAGAGCAATAGTAGAGAAGCATAAAAAACCTGAAGCAATCGTATGCACAATGCGTTTGAAGCAACCTGGCCATGAGTGCTGATCCCACAAGCATATCCAGATTCCAAACAGAAACATTGATGGTGTATTCAAAAAATCAAACATCACCCCTTCCTCCTAAACACAATCTTACCAGATTTAAATTTGAAATGAAGTCGATTATGGAACAATACATCTCTTGTGAGTTGCTTTTTACCTCGAAAAACAATCCTTGTTTTGACAAGTTAACATAACTCCTCCATATCAAAATGAGATGTATTACACATACAGTCATTCATTTGCTTCCATATGGACCAAAGTACTGTGAGTAGAATGGCTCTCTAAATTTTCTTATTAAATTTCTTCCATCTATACCCTGCCCACCATTGTAGAACTCCCTCCACTGAGTTTGGCATTGCCCGTTGAACTCACCACCACTTTAACATTGCAGACCATAAACATCATACAGGTTTACAACTCAAGAATAAGTGATTCACATCGTCAGCCTAACCATTACATAAGACACAAGTAGTATTAGCATTAATAGTTACAACCTAATTTTTTGAAGAAATACCTTAGTTTTTACTCTCCCTTTCCAAGCGAACCAGCTTAGAAATTGAACTTTTGGATGACTAATGTTGTTCCAGAGCAGCTTAGGAGGTAACTTGATTGGGCATTGAGAATATTCACACCATTTACAAATTGAGTCAACACTGAATTCCCCTGAGGGTTTTGCTCTCCATCTTAATTTATCTTCAACACCTTCTCTAAGATGTGTTGCATCATTCAAAATAGTAATAAGCCTTGTTAATTCCTATTGTTTTGGGTTTAGGCTAGTAAACTTGTCCTAAACCCTAGGCCCCAGCTACTTTAATCACCCCTTATGTCCATAATCATTGTAAGAGACTCCATTTTATCTTAAGACAGCAAGAACAATCTAGGGAACACATCTGTAAGCCTTTGATTTCCAATCCAAATATCCAACCAAAAGAGGCATCTCCTGTCATTTCCAGGTACTATTTCTGTATTTGTCACAAAAAATTTATGAAGATTTGGGTTGATCTCAGCAATTGGCACAACATCGAGCCAAATTATGGAGAATTTAGACTTCCCACCCAAAAATCATAAAAGCTTTGATTAATCACGTCCTTTGGTCCACTGAAACACAACCTTCATCATCGACTTAGACCACTATAATAGCATTGTTACTGCTACTAGTGTCATGTTATCTTCATGTCGAAATGATGACGTCACCTATGAATCAGTTTGACACATTTATGACTCTAGCACGTACTAGTATTAGCCCTTGCCTATTATCTCATAGACGGTCACTACCTTTTTATCGTCACTCCTTTTTAAAAATAATAATTGTATTTTCATTCGTAGATATATATTGTTTCTCACTGTACCCACCCTAATGACTACATTATTTGTCTTTTCTTACTTTGGTTCAATTGCTAACTTCTGAGGGAAACTTTGGAATTTTTAAAATTAACTTTCCTACCTTGATCACTTGGAGACCTTTGTTTTCACACTTCAAAATAGATGGTTCATGGTAGGTGGTAAATGGAAGGGTTCTATAATGGAGGGTTGCATGTTGAGGTGGTCTATAGCAGAGGATTTGGTACAAATTTAGGTGAACTTGACCCATGGGGCATTTTCCGTCACAGAAGTATAACATTTGTTACAATTTGGACCAAAGTGAAACGAATCTAATCAGTGTATTTAGTTTCAGTTTTTTGAATTTAGCTTTTTGAAAATTGAGTTCTTTGCTTTTCGTGTTTTTTATTTTTAGTGAATATTTTTAAAATTTGAAGTAATTTTTTTACTTTTTTAGATGCACCGTACTTAGATGTATCTAAATAGTAAAATATTTGTGAAAAAATATTTTAAAATTAATAAATATGAAAAAATACGAGAAATGTATTGACTTTTCATTTTTTTTTTTTTGGTATTTAGTGTATTTTGTAAAGATTTTTTTTCATAAATATTATACTTTTTAAGTGTATTTATGTTAGGTGTGTCTAAAATTTTTTTAAAAAAAGCTTAAAATATTAAAAAATGTCATTGAAAACATTAAAATATGAAAAATTAAAAAGTAGAATTTTCTGAAAAATATTTTCCGAAAACCAAAACCAAACAAGCTGAATAGTATGGAGAACAAAGTGAGAAACTGTGAATGTGTAATTAAGCATTTTAAAAAATACAAATCATTCCGTAATCTGTGAAGAAATTATTTGTGTAAGTAATGTCATAATAAATTATAATTATTATTTGAAAATAGGCTAACATAATTTAATATGAAGATTTAATTATTTTATTACAGGTAAAAGAGGAATATCATTTTCCCCATCAAAGTATCACTCAAAAATTAACTTAACCTATGTTATTTTAATAATATTAATTTTTACACATAAATTGTAGAAAGAATAAGCATCCTCCTCTAAATTGAATTTCATTTGCAAAACATCAACCTTAGTAAGCATTCGTAAACTATCATAGGTTTGGGAAGTTAACCCTTCTTCCTTCCCATCGACAACATCATCCTTGCCATCCGGAGCAACTTGATTGTCAATTTCACTGTTGACCTCTTTCTGCCTACTACTTTCAGGTTCATCCATCATATCTACATAACAAATTGCATAGACAACAAATGTGCACATAGACAACAGATGTGCAGATTTGGCATCAGTTAAATGCAAATAATAAAAAAGTACACTCGTAAATACCATAATATAAATTAAAATCAAACAAATCAACAAAAAAACACACCTGCCAGTGCCCTCCTATAAATTAAAATCAAACAAATAAAAAAGCACACCCACCAATGCTCTGCTACCAATTCAAAGGAAATAAATTCAAAAACACACCTGCAAGCACCCTACTATAAAGTAAAATATAAAAAAATACACCCGCCAGTGCTCTGCTTTCAATTATCAATTGTTAAAAGAAAATAGAAAAAACCACACCCGCTAGTGCTCTTCTATAAATTATTAATTCTTAAAAGAAAATGAACAAATAAGCACACCCACCAGTGCTTTGCTATCAATTGAACGGAAATAATAAAAAAACACACCTGCAAGTACCCTATTATCAATTAAAATGAAACAAATTAACAAAAAAGCACACCTTACAGTGCCCTGTTATAAATTAATATCAAACAAATAAATAAGCACACCCGCCAGTGTCCTGCTATCAAATATTAATTATCAAAATCAAATGAGTGAATAAGCACACCCGCCAGTGCCCTGCTATTTATTGAAAGAAAATAAATAAATAAAGCACACTCGCAAGTATCCTATTATCAATTAAAATAAACAAATAAATAAAAAGTACACCTGGCAGTGCCTTGCTATTAATTAAAAGTAAATAAATTAAAAAGCACACCTGCCAATGCAACTCCTATGGAGGAAGGGAGGGAGGGGGGAGGTATAACTTCACTTCTACATTAAGATGTAGAAATTGAGGACCTGTGACAAACAACAACAGAACATCGAAACAGAGTTAGTAAAGAAGACAATACTTAAGGAGATTTATGATTATGGGGCGAAAAGGAAGAATCTATGTATGAAAAATATTATTTTGCACATCTTTTCACATTAACAAACTGCATAACCAATAATAGAGATGAAACTGTACTATCTTTGTTCAAAGTATCAATAACCATATGACAACCCTCACCTCTGATTACTGCTAAACTGTGACTGAACATGATAAGTAACTGATTAGGATGAAATCCTAAATTGATTGCATGAGTATGTTGCTTGATTGCATTTCTATCTGTTTATCAATTGATTGATTTGTTCATGTTTTAAGTTTTGAATTGCAAATTGAAGGCCTTATCGGCGGCCGAATTTGAAATTGATTGGTGTTTTATGCTAATTAGGATTTATGTGATTTTATGGTAGATTTAATTGAAATTTGATTTGGTGTGATTAAATTAGATTAAATAAAGCTAAATCGCATTGGTTCAAGTTATTTACGGAATTGCCATTGAGTGGATTGACTCAAAAACCCACCCTTATTATGCCTTATACATTTTTGATGCATCATCTTCATTTCCTCTAGAGACCAAAAACGTGAGAGAGAGCTAGAGAGTTAGAAGAAATTGAGTTCACCTAGATTGGCTTGGAAAATTAGAAGACTTGAAGAGAGATTGCATATTTGAGCCTCCTTACTTGAAATTCAAGACCTAAGGTAGAGATTTCATCCTCTCATTTGTGAATTTGAGTTGTATCTTGCATGGTTCATGGTAATTTAGAGTTTAAAGTTAAGAATTGGTTTAAAGAGTTGAATTTGAGAGTGAATTCTTGCATGAATGCACATATTCTTGGATTTTGGAGTTGTTCTTCATGAATTTCCACATGCATGTCCGCATTTTTGTTATAGTCCATGAATTCACCATGTTCTTGAGCTAAAACTTGCATTTGGTCATGTGTTGGTAGCTTTGAATTCAATTGAACACATGCATGTTAAATGTACATCTTGTTCTTGAAGTTTATTTGAAATTGGTGTTCAATTGGTTTACCTTTGGGCTTGATTTTACAAAATTGGTCTTTGAAACATGTTGTATTATGGGTTTTTAAGTGTTTTCCAGAAAATTAGCCCAAAAGGATCGAGTTTGAGGCTTAAATGCTTGAGTTTTGTGCTTGGGGATGAATCCGGAAATTCCAGATTTTGGACCCATGCTCGAGCGTAGGACTTCACGCTCGAGCGTACCCTTTGAGTCGTGCACTTCCGCTCGAGCGTGGAAAGTTGAGCTCGAGCGTGAAATGCATGTACCCAGAAGTTCTTGTGTTTTACAGTCCGCTCGAGCGAGAGAGTTCATGCTCGAGCGAGGACCTGAGTCTCACGCTCGAGCGGAGGTCGAGCGTTCGTCGAGCGTGAATTGCATGCATCCAATACTTTTCTTGAAGTTTACAGTCCGCTAGAGCGAATGAAGTCACACTCGAGCGGAGCTCCTTTGTCTGCACGTCCACTTGAGCGTAGAAAGACACGCTCGAGCAAGACCCCTGTTTTCTGAAAATTTTGAAAAGTGTTTTAAAGTGCATCTTTGCATCCTCTTTCCATCCTAGGCATTCCTAGGCCATGTTTAAGACATCTTAATGAGGATATTGATGTAGAACCATACCGAGTCGAGTTAGGGACTAAGTTGTTGATTCCCAAGTGTATAACTTAGTGTGTGTTCGTTCTGTAACTGTGTAGGGTTGGCATTCGAGGATGCTCATTAGCTACTTATAGCCCAGTGCTCTGTGAGTAACAATGTTGTAAAGATATGTTCAATTATGATTATTTTTCTGAATGATCAACTGTTCTGCTTACTGAAACGTTATTGTTTAATGAATGAATGTTTGTCCTATTTGTAAACTGTAACCGTGGCATCCATAGCAATTTACTGTTACTATACTGTTACTGCTACTGTCACAGAGATCTCTGTCGGTTCCCATGTTTGGAACCACTACTGTTTACTGTTATGATGGCCATCAACTGACTGTTCGGTCTGTTAAGACCTACTGTACTGTTTTGCTATGGGATGCATCACATATGACTGCTATGGTTTCTAAGTGACTGTTATGACTGTTTATTTACTGAAAGGACATTCATTCTTAACCTCTTTACACAACTGTTATTCACTAGGCTTTAGCTCACTGTTTATATATATATGTAGGTGTCCAGGCACCGGACCGAAGCTAGGAGCGTCAAGCTAAGCTCCCGTTTTGTCAAAGCCAACCATTGTGCCTCACTTCGAGGTTCCGAGTGCGTCAAAGCCAAGGCTGTTTTGGGATGTTTTAGATTCCCCCTTTTGCTTCTGTTCTGTAATAAATGTTGAGACTTGCACTGTACTGTTATGGTAAGGATTTGGTCCCTAACCTGAATGTCTGTATATGATCTATGTATATACTATTTTGGTTTTGAATGTGAATATATTCCGAAAAGTCTTTTTGCATTCAGATTGTCATAGCTTATTGGACATCTTGTATTTACTGTTTTGGCTTCTGCCAGCCCATTTACTTTGTATTACTGTCTTTACTGTTAAGCAGGCCTTCAGTAATCACGGATTACTGACCGGTTACGGTACTAAACCCATAGGGACGGGTTTGGGTCGTGACAAACCATTACATAAACAGTTAAACAAATGTACCAACACCAACCGATTGACTACTTAAAAGATAAAAAAATAAAAGATCTAGAAAGAAAAAAAAAAAAAAAGATTATTTGATTGGATGGACTACTGGATTATTTTTTTGACAACTCGGTATTTAGCCTATTCATCTATTTGACGATTGGATTTGGATTATTGTTATTGGGTTTTCTTATCTTCATAGAACCATTATGTTGTGTTTGGATCATGGATTTGAGTAGAAATTTAAAAGAAAAAAGATAAATGTAGGAGAAATGTGAATTAAATATGATTGCATTTCACGTACTTATTTCCTTTCTCTTTCTAAATCCTTAACTAAATCCATGATCCAAACATAACATTAAGGAAATATGTTGTTTTTAGCGTCATAAAAGCAAAGCACATTTCTTTCTTTCTTTCTCTCTTTTTTTCTTTTTTGTCTTATTTAATAGTACAAGTTGTAGTTTAGATTGTATAAGCATATCCGTGAAAAAGTTGTATTTTAATAGCTGTTTATGTCAAAAATTGTATTTCTTTCTTCAAGTTTGTGCCAGTGTATTATTACAAATTTTTACAAATTTGAAAGAAAATAAAATTGTGGGTGTATTTTCCAAATTATTTGAGCCAACATCAATCCATATATCATAGTCACATGAAGTTATACATCATACAGTAAGTAACTATAAATGACAGCAACTATGGCTTTGGTTATAATTCTTGCTTAACATAAATGGTATGTATACAATTTGAATGTCTAATATAAATTTAACTTCATGCGATGTGGACCACACCCTATATCAATTTGATCCAACCATTTAACATTGTAGACATTTTTCTGAGTATTTTTCCTGATTATGTAGAATTGTTGTTTACTTAAAAATCATAACTTAGTTTAATTCCTGGTACTTTTCTCTGTCAAAGAGAAAGATGAGTTGCTTTTAACTAGGCTAACTATTTCATTCTTGTTATTGGGTTTTCTGATCTTGATAAAGCCTTTTCGAAAAGCTGATGTTTTCATTTGAGCATCATAAAAATCATACTCTAATAAAATTTCAGAATTTTATTATCAAGATCATTTATATGATGATAATAATGACAGCTAATAAAATTGTTAAATTTTAATATTTTGAAAAATAGGTTCTGAAACAGATCCTAGTCAAGGATCTAGCAGCTTGTAAGAAAAACTAATTTTCCAGGTAAAACATTTAAATTTCCTTCTTATGCATCCGTTATTAAAAATCATAAGCTATACAAATATCATTACTTTAAATTCCAGTATCAAAAGATTACTGCAAACAATATAATTTCATAAATGTAGGAAGCTCTCAATAAAAGTAGTGTATACAAAGAATTGGAACACTTTAGTAAATGAAGAATGGACAAGAGTCATCCTAGACATGACTTCAAGTGTATGCCAAATAAGCAACCGATCAAAATAAAGTGTATGCTAGAGAGGTAGGTAAATATATCACTAGGGGGAATATTTAGAATTAGTGTAGTTCCAGGATTTGACAATTATTTTTTCTAGAAACGTAAATTAATTAAATGCTAATTTAATTATCGCCAAAAACTCTCAATACTTTGAATCATCAAGCATTTCAACCACGTGTTGATCCTTCTACGTTATCTCACATCAAGTACGCTCTACACATCAAGGCTCACAAAGATACAACTTCAAACTCTTATTTTAGAGATTATTTTGAAATTTTGATTGAGATCAAGTTATTCAAGCCCTCAATAAATTCTCTTTTCTCTCAAGCTTCTCAGTTTCAACACTTAAAGAAATCCATCAATTGATTTGATTTTATTTTGTTATCTGTTCAATTACCAGAAGTATAACATAAGAAGAAACGAAGAATTAAAAACATAAATAGATTTCAATAAATAAATAATTGCAGTCTCGTATCAGTTACATGAGTACAAAATTCAATTACCCACACATCAGATTTCACAAACTCAACCAAAATTTCAAGATATATCTATATATATGGAGTCAAAACAACTACCAAATTAAACAAACATTACAAACAAAATCTATTCATATAATCTTTTCCTAAATTTAGAATCCAACCACTTCAAATGAGTTCACAAACGTGAAAGGGGTATTTTGAAGAATGGGAAACAAGAATCGATATAGGAAATAGGGGTTAACAAAAGGGGATTTCGAAGAAGGGAATCAAAACAACTACCAAAGCAAACAAACATAAAAAACCTAAACCTAATATTTTCCTATTTTTATAAACCAACCCAGTGAGTTCACAAACGTGAAAGGGGCAATTTCAAAGAAAGAGATTGCGGTCTAAGGTTTCATAGAATGGAGATGGAGAAAGGAGGAGAGAAAAAAGTTACAGAGAGAGAGAGAGAGATACCTTCCAGCGAAGTCGATGGTAGGTCGTGTTCGCAGGGATGGTCTTCGAGGGCGAAGAAGAGTGTCGGAGTGGTGTCTCAAAAATAGAGGGGGCTTTGGGAAAACAACGTGAAGAGCTCAGCTGGAAAGAGAACAATTGGTGAAGAAATTTGTAAAAATGGTAACCAATTGAAGAGATACTCAAGATTTCTAATCAAATTATTCAGTGGTTGAGATTAATTTGTAAAAATCTAATGGCTTTGTGTGGGTCAATTTCCGACCACACTGCCAACTTAGTACTCAACTGGAGAACACCGGTAGAATAGATGGTGCTTGAATGACCTGCAACAGAAAGAAGAGGTTCCGGCGGTGGCTCATCCACCCGGGGGTACTCCGAGGATCAAGTCAGTACTCCATATTTCTCAAAGATAATCAATAGTGTTTAACTCACTAGACAGAATATCAAAAGCATACCTTAGACCCATGAGGGTGCCTCTCTTTTATAGCCAACACAATCCTAGTCCTAATAGGAGCCTAGCCCTAATGGACTTAGGATTACTACTAATTTGGGACTCCCAGTGGGATTAGGATAAACTCTCTAAGAGTCTTATCTTTACCCAAATTGAAGTCTTCTCCCAATCTAGGACTCTTGTCCCATATCCGCTTATCTCGGATTCCGGTATCCTCACAGATAACCTCGGCCTAGCCGAGATAACTTCGGCATCATGACCAGGACATATGGCACCTCAGCTGACACGTCGGCGTCACCTTGGCCACGTGTTGGTGCTCAGAAAATATATCCCCACAACTGCCCCCTAGGTTCTATTACCTCGGCATTCTGAGGTGATGGAACCTATATCGGTACTTTCCAGTATGTCGGCTTAAAGTATCGCAACCGAGATCATCGTTAAGGCCGACATATCTCTTTAAAGAACAAGAATTCCAAGAACCCGTTCACGCGTATGAGCTGTCATACATAATCTCGGTTTAACTTTAACTTGTAAACTTTTCTCAAGTTTCAACAAGTGTTAAACAATAATCTCGGTTTAACTTCAACTTGTAAATTGCTACAAATTTCAACAAGTGTTAAACATAACATCGGTTTAACTTCAACTTGTAAATTGCTACAAATTTCAACAAGTGTTAAACATCATCTCGGTTTAACTTCAACTTGTAAATTGCTACAAATTTCAACAAGTGTTAAACATAACATCGGTTTAACTTCAACTTGTAAATTGCTACAAACTTTAACTTGTAAATTGCTACAAATTTCAATAAGTGTTAAACATCATCTCGGTTTAACTTCAATTTGTAAATTGCTACAAATTTCAACAAGTGTTAAACAATGATCTCGGTTTAACTTTAACTTGTAAATTGCTACAAATTTCAACAAGTGTTAAACATAACATCGGTTTAACTTCAACTTGTAAATTGCTACAAATTTCAACAAGTGTTAAACAATGATCTCAATGATCTCGGTTTAACTTTAACTTGTAAATTGCTACAAATTTCAACAAGTGTTAAACATCATCTCGGTTTAACTTCAACTTGTAAATTGCTACAAATTTCAACAAGTGTTAAACATCATCTCGGTTTAACTTCAACTTGTAAATTGCTACATATTTTAACAAGTGTTAAACAATAATCTCAGTTTAACTTCAACTTGTAAATTGCTACAAATTTCAACAAGTGTTAAACATAACATCGGTTTAACTTCAACTTGTAAATTGCTACAAATTTCAACAAGTGTTAAACAATGATCTCAATGATCTCGGTTTAACTTTAACTTGTAAATTGCTACAAATTTCAACAAGTGTTAAACATCATCTCGGTTTAACTTCAACTTGTAAATTGCTACAAATTTCAACAAGTGTTAAACATAACATCGGTTTAACTTCAACTTGTAAATTGCTACAAATTTCAACAAGTGTTAAACAATGATCTCAATGATCTCGGTTTAACTTTAACTTGTAAATTGCTACAAATTTCAACAAGTGTTAAACATCATCTCGGTTTAACTTCAACTTGTAAATTGCTACAAATTTCAACAAGTGTTAAACATCATCTCGGTTTAACTTCAACTTGTAAATTGCTACATATTTTAACAAGTGTTAAACAATAATCTCAGTTTAACTTCAACTTGTAAATTGCTACAAATTTCAACAAGTGTTAAACATAACATCGGTTTAACTTCAACTTGTAAATTACTACAAATTTCAACAAGTGTTAAACAATGATCTCAATGATCTCGGTTTAACTTTAACTTGTAAATTGCTATAAATTTCAACAAGTGTTAAACATCATCTCGGTTTAACTTCAACTTGTAAATTGCTACAAATTTCAACAAGTGTTAAACAATAATCTCGGTTTAACTTCAACTTGTAAATTGCTACAAATTTCAACAAGTGTTAAACATAACATCGGTTTAACTTCAACTTGTAAATTGCTACAAATTTCAGCAAGTGTTAAACATCATTTATAACTCTCTGCCCCCTAATGTGGACTTATGTTCACATTAAGCTTGTGCATGTGATCTTGTTCGCCGAAGTTGGTTTCAAGCTGAGGTTGTTAGCCTTGATTTCTCTGTTGATCTTACTTGATTTCAACCTGAGTTTGATTCTTGGCCTCGCATCGGCGAGCCGTTTTTCTTCTCGGACTTAAGTGCCGAGATCTTGTCTTCTGGAATCTTGGATCTGCTCACTCAGGTTGAGCTCTTCTCTTCTCGGACCTATTCATCCAGGTCGAGATCATGTCTTCTGGAATCTTGGATCTGCTCACTCAGGTTGAGCTCTTCTCTTCTTGGACCTGCTTATTTAGGCCGAGATCTTGTCTTTCGGGATCTGGGGTCCGGGGCCTGAAATCCAGGATCTGTTCACTTAGGTTGAGCTCTTCTATACTTGAATGTCATCTCCTTGGGAGCGCTCATGTCCCTTGTCTTCACGTCCCTTCTGGAAGGGTCTTCATTCTGTTTATGTCGACAGACTTTCCATCTTCGCTAAACTCGTCGTTTTCAACACGTTGATCTTGTACGGTGATGGCCATCTATTCTCCTTTCTTTCCCACAAACGGCGCCAAATTGTGTGGGTCAATTTCCGACCACACTGCCAACTTAGTACTCAACTGGAGAACACCGGCAGAATAGATGGCGCTTGAATGACCTGCAACAGAAAGAAGAGGTTCCGGCGGTGGCTCGTCCACCAGGGGGTACTCCGACGATCAAGTCAGTACTCCATATCTCTCAAAGATAATCAATAGTGTTTAACTCACTAGACAGAATATCAAAAGCATACTTTAGACCCATGAGGGTGTCTCTCTTTTATAGCCAACACAATCCTAGTCCCAATAGGAGCCTAGCCCTAATGAACTTAGGATTACTGCTAATCTGGGACTCCCAGTGGGATTAGGATAAACTCTCTAAGAGTCTTATCTTTACCCAAACTGAAGTCTTCTCCCAATCTAGGACTCTTGTCCCATATCCGCTTATCTCGGATTCCAGTATCCTCACAGATAACCTCGGCCTAGCCGAGATAACCTCAGCATCATGACCAGGACATGTGGCACCTCGGCTGACACGTTGGCGTCACCTTGGCCACATGTTGGTGCTCAGAAAATATATCCCCACAGACTCAAAATAAATGTGTATATGATGTGCACATCTTATTGAGGTGCACATCTTAACAGCTCCCTATATATAAACATATTTTTTTTTTAAAAAAAATCAATATCTTACCAAATAATAATATCTACTACTACTATTACAAAAATGTATTATCTATAGTTGGTTATCATTTACATATAAATAAATTTAGTTATTATTTATATTTATGTTATTTAAATATAAATAACATATTTATTCGATTTTATACATATTTTTACATTATTTAATATATAAATAATATATTTATTCTAATATTTAAATAAATGTTAGACGAGTTAACTAACGACTTGAGTTTTAGTATGTTTTGAGTTGTTTATTAAAATTTTAACGAGTTTGAACGCAATAAACATTTAACAAACCGAGTTCGAACGAGTCCTTACCGAGTTGAGTTCAAGCCTGTTCGCGAAAGATTCTATTCATTTGTAGCCCTAGATTCAGTTTAATAAGGCCTGTTAAGACAATCCAAGTTGTTTTTGATCATTTATTTTGTGCAATTTATTATAACTTAAAAGTTGGTAATCATAAAGTAAAAATTACAAGTACCTTACCTTTTAAATAATCAATTTATTTAATTGCTTATGGCTTATAAGCGCAAACTGCATATAACAAATACTCCCATATTTTAATTTTATGGTCTTATTTGATATAGTTTATTGTAAGTTATCAGAAAGAAAAAGTTAAAACAACAATTTCCTTAGTTTCTAGATAATCAACCTTTTTTTAGCTTATTTAAATTTTTTTTTTTCCAATAATTTAGAAGCAAAAATTATAAGAAACAATTTATTATAAACTCTCAAATTAAAATAAGTTATAAACATGTCATTTAGACAATAACAAACACTTACATATGTATAAATTATTCATGAAATCATAAAATAAAATTTATATAATGGTAATAATTGCAAAATATTATTATATTTATTTTTAAAAAATAAACGATATATTTGAACAAACTACGTGAGGTTTTGAGAGGAGCATACACAAGTCTAAGGGTGTAATTTTGGCCCGGCCCGGGCCCATGTTGGGCCTTGCGGGCTCCTGCCAAAAAATCGGGCCCCGGCCGGGCTGGCCCACGAGCCAAAAAACTAGGTCCAAGCCCAAGCCCAGGCCTAGGCCTAGGGGTATTCGGGCTATAGGCGGGCTAGTGGACTGGGCCTTAGGCCAGGCCCTTGGGCTTGGGCTTGGGCTTGGGCTCAGGCTTTGGATGGGCTTGGGTGGGCCTAAACAATTTTTTTTATTTTTTAAAAATTTTTCTACCAAAATTTTATTATTTTCCATTAAAAATAACACTGGGCCTCGGGTGGGCCGGGCCTCGGGCCAGGCTTTTGGGCAGGCCTTGAGTGGGCCACGGGCCAGGCTTGGCTTCAAAACAATGGCCCAGGCCCTGGCCCAAGGCGTCGGGCTGGGCTTGGGCTCGGGCCTAAACGAGCCCTAATGGGCTGGGCCCACCTCGGGCTGCGGGCGGGCTTCTGGCCGCGGGCCAAAATTACACCCCTACATAGGTCCGTGCCCTTATCTCACCTTCTAATCCCTTTATTGGACCAAACAAACATGGCCTTAACACTCCGTAGCTTTCTTTGTTGAGTTTATTTTGGCATTTGGTTGAGAATTGAAATAAATTTTTTTTTTTTTGTTGCTTAACAGACAAGTTTTAATTTAATAAAATGATATTTTTGATTTTTCAGTGGATTAGATATTTATTTAGAAAGGCTAAAGTCGTTTGGTAACTCACTATTTTAGCATAAAAGTCAAAATGTCACCAAATTTTTTTTTTTTTAAAAACCAACCATTTATATTAAAAAATTAAAGATTTTATTTTTTCTCTACTTTTTACACATTTTTTCATAAAAAATCAAAAAATTATTCTAAACATACTAATTTTTTTGCCTCATATTAAAATAGTTCCCAAAAGAGGCCTAAATATGTTAAAAAAAATAATGAGTAACAGTTAATTTTAAGATGAATTACAAATACACCCCTGAGATTTGTTTAAAATACAGATTGCCTACTATGGTTTGAAAAATTACAAATACCCTCTTATTAAATTTTTTATTTAACAGAATTAACTAAAAAAATGAAATTCATAATTGCTCTCTTATACAATAATAAAATTACCAAATTATTAATTGAAACATATTTTTAACATCATTAAAAATTATTAATTGACTTGATGATTTATTAATAAAATGAGTGATTTGTTATGAAATTAGAAACCTCATGGGGTGGAATGTAATTTTTAAAATCACAGGAGGCGATTTGTATTTTAATCAAACCTTAGGAGAAGGTGTATTTGTAATTTACCCTTAATTTTATAAAAATGGATCCCATGTAAGTCTCACACCCATGTAAGACTTTTGATAAAATTTTTGATTGAATTTTTAGACTCTCTAACATTTTTGTATAAAAATTAGTCATTTTAAAAAAAAATAAAAATAAATAAGTTTAAAAAAAATATTTTATTTACTTTTTATTTAACTAAGCACTGAAAAATAAATAAAACATTTTTTACGCCAAAACAAGCTAATCTCTTTTTTAAGAACATATTATTTTAATAATTTTTAAATTTTTTATGAAAATATGTAAAAAAAAAATTTTTAAATGATATAATAATTATAATTTTTTAATATCTTGGCTGAAATATTTGGTTCCAAACGAGTCCAAGTCTAATCATACACTTGTTTCGATCCTGAAAATAGAGGAAATTGTTGGAAAAATATGGTTTTATAGGTTTATTTTGGGCTAACTTTGAGCCCAAATTTGGATGGGGCCCATACATCTTTTAAGGTGGATCCAAAGAGGTGATGTGTTTCTTGCTGCATGGCAAATCACACGGTGAAGACGGTTCGGAAAAACCATTTATGAGTAAATGAGAAGTTGACGTCATTTTCAGGTTCGTGGAATGGACATTTAAAGGATAAAATATGAGTTTCCTTGTAAGGCTTGTCCCACATTGAAACTTTAAGTGAGCTTATGTGCGTATATAAGCTCTAGGTGAGAATACTTGGGTTGGGTCTCAAGGGACACCCCAAGTTTGTAGAAGAGAGGAATTACGGACAAAGTGAACCTTGGCCTAAACCACCACACACACGCGCGCGCCACTGCCACTGTCCGACCGGGCGCGGTTGTAGGTTGAGTCGGTTCTAATATTAATTTTTTGGACAAAAATTTATTTGCATTTTTTCAAAAATTCTTGCGGGAATTTAATTCAAAATTTGCACAAAATTTGAATTCAAATTTCTGTCCATAATTGTGCCTCTTCCAATCCAAAATTCCCAATAGATAAACTGTCTTTTAACAGGTTTAAAACTGCAAGAAACTGCCAGCAGT
The DNA here is from genome assembly GCA_036172215.1 of Camellia granthamiana. Taxonomy (NCBI): domain Eukaryota; kingdom Viridiplantae; phylum Streptophyta; class Magnoliopsida; order Ericales; family Theaceae; genus Camellia; species Camellia granthamiana. The sequence goes on along the minus strand of CM069917.1, from coordinate 16,375,288 downwards.
TATACAGATTCAAACTGTTGCAAATCTGGTCAAATTTGAACTATATCTATTCATTCAAATGTCATACCTGTTTGGTTCAAAACTGCATCTGTTCGGACAGGTCTGTTTGGTCACCAATCTGTTATAAATACCAGGCCTTTCTAGTAGATTTTTACATCCTAGAAAAAAAATCTGAAATTCTCTTGGTTCCCTCCCAGTTTTGCTCCTTTGCATAAATTCTCTTCATACTAGTTTTTTAGGAAAAATTAAGAGAGTATAGAATATAGGTTTTGTTCGCCATACAAATTGTTTGGAGTGCTCCTACAATTTGTGTAAATCATTGTATCCTAGGAGATAAATGCCTTTTATCCATAAGCATCAAAGCGAGGCGAATTTATCTTGAGGATAGAGTGTCACACACTCGACTTGATCTCATTTTGTATTTATTTATTACGATAAAATAAATTCGGTAAGTAATTTATTTTTATTTGTTTGATTTGTTTCAAGTTATTTATTTTACACAGAAGATTGTTCCAACAATCTTAAAACAGATTCGAATTATTCTGTTTATACAGAATTTTTCGTTTGTTTTCTTTTCTTCATTTCTTCTTACAGAAATTATTTTCTGTGATTTTACAAAATAATATTCTGGTTGGAAAAATAAATAGTAGTAATATACTATTTGAAAAATAGTAGTAATATACTGTTTATTTTCTTTAACAACTAGTAATAATATACTGATAGTCATTAATAATTTAGAATATTTATTTGTGAAGTTGGTCAGAAATTAATTTTGGTTTTCAGAAATAATTTTTGAGTGTTCATTAATTAAAATTCTGTTTTAGTATTTTAATTATTGAAGTGTTACATAAATTTAATTTTCTGTGTGGAATTAATTTGTTTAAATAAAATTTTATTTTATTTTCAAATTAATTGAAAATAAAAGTTACAATTTTTGTTTATTTTATTTTTACAAAATTTAATTATGTGGTTTTGGTTTAATTTTTTGTGTAGTATAAAATTCTAATTATAATTTAAAATTCATGGCTACTGAAATTGATCAAACTAATGCTTAAACAAGTACTAGTATGGTGGCTGCAATTACATCAACCCCTTCTCCTGTTGTGACTGTGCCAGTCAATCACGATGAGAAGCCAGAGAAGTTCTCAGGAACTAATTTTAAAAGATGGCAGCAGCAAATGCTGTTCTATCTTACTACTCTAAACCTGGCGTGTTTCTTCCGTGAGAATGCTCCTACTCTGAATGAGGATAAAACTGACCGGCAAGTGGTTGCTGCGGTCGATGCCTGAAACATGCTGATTTCCTTTGCCGGAACTACATCTTGAACAGACTTGACAACACATTATACAACGTCTACAGTCTTATCAAGACGGTAAAGAAACATTGGGAGTCTTTGGAGAAAAAATACAAGACAGAAGATGCTAGCTCGAACAAATTCATAGTAGGCAAATTTCTAGACTTTGTGGTGGTTGATTCTAAGACTGTGATCAGCCAAGTTCAAGATCTCCAACTCATTCTGCATAACATTCATGCAGAAGGCATGTCTCTCAGTGAATCCTTCCAAGTTACTGCCTTAATTGAGAAATTACCACAAGGCTGGAAGGAATTCAAGAACTACCTCAAACACAAGCGCAAAGAAATGTCTTTAGAGGAATTGATTGTGCGTTTGAGGATTGAGGATGACAACTGCAAATCAGAGAAACGGGCTGGTAAGCATCCAATAGAGTGTAAGGCAAATGTGGTAGAACATGCTCCAAAAGCAAAGAACCGGAAGTTTTCTGGAGAAAGTTTCTCACAAGGCTCTAAAAAAGGGGAAACTAAAAAGTATAAGTTTAATGGCAAATGTTATATCTGTGACAAAGAGGGACATCGGGCCAAAGATTGTTGTAGCAAACGCAAAGGAAAAGGAAGATCAAGCAAGAAACTTGCTCAATCCAATATAGCCGAAGTGGACAAAATTTCCAATGGTGTAGATGACATAAATCTTTCTACAGTTGTTTCTGAGACAAACTTTATCGGAAATCATAAAGAATGGTGGGGTGGACACTGGTGTTACTCACCATATCTGTGCCGAACAAAAGATGTTCACATCTTATTTTATAGTGGACAACGGTAAACAACTTTTTATGGGCAACTCCTTAACTTCCAAAGTTGAAGGACAATGAAAGATTATTCTGAAGATGACATCTAGAGAGGAACTTACTCTCAACAATGCTCTGAAAATCGCTTTCTTAAATGGTGAGTTAGATGAAGAAATTTACGTGAAACAACCAGAAGGATTTTTTGTTCCAAAAAAAGAAATGAAAGTGTGTAAATTAGTTAAATCATTATATGGTTTAAAACAAGCGCCAAAGCAATGGCATGAGAAATTTGACAAAGCAATGATGTCAAATGGATTCAAAATTAAAGAATGTGACAAATGTGTTTATATTAAAAACACGAGCAAAGGTTATGTAATTGTATGTCTTTATGTAGATGATATGCTCATCATATGTAGTAATAATGAAATGATTAACACTACTAAGAAAATGTTGAATAAACAATTTGACATGAAGGACATGGGGATTACTGACATAATACTTAGTATGAAAATTACCAAAACATCAGAAGGTTATGCTTTGTCACAATTACATTACATTGAGAAAATACTTAATAAATTTAGTAAAGATGATGATTATCTTGCTGGAACACCTGTGGATGTTAATTTGTTTCTTTCTAAGAATGTACAAGAAGTACTTCTCAATTAGAGTATGCCCAAATTATTGGAAGTTTAATGTACTTGATGAACTGCACTCGCCCAGATATAGCCTATGCAGTAAGTAAATTAAGTAGATATACGAGTAATCCAGGAGTAGAACACTAGAAAGCTATCATAAGGGTTCTAAGATATCTCAGATTTACTCGTAACATTGGGCTTAATTATACTAGATATCCAGCAGTACTTGAAGGATACTGTGATGCAAACTGGATATCGGATACTAGAGACTCAAAATCCACCAATGAGTATGTCTTTACTCTCGGTGGGGCAGCTGTATCTTGAAAATCTTCCAAACAGACTTGCATTGCTAGGTCTACTATGGAATCAGAATTCATAACTTTAGATAAAGCTGGAGAAGAGGCAGAATGGCTTCGCCACTTCCTTGAAGATATTCCAATGTGGTCAAAATCGGTGCCTGCTATTTGCATATATTATGATAGTCAATCAGCAATAGGTAGAGCATAGAATCATATGTATAACGATAAGTCGCGACACATTCGTCGTCAACATAACACCGTAAGACAACTTGTGACACCCTGAACGTTTAATTAAATACCACATAAATATTTATAGTTATGTATAATTGTGGGTATAAGTGATAATATATTATTAAAACAATAAATTAATAAATAAATAAATACTAATAATAATAGTGGGTGTAATTATAGCGATCCCGAGTTTTAACCCTTGTTGTACAGTGATCCGGAGTTGGTTCCGTAGATGTTAGCAGTTGTTTAAACCTTGTTTGCGTCCTTTCATACTCTGTATTTGAGTTATAGGATGTGTTGGGCAGGTTTGTTTCAGGTTGGTTGTGTTTGGGAGCCAAGAGTTGCTGCCCAGAATTTTGGGTCTTCGCTCGAGCGAGTAGTTCTTCGCTCGAGCGAGATTCTGTCTTTGGTCCTTCGCTCGAGCCAGGATTCGGTTGCTCGAGCGAGAGTTGAGTTTTGTGTCTAGGTGGCTCGAGCCTGAGTGGCTTCGCTCGAGCTAGAGATTGCGTCTGGTTCTGGACCTGAGAGTTGCATTCCTTGGCTCGAGCGAGCTTTTCTTCGCTCGAGCGATTTGGTTGTTCTTCGCTCGAGCGAGAGTCCCTTCGCTCGAGCGTCCGTTTAGTTGCGGACCTGTAGGTTCGAGTTGTTGGCTCGAGCGAGAAGTTTGTCACTCGAGCGAGGTTCTAGGTTGTTGGCTCGAGCGAGGTTTTCTGTGTCTGGTCGCTCGAGCGACCAAGTCTTCGCTCGAGCGAGCCTATTTTATATCAGCAGGCAGCAGCGTTTTTAACCATCACTTTTCATCACTTTCTTTTTGAAACCCTAGCAGCCGACTCCCTCTCTCTCTAAACTTATCTTCTCTCTAGGATTTCATCTCTCTCTAGTGTGAATCCATCCTAAGTCCTTTGTTAAAAAGATAGAGGGTGTTGAGATCTTTGTTTTAATCGGAAAAAGTTGGGATTTGGAGCACTTTGTTTTGGTCTTCATCTCCGCTTGGGCGCTAACTTCAAGGTAGGGATAACCTACTCCATCTTATGAGTTTTGTCTTTGAATTTTAGCATTTTGATATGTTGGGGGTTGTTGGGTAATTTTGAGAAAGTTTGGGTCTTTTGTGTAATTTTACAAAAGTTGGGGGTTTTATTTATAATAAATCTATATGCAAGTTAGGCATAGAGAAATGAGATTAATGTTGGAACATTGATAGAAATGGAACCTTAGGGTTGTTTTGTGAATTATGGTAATTTACCCTAATTGGTTTAATTAATTACTGTATATAATTAATTAAAGAAATTGAGGAATTGAGTTGAGAATGTTGAAGTTGGGAATGTATGGGACTAAAGGGTGTAGTTGAATCATTCATTGTTCACCTAGTTGAAATGTTGATATATTATCCATTTGTGCATTTATTTCCTGTTTAGAGATAATTGCTTTGGACTACCGGTGGAGGGTAGTATTGATTGTTGTAGACAATGCATGATGATTAGGCAAACTAAAACTAATCAATTGGATGTGTCATAGAGTATGACGGTCGGTAGAATACATTAACTTTATGTATTGATTGATTGTGCATACGACCAATGTGTTTATATGCATTATGTGTGGGCAGTTGTTAGAATACATTGACTTTGTGTATTGATTGATTGCGTATATGATTCTGTGCTTATATGCATTACTTGTGTATGGGAGGAGATGGGGGATGTACTCCACGGTTTAGGGGAAGATGGGGGATGTACCTCTAAACCGGTTAATGGTTATGGGAAGATGGGGGATGGACCCGGGGATGCAGCTCATATGCTCTCCCATTGTAGTTATGATACAGCTCTTATGCTTATCTATTGAAGTGTTGATACAGCTCATATGCTTATCAATTGAAGCGTTGTTTGTTTGATTTGATATAGCACTAATATGTATATCATCATCATTTTGTGAAGTACGGAAGTGTTTGGTTTGATTTGATATAGCACTAAAATGTATATCGTTATCAATTGTGAAGTATAGAAATGTTTCTATGTTAAGTTGATACAGCACCAACATGTGTATCATAAGTAAAGTATGGAAGTGGTTTATATGTTATTGATACAACACCAAAATGTGTATCCACCTTGAATTTCGAAAGTGTTCTAGTGGTGAACTAAAATCTCATCAAATGTTTTGGCCAAAGTACTGAGCCTTCTTTTAAAACTCAAAGTTGAATAAGAAATGGAAAGTGAAATGTAGCATAAACTTGATTGTCATAGAATTGTAGTAAGATGTAAATGAATGTATCAGTGTTGACCATCTATCAGTTGCTAATCTTTTAGTCATTGTTCATGGTTGGTTTAGTGTATTTCTACTGGGCTGTGGCTCACCCTATATGGGAACATCATTTTCAGGTGCAGGTAGCATGCCACCTCCAAGGACATCGCTTGGGAGGCTAGAGGTAGGCAGACGTTTGTGGTTTTGTTATCTTTTGTTGTATTACATGTAATTTCAAGCCAAGGGCTTAATGTGTATTTGAGATAGTACTCTCCTCTTTGTAACCAAGTGTTAGCTTGGAAAGCTGTAAGCCCATAGGGCATTTGCTTCTGTTGCTAATATGTAATGCCTCTTGTAAAGAATTACTCTGTTGAATAGAATGATGTTTGCCTCTTGTGTCAATGCATGTCTAAGTTGATGGGTTTAATGTTATTATTTTGAGGGCGTGACAGTAATAGTAAAATAAATAATTAATTTTCTATTAGTATACGATAAAGTATAATTTAATTAGAGATTAATTTGTTTATAGAGTTATATTAGAAAACTGGGCCAAAGTGTAATTACCACAAATATTCATTAAGATAAGTATAAATCCATGGTGATTTATGATCAAATCTGGGGATGATTTGAGTTGTGCCATGTGTTGGCCTCAGGGTGCTTTTACCTCCCTATAACTAAGGAGGAGTTGATCAAGATCTGTGGAAAGAAAAAGAAAAAAGAAAAAAAAAGAAGAAAAGAGGCACGCAAGATACTGGAAGTAAGAACTTATAGTAGGAAGGTTGTGATAGTGGAGTAAGGCTAAGGGTCCATATTAAGGTGAGTTATATTATACCTTGAGTCATTATAATATATTTTACGTATGTTTTGACTTACCATAATTTATTTTATACAAGTTATATTTTATGAGTTATATTAATACAAGTTATACTTTATAAGTTATATTAATATTTCAAATACGTGGATTAATTTCTGAACTCTATTTATTTAAAATGAAAACCATGAATATGTTTATTTAAATTTTAAAGAATATTTGACTATAACCTTATAAATAATTATGTTTTATAAGTACTACCACGGGAGTCCCATGCCTTGGGAGACTTAAATAACCATTGGCCTCTGTTTGGCCACTTTGTGGTCTTCTGTTTGTCATGGATCCATTGACTTCGGTTTTGACTGTCACTTCTGTGACCTCTGTTCTGTTCTGTTCTGTACCGTGGTTATGGTTATTTATTTATGTAATTTTTGTATTTCAGTTTCTACCACTTAAATAATTTATTTTCCAAATTAAGTTATGTAAATGTTTTGGCTTAACTAACTATCCATGGTTATTTTGTATTCTATATACTCTTGGCATAATATTTCTCACTTTGTTGTGTACTTATAGCTGTTACCCTTTCAAGTGATGAGATGTAAGGAGGACTCATAACCTCGTATAGTAGAACCTGTGTAAGAAATTGATACGGATCCATTAATTTGTTTTTCTTTTCTTTTCTTCCTGTTGTTTTTTTTCTGATGGCCAGTTGCTGCATAATAAAATAATAAAAGCCTATGGATGTACTTTTTTTTTAGTAGAATGAAGTAACTTTCTGTTTAATTATTTTTATTTCCGTTTGCCTCCACTTGCGCAGTTTAATTTGTTACGATTAGAATAAGTTAGTAAGTTGCGATTCTAACCCTAAGCCCCTAGGGTTGGGTCGTGACAAAAGTGGTATCAGAGCAATGGTTCATTCGGAAAAAAAAAATGCTATTTTAATTTGATCAGAAAGTTCAAAAAGTTATAAATAAATTTATAAATAAAACTATATAACTAGATAAACATAAAAAGTAAAATAAAAAATAAATAAATACTTACCTGAAACGTTAGTCCTTTTGTGTAAAATCTCACGTTTCTTCTGGTGATGTAGAAATGTCTGAGATTAACCTTAACGAGGCATTTTGGGAGGAGTTTAGGGCCATTAATTTGGATGAGATTTTAACAGAGCACCCTGCCCCCGCCTCACTTGAAGGATGGGGAGATTTAGAGGATATAATTAGACGACTGTATCTAGGCCTTGCCCAATTGATTGGTCAGCCAATCTATATACAGACTGATCCTACTGATGTCCCACATTTACTATGGAGGCAGAGCTATGCCTATACGCGTGGACGCTTTCTTGGAACCACTCATGTCCTCGGTGTTGCCCTGGGACATGACTGCCCGCACTACATCTAGGCCTTTTACCCCCAAATTTTGTGGCAAGAAAAGGGAACGTGTACCCCGAGGACTACATTTTTACGACGGTCCCTAACCCGCTGGAGGTTATTAATATTCAAAATGTTGACTTTAATAATGACTTGTCATATATCAAGACACCTAGCTGAATTGTCGATCCAGCATTTTTGGGATATATACAGTCCGTCCCCATTTTCACAATCCAGGCAGCGTGAATGTGTTTTGGTGTGGTCTAGTTAGGATGGGAATTTGAGCTTTTTATGCAACACTACTTCCCATGGTTGTTTGGCCCGTTTGACTCACCACTCTAGATTTGGTAGAAGAAAACCTTTTTGTACGCCAACCATGATGTGTTCTAATCCATTTTTGTTGTTTTTTTTGTTTTTTGTTTTTGTGTTGTTGTACCACAGGGACGAGACACTAACATATTTTGACTTTTGAAATAAAGATATAATATTAATTGTAAAAATAGTAAAGTTGGTATTTTATATAGATATAGATTGCGTTATACATGCTTATAGGTATGCTGCATTATGGATGTAATGCATCGTTTATTACTTTGTTGGATGTAATGCCTCGTTTATTACTTTGTACAATGACCAATAATGGTAACGGAAGCAAGTCATCAGTCAGTGGCACTGAATCGATGGAAAGAATCATGGGAAGTGCGGTTACTAGCTTTTTGTAAGCCTTGCAGACTAACATCAACAATGGGATGCTGGAACGACGAGAAGAGCCGGTTACCATAAAACAATTCCAAGATCTAAAACCCACCACATTTACCGGCGGTCCAGACCCAATGGTATCGGACACTTGAGTGAAAGACATGGAAAAGATTTTTCGCGCTTTACCCTGCACCGAGAGACAGAAGGTAACTTTCGCCACTTTTACTCTCAAAGATAATGCACAGGAATGGTGGCTTCTCATTCTGGAGAAAGAAGAAATTGCGACTTGGGCAAGATTCTTGGAAGTATTTTACGAAAAATACTTCCCAGATTCATTACGGGAACAAAAGGCATCAGAATTCAAACATCTAAAGCAAAGAATAATGACGGTGGCCGAATACGAGAGCAAGTTCACACAACTCGCTCGGTTTGCGACATACGTCATCCCCATCGAAACTCGAAAAGCAAGAAAATTCCGAAGCAGGATTGGATGCTGAAATTAAAGATAGGCTCAAGGTTTTGAAATTGACAACCTATGCGGAAATAGTAGACCGGCGTACATTGCCGAAAAGGGAATTAAAGCCTCGCATTCCGAGGAACCAAGCCAAAAGAAACGATTTTGGGAAAGAGATAACAGAAGACCTAGTGTTGCACCTCTAAAAAAGGTGAATGTGGGCACAACCAGTTCAGGCAATCAAGGTTCTACCAACCCCCGAGGTAGCACTATTCCAATTTGTCCTACTTGTGGAAAGGCTCATTGGGGACAATGCCATCGAGACACGGGAGCATGCTTTAAATGCGGTCAAGTTGGTGACTTGCTGAAGGATTGTCCAAAGTTGACCAATTCTGCAGCTAGCCCCTCTGGCCTAGTCAAAAAACTCGCAGGACCTGGAGGAAAGAGGAAGGACCAAAAAGGCCAAGGAAGGGCTTTTGCCTTGGTACCTGGAAAACCAGAAGTTACCGAAAACGTTATGTCAGGTATACTTTCTATCTATGGTCATTTAGCTCATGTCCTCATTGACTCTAGGTCAACTTATTCTTTTGTTGCACCACACTTTACTGCCAAGTTGGCATCAACACCTGAACCCTTGGGATATATATTGTCTGTGTCTTTCCCTTCTGGTAATTTTGCCTGTAGTACTGAGGTGTACAGATCATATACTATATCCTTAAAAGGCAAAACCTTATGTGTAGACTTGATTCCTCTCTGCATTAGGAACTTTGATGTGATCTTAGGTATGGATTGGCTGGCTGCCAACCACGCCTCTATTGATTGTAAAGCCAAAAAGGTCTCCTTCAGGTTACCAAACTAACCCGAGCTTGTCTTTGATAGGACTGGAGTTTCCAACCCTCCATGTATTATATCCTCCATGACAGCCCAACGACTTCTAAGAAAGGGTTATGGTAGTTATATTTGTTATGTGATTGATACATAAAAAGAGACCCCCACCGTTGATGTGATCCCCATAGTACGAGAATTCTCTGATGTTTTTCTTGAAGATCTACCCGGTATCTCGGTTGATCGGGAAATCGAATTCACCATTGAAACCCAACCTGGCACACAACCAATATCAAAAGCTTCTTATCGTATGTCGATAACAGAATTGAAAGAGCTGAAGACTCAACTCCAGGAACTCCTGGACAAAGGTTTCAGTCGACCTAGTACCTCATCTTGGGGAGCTCCAGTATTGTTCGTAAAGAAAAAAGATGGCACAATGAGATTATGCATCGATTACTAGGAGCTGAACAAGGTCACCATCAAGAATCGGTACCCTCTACCACGAATCGATGACTTGTTCGATCAACTTCAAGGCGCCCAAATATTCTCAAACATCGACTTGTGATCTGGCTATCACCAACTAAAAGTCAAAACGAAAAGCATCGAAAAGACTGCCTTCAGAACCCGTAATGGGCACTACGAGTTTCTTGTCATGCCTTTTCGCATCACAAATGCTCCAGCAGCCTTCATGGACCTCATGAACTGAGTATTCAAACCCTATCTTGATAAGTTCATCATCGTCTTCATTAACGACATCCTCATATACTCCAAGTCACCAGAGGCCCATGAGCAACACTTGCGAACGGTTCTACTGTGACGCCCCAAATTTTTGGAACATCAAGGGAAATTAAATAAACAAAATGACTTAATAAATCAAAAAGTTGACATCTTAATTGGACATTCCAACTCTCATACATAACCCAAGTTTGAAACAACAATAAATAAAAACTTAAAATTATCCAAATACAACATCAAATGAAATTATAAAGTCCTTAACAACTATTATATAAAATAATAAAATTTATTCGGCTCTAATCAGGGTTTCAAGTTAGCCAAAGCTCTACGTTAGCGTCAACTCCATTTCAGCTTCAATTATTTCCTCGCCAAAACCTGGCATAAAACACCAAAGCAACAAAAATATATGTCATGAGTTTTGCAACACAGTAAGAAAACATAACCAACCTACCATTCTTTTTAAGAGAAAAATAATGAGATTATAAACATGAGATAACAATATAATTGTAAACATAAATTACAACCATTAAAATAATTTCAATAATTCTAATGAATTAGGTGACACTCGTAATCTCACCAAAGAGATTTAACTTACCAACCACTAAACATGGCAATGGTTAATTTAAAACCCCCCTCCCCCTTGGTCAAATATTCAAGTGTTACCGACTGTAACTACAAGGGATGCCCACGTTCGGAGTTATATACCCAAGTAGTGGCATCCGTGGTCTGCCCCAAGGAAACGGTCTGCCAAGGGTACGTAACCTCCTTGTGTGCCACCTGCACATCCACCCTTATTCCAAAACCGAATACTGAAAAGGGTTCAAATAAGTCTCATGCCATCTTAGGGTTTTGCGACACAATTTACGTGAGAATTCTCAAAACCAGGGCTCACCCTGAACAACCGATATTAACCGTCAGCCCTTAATTTCCTACACTCTTTAAAACCAAGACTCACCCTGAACAACTGGTATTAACTGTCAATTGTTAACTTTGCATATGCCGTTAATCACTTCAGTTAGTTTTGATATTAATCACAGATAGTTCTAATTTTTAATTACAAATAATGTTATACCAACTCATTAAATTTTCTAACAAAAAATATTACACATGTCACGCAATAATAAATAATTGTACAAAATTTAAATAAACAATTTATTTAAACAATGGTATGAAATGACAATTTGGATATAAAAATAAATAAATCATAATCACATACATGCATGGATTTTTAATTTACAAGATTAAACTAGCATAATATTAAATAAACCACAATACACCCATATATGGATTACTAATTTACAATATTTAATGAATTAGACCAGCACCGTAATTAATTTTTATCCAAATAAATAATTGAAGTAATGATCTTAAATCTGTCAAGAAATTTTCAGGTTATACCTTAGGTAATAAAAATTATGAATAAATTATTTATGCAATTCTAAAATTCGTGAAAATGTACAGAATATTCAATAAAGATGTTTAGGTCATTTTTCAGAAAGAATTTCCCAAAACTAACTATAAATAATTTTGTAAAATTCCCAGAAATTTCATGACACAGATTTATCACATTTTCTTAGATTAATTCCATACTTAAATTTATAAATCAAATCCATAATATAAAAATTTATTACAAAACTAGACTTCTCAAATTTCATTTTCTATTTAGAAATTACCAGATTTGGTTTAATATAAAAGTTTTAATGATTTTTCAAACACATAGTAAAATCTGCCTATAGCTCTAGATTTGGTTAAAAATCTGTATAAATTCATACAAAAGTCAATAATTGTTGCAAAAATTCTTGGATGAACTAGACATCTTTCTAAACAACTTTATAGAAGAAATCATCTCAAAATTTTGAGTATAAAATTGTCTAAAAATTCGTACAACTTTCTGGTAGATTTAAGGGCCAAATAAAATCTTTAATAATATTTTTTTAATGGCATAAACTACACATGCAGGTCCAAATTCCACAATATTGTCATGATTTTAAGATTATCAATATCTTCAAATATTTGATATACAAATAATAAATTTATATACAACTATACATAAAATTCTATCTACAAGTTAGTCATTCTATCATATGAATATAATCTGAAAATTTCAACAATTAAAAAAAATGAGAGGATTGAGAGAGTTTTCTTATTTAATTGTAGGGTTGAAATGGAACGATAAAATGATAGAAAATTTTAGCTTCCTTAATCTCCTCATCTTCTTCTACTAAGCTTGCTCACAGGAATTTCCTCTTTTTTTATTTTTATTTTATTTTGTTTTATTTTTTTAACTCTCTCCGATTAGTTTGAGTAGAAGATGAAAACTGTCTGTATGGATATATATAGAGACTCCTCTGAGGGGCTCTCTCTCTCTCTCTCTCTCTCTCTTAATCATTCTATTTAGTCCCACCATATCTTCTAATTCCAAGGAATATATTTGAGTCAATATGCATGCAATCCAAGTGTTGTTCTGCTGCCACCAAATCTTGCCGAAATCTGATTTTTTTTTTTTTTGTGGATTTCTTAAAATTGATACACTAAGATTTTTAACTAAGGTATTTAGTAAGAATAATTATCATGTTGAATTCTAATTAAAATAATTTATAAACAACAAATATTGAACATCCACAAAATTATTATTCTTAATAATGTCTTTGTTAGTGATTGAATTGGGTTAATTTAAAACTAACTTATACACTAATATATTTCAGATAAACTCTGGATAAAATTAATTAATTAATTTATTTATTAATTATTATTATTATTATTATTTTTAGGATAATTAAATGCGGGTTTTCACATCTACAAACACTATGTGATCACAAACTTTATGCCAAGTTAAAGAAATGTGAATTCTAGATCACTAGTGCACACTTTTTCAGTCACATCATTAACAAAGATGGCATCTCGGTTGAACCCTAAAAAGTTGCAGAAATCATAGATTGGCCATGACCTACTAATGTGTCAAAAATTCGAAGTTTCTTGGGTTTAGCTGGCTACTACCGACATTTTGTGCAAGATTTCTCGAAAATAGCAATCACCCTTGACCCAATTAACTCAGAAGAACACACCCTTTGAATAGACTGACAAACAAGAGCGTTGCTTCCAAGAATTAAAAAGTCGACTTGTATCAACTCCTATACTAGCACTCCCTACAGGAGCAGATGGATTCGTAAATTATAGTAATGCCTCATACAATGGTTTGGGTTGCGTTCTCATGCAAAACGGAAAAGTCATTGCTTATGCTTCGCGACAATTAAAGACTCATGAGAAGAACTACCCGACTCATGATTTGGAATTGGCTGCGGTAATCTTTTCCCTCAAAATTTGGTGTCATCATCTCTACAGTGCACCCTGCAAAATTTACAATGATCACAAAAGTCTTAAATATCTGTTCACACAAAAGGAACTAAATATGAGACAACGACGATGGCTAGAATTTATGAAAGACTATGATATAGAGATCCATCACCTTCTAGGCAAAGCTAACGTGGTGGCAGACGCACTGAGCCGAAAGACGACCAGAAGTTTGGCCTGTACTCTTCTTTGCTGCAAGATCAATGGACTGCCCGCCAACATAACCATGGAACCTACATTGATTGAAGAAATTAAAACGCACCAATGGGAAGATAAACTTTTGAAGAGAAAGTACAAAGAGCACAAGAGGGCGCCTGATCCTGATTTCACTATAAACAATGGGATACTAAGATTTAGGAATCGAATTTACGTACTCGATATTCCGAAACTCAAGAAGAAGATATTGGTGGAAGCTCATAACTCAAAATTTGCAGTCCACCCTAGCAACACAAAGATGTACCATGATCTAAAGGAACACTACTGGTGGACAGGAATGAAAAAAGACATAGCAAGCCATGTCTCCAAATGTTTGCATTGTCAGCGTGTTAAAGCAGAACATCAGAGACCTACAGGACTGCTGCAACCACTCCTTATTCTTGAATGGAAATGGGAACACATTACTTTGGACTTCGTGGTCGGGCTACCATAGTCATTTTCGAAGAATGATGCAATATGGGCTATAGTAAACCAATTGACGAAGTCGGCGCATTTTCTGCCAATCAAAATCATGTACTCCCTTAATAAGTTTGCCATCTTATACATCAAGGAGATTATTCGTTTACATGGCACCCCAGTTTCAATCATGTCTAACCGAGACCCCCGCTTCGTGTCTCATTTTTGGAATAAATTGCAAGAAACTTTGGGAACCACACTGAAGTTTAGCACTGCTTATCACCCACAAACTGATGGGCAATCCGAAAGAACAATCCAGACGCGGGAAGACATGTTACGTATATGTGTGTTAGACCTCAAAGGTAACTGGGATGAGCACCTACCTTTAGTGGAATTTGCCTATAACAACAGCTACCAAGCAAGCATTGGAATGGTACTGTACGAAGCTCTGTATGGAAAGAGATGTCGATCACCTCTGTGCTGGATGGAAGTCGGGGACAGGAAACTGATAGGCCTCGAGATCGTGCAAGTCACAAGTGAGAAAATCCAACTTATCCAACAGCGAATTCGCACTACTCAGAGCTGCCAGAAAAGTTATGTAGATACATGGAGACAGGACTTGGAATTTCAAGTAGGGGATCATCTGTTCCTTAAGATCTCACCAACAAAAGGGGTTATCTGATTTGCAAAGTGAGGAAAGTTAAACCCACGTTACATCGGGCCATTCGAGATACTGGAAAGGATTGGTCCTCTAGCCTATCGCCTTGAACTACCACCTGAACTATCCAATGTCCACAATGTGTTTCACGTTTTAATGTTTCGACAGTATCTTCGAGATCCAGAACATATTGTTGATTATGAGGACCTGGAAGTTCAAAAGGATCTCTCTTATGAAGAGCAACCAATACAGATTCTCGATCGTCGTGATCAAGTTCTCCGAAGCAAGACCCTACCACTAGTAAAAGTCTTATGGCGAAATCGTTGTATCGAAGAAGCTACGTGGAAAACGGAAAGTCAAATACAAGCCAAATACCTAAACCTCTTTGACAATTAAGGTACGTCAAGTTTGGGGACAAACTTTTATTTAGAATGGGAGAAATGGGACACCCTGAACGTTTAATTAAATACCACATAAATATTTATAGTTATATATAATTGTGGGTGTATGTGATAATATATTATTAAATAAATAAATACTAATAATAATAGTGGGTGTGATAGTAAAATAAATAATTAATTTTCTGTTAGTATACGATAAAATATAATTTAATTAGGGATTAATTTGTTTATATAGTTATATTAAAAAACTGGGCCAAAGTATAATTATCACAAATATTAATTAAGATAAGTATAAATCCATGGTGATTTATGATCAAATCTGGGGATGATTTGAGCTGTGCCACGTGTTGGCCTCAGGGTGCTTTTACCTCCCTATAAATAGGGAGGAGTTGATCAAGATCTGTAGAAAGAAAAGGGAAAAAAGAAAAAAAAAGAAAAAAAGAAGAGAGGTACGCAAGATACTGGAAGTAGGAACTTATAGTAGGAAGGTTGTGATAGTGGAGTAAGGCTAAGGGTCAATATTGAGGTGAGTTATATTATACCTTGAGTCATCATAATATATTTTACATATGTTTTGATTTACCATAATTTATTTTATACAAGTTATATTTTATGAGTTATATTAATACAAGTTATACTTTATAAATTATATTAATATTTCAATTACGTGGATTAATTTCTAAACTCTATTTATTTAAAATGAAACCCATGGATATATTTGTTTAAATTTTAAAGAATATTTGACTATAACCTCATAAACAATTATGTTTTGTAAGTACTACCACGATAGTTCCATGCCTTGGGGGACTTAAATAACCATTGGCCTTTGTTTGGCTACTTTGTGGTCCTCTGTTTATCATGGATCCATTGACTTCGGTTTTGACTGTCATTTCTGTGACCTCTGTTCTATTCTATTCTGTACCGTAGTTATAGTTATTTATTTATATAATTTCTGTATTTCAATTCCTGCCACTTAAATGATTTATTTACCAAATTAAGTTATGTAAATGTTTTAGCTTAACTAACTATCCATGGTTATTTTGTATTCCCTATACTCTTGGCATAATATTTCTCATTCTGCTGTGTGCTTATAGCTGTTACCCTTTCAAGTGATGAGATGTAAGAAGGACCCATAACCTCGTGTAGTGGATCCTGTGCAAGAAATTGATACGGATCTGTTAATTTGTTTTTCTTTTCTTTTCTTCTTGTCATTTTTTTATGATGGCCAGTCGCTGCATAATAAAATAATAAAAGCATATGGATGTACTCTCTTTTTTTTTAATAGAATGAAGTAACTTTTTGTTTAATTATTTTTATTTCCGTTTGCCTCTGCTTGCGCAATTTAATTTGCTATGATTAGAATAAGTTAGTAAGTTGCGATTCTAACCCTAAGCCTCTGGGGTTGGGTTGTGACACAACTACTCTCTAATGGAATTATTTCCACTGAATATGTGAAGTCTAAAGACAACATAGCGGATCCACTAACCAAAGGGTTAGCAAGAGAGTTAGTTGAGAATTCATCGAGGGGAATGGGACTTAAGCCTATTAAATAAGAGTTACCACAACAGTAACCCAACCTAGTTGACTGGAGATCCCAAGATCTAGGTTCAAAGAGACAACCTAGTTGTGTATAACTCAGAAAGATCACTGGGGAGTCCAACTCCTACCCATTTCTATGATGAAATAGTAATGTTTGCAGCGTTTTAGGTTAAGTAATACTTTTAATGATTCTTATATCTAGGTATACCTAGTGGTGTATGGCAGGATACTCTTCATAAGAATCACCTATATGAGTGTAAACTGGGCCGGTTCTATGAGATTTGTGAAGGGCTACAATTCTCTAGAACACTCATGAAAAACCAAGTTGTTCAGGGCCAAAATGAACACAATAGTGAGAACTGAACTGTGTTTGGTAATATATTGTATGAGTTCTATTGTCTTGATTTACACAAACGGCTAAACAATTCAAGACATCATGTTCACTGGTTAGCTACTAAATCCGACAGTGTCTCACAAGGGAAGGTTCAAAGCAAAAAGGTACCTACCTTTGCAGAATATTTCCAATTTCTGTACTCTCTGTAATTAGATCATGTTGTTGCATTTTCTCTCCGTCAAATTCCATTCATGTGAGGGATTGTTGGAAAAATATGATTTTATAGGTTTATTTTAGGCTAACTTTGAGCCCAAATTTGGATGGGGCCTACACGTATTTTAAGGTGAGTCCAAAGATGTGACGTGTTCCTTGTTGCATAGCAAGTCACACGGTGAAGACAGTTTGTCAAAACCATTTATGAGTGAAGGAGAAGTTGACATCGTTTTCGGGTTCGTGGAATGGACATTTAAAAAATAAAATGTGAGTTTTCTTGTAAGGTGATATGGGCCGAAAGGTACCACATTGAGGCCACTTAAGTTACATTTTTAGTTTTTCAATTTTGTTTATTTGGTGGAGATGATGCGTTTCGTGCACTTGTACAGATTTGGCAGGAAATATGAAAATTCAATCAAAAAGGGCGCGAAAGCGGATCCTTCGTGCGAGAAGTGAAGAATTCGAGCCAGCCAGACCACCGCACGTGCGGCCAAGCTTCACCGCTCGTGCGACCCACATGGGCGCTCGAGCGGCCCACTTAGGGACGCATGCACAGCATTTTTAATCTATTTTGTTGAGAATAAAAGAAAGAAAAAGAGCCAAACTTAGGGTTCGAAAATTAATTCAGAGAAAATGGAGGCTAGGGTTCTAAAGAGAGGATTTTCTCTTAAAGCTTGAAGGACACTTACATGGGGGTTTCTTTCTCATCTTCTTCCTCTTCCCACTCCTCCATGAGTAGCTAGTCGTCTTTTCTAGGGTTTGATGAAACCCTAGCCATGTAATAGAATTTTTCATAAGCTTTAATTGTGAATTGGTTTGATGGATGTATGGATGATTTAGAAGTTTTTAATAATTGTTTCTTTCATCTCTTTAAGCATTTTACTCTCTATGATTGTTTAATGCTTTCCATACATTAGTTTTCTTTGTGTTTGTATTCAAAGTACGAGACGAGTCATGCTATGAGAGACGGGTCGTGTTGCTACCATAGTTTAGAGCAAACGACTCGTACTACTCGGGATGATTCGAGCCTGTACGTTGAATGCGACAACCCTCTTGATCAATATTTCAAACTTGTAGTTGTGAAATATTGGGTATTTCAAACCAGATTGCAATTGATGGCCGATGTTAAATCTCGTTCATATGGTTAGTGGTGAATTCTTTACCCTAGGATTTTTCCCAAAAACTAATATCTCAAACCCTAATTTTAATATTCAATTTAATTATTCAAGTTCATTTAATTCTTGTTTAGTCATAGCATCCTCAAATCTTTTCAACCAAAATTGATTTAGGAATTTAAAAATTAAATTAGTTTAATTTCACAATTGTCCATGTGGATCAATACCTGGACTTGCCATTATTCTAAAAGAATTTAGTGTAGTTTAGTGATTTATATTTGGTGAGTTCAACGAACCATCAAATTTTGGCGCCATTGCCCGGGACTTCTGGCGAAATTAGTTAATTTAAAATTACATTCTTATTTTAATTTTTAGTTTAGGATTTTATGCGTTCGTGTTGCTAAGTGTGCAAAGCGTTTGAAAGTGGAACTATCACTGAAGTGCAAGCGGAGCGCAACCGAGCCTAAAAATAAAAAAATCACAGTACTAAAGTGCTTAAACAGAAGCAAACACTCGCAAGCAAAGCACCAAAGTGCTAAAAAGAAAGACAAAGCTCAATTAGAGGTTGGAGATAACGTCTACACGTCAAGCACCAGCAAGACGAGTAAAGCATTTACGTTAAACCGCTGTGAGTATTTCTCCCTTTGGTATTTTGCTTTTGTAACTTAGTGCACAGAGTCGGAACTTTTTGTGTGTGCGTGTGGGTAGTGTATGCATGGGTGCCGTTATTATCGCCCTGAATTGTGGAGTTTGGACCTTGAACTAGAAAAGACTCTTAGGAGACTTAGAGCCTCTGCCCGTGTTCCTAGGCTTGAATATTTATATTCATACATTGAGCCATTAGAGATGGAAAATCCAAATGTCCCGAATGTGCCCAACCGGACCCTTAAGGATTATTTCACACCCACTGCATATACATTACCATCATGCATCCAATTACCTAACACCACTGCTTCTCATTATGAGATTAAGTCCAGCACCATACAAATGCTCCCATCATTCCATGGACTAGCTCGTGATGATCCTTACAAACATTTGAATGAATTTCTAGAAATTTGCTCGACAATGAGGATCCAGAATTTCACAAATGAGGCCTTAATGTTGCGATTGTTTCCATTCTCATTAAAGGATAAAGCCAAACACTGGCTGAATTCCTTACCTGCTAATTCAATCACAACTTGGGACCAATTACAGCAACGGTTCTTGGAGAAGTACTTTCTCATAGGTAAAACCAACCAACTTAGGCGAGCCATCACCAATTTTGCTCAAATGGATGTTGAGCAATTCCATAAGACGTGGAAAAGACTTCGAGACCTTCTCCAATAGTGTCCCCACCACCGAGTGCCTGATTGGCAACTTGTTCAAACATTTTATTGTGGCTTAACTGAGCCGCACCACCAAACGGTGGATTCATGCTGTGGTGGGACATTCATGTCCAAAAATGATGCCGAGGCATGGCAATTGTTTAAGAACCTAACTGATAATTCCCTTCACCATGCCTCCGCAGCCCGGCAAGTCCGGCAACCAGTAGTTGGAGCCTCGAAAAAAAGGGGGCATTTATGAGGTCGGGCAAAACCTAGAGTTAGCCCAACAAGTAGAGGCACTGTCCCACAAAATGGACCAATTATTAGCTACGGGACATGCCCCTACCCAACAAGATCAACCTCAATTTCACGAGGCACGTGTTATTTGTGCGAGTCCTGCTCATGACTTGAGTGAGTGCCCTTCAGCATCACAATTTCCGGAGTTAGTCTAAGAGCATGTAAATGCAGCTCAATGATTCTCTAACCCAGGTAATGACCCATATTCCAATATATATAATCCGGGATGGAGAAATCACCTCAATTTTTCATAGAGATCTCCTTCACAAGGCACTTCTCACAATCCTCCACCACCAGGGCAGAATTTTAATAATTTTGCCAACCAATCATCCTACCAACCACCGCAACCTTATCGACCCTCACAACCGTACCGACAACCACAACCCCCGCCTGTTCCTCAAGGCAACTCGGCCTTTGAGACTCAGGTGTTAGAAGTTCTCTCAAAACTTAAGGGGTTAACACCAGTAGTTCACTCCCATACTCACTCCATTGCCAAGCTAGAGAACCAATTGGGTCAAATGGCTAACAACATGAATAGGAGAGAAGAAAGAAAATTACTGAGTCAGACTGTGGCCAACCCTAATGGATAATACGGGGCAGAGAGTTCTGGTGGGAATGGAAAGCACCATGAGCAAGTGCAAGCGGTGATTACCTTGAGAAGTGGGAGGGAGTTAGAGTCTCAGCTAGTTGCGTCTGATGCAACTAGGGCTAAGAAGGGTGACTACGGTGGTACACCCAATGAGAGCAAGGGTGAAGGAGAAACACCTAAGAGGGATGATGTAGTCCCTAGCACTTCACATGAGCCTAAGGCACCATATGTGCCTAAGGCACCCTTTCCTCAATGCCTTGATACACCGTCCCCTTTTAACAAGAAGGTGGCATCCATGGAAGCGATGATGGAGGTCTTTAAACAGGTAAAAATCAACCTCTCCGTGTTGGAGGCGATTAAGCAAGTACCCTCTTATGCTAAATTTTTGAAGGACCTTTGTACGCAAAAGTGTAAATCTAGGACACACGTGTCCCAAAAGGTCATACTCGCGGAGCAAGTAAGCTCCATCTTGTTGAATGACGCACCCCCTAAACTTAAAGACCCGGGTGCCCCAACCATTGCATGCATTATAGGGGACCATTTCATTGATAGGGCCTTGTTAGATTTAAGGGCTAGTGTCAATTTTTTGTCGTACTCTGTGTACGAGGAATTTAGGCTTGGCGAGTTGAAGCCCACTACTATCACTCTCTAGTTGGCTGACCGGTCCCTCAAAGTGCCACGTGGCATGATTAAGGATGTGCTAGTGAAGGTTGATAGGTTTTACTTTCCTGTTGATTTTTTGATTTTAGATATGGAACCAATAGCTAGTTCTAGGAAACAAATCCCGGTGATCTTAGGTTGACCTTTCTTGGCTACGGCCAATGCATGCATTAATTGTCGGACCGGGGTTATGGAAGTTTCATTTGGTAACATGCAAGTGAAACTTAATGTTTTCCAAGCATCCCAACAATCCCATGAAAGAGAGGAGTGCTTATTTGTGGATGTTGTGGATGAGATTGTGGAGGAAGCTTTACTATCCATTCTTGTAGAGGACCCTCTAGAGGCTTGTCTAGCTAATTTTGGGTTTGAGAATTTAGATATTGATGGGTCGGTTGAGGAGGTAAAGGCTTTACTTAATGCCTCTTCTACACTAGATTTTCCTATGTGGAAAGCCCGGTTTGAGTCACTTCCTCCTCTGTCGAGAGAGCCCGCCATACCATCTTTAGTCACACCACCTACACTTGAGTTGAAGCCACTCCCGGCCACACTCAAGTTTGCATTTTTAAGGCCCCAGGATACTTTACCAGTCATCATTGCATCTGACTTGACTGCAGAGCAGAAGAGTCAGTTAATGATTGTTCTTGTGGCACATCGGAGTGCTATAGGGTGGTCGGTGGCTGATTTGAGAGGGATAGATCCCTCTGTGTGCATCCATTATATATATCTTGAGGAAGACACCAAACCTTCTAGTGAAATGCAACGGAAGCTTAATCCTAATATGAAAGAGGTGGTGAAAAAGGAAGTATTGAAACTGTTAGATGCAGGTATTATATACCCCATCTCGGATAGCAAGTGGGTGAGTCCCACACAAGTGGTGCCCAAGAAATCGGGCATCACTGTTGTTGAGAATGAGTAGGAGAGTTGGTCCGCACACGAACCACCACTAGGTGGCGAGTGTGCATTGATTATAGGAGATTGGATTCCATGACTAGGAATAACCATTTTCCTTTGCCATTTATTGATCAAATTCTTGAGAGGTTAGCAGGGCAGGGGTTCTATTGTTTTCTTGATGGCTACTCGGGGTATAATCAAGTCCCGGTGTACCTTGCTGACCAGGAAAATACCACATTCACTTGCCCTTTTGGCACTTTTGCTTATAGGCGCATGCCTTTTGGGCTATATAATGCACTGCCGACTTTTTAACGATATATGATGGTTATTTTCTCTGACATGGTAGAGAAATTTTTAGAGGTCTTCATGGATGACTTCTCCGTATTTGGGCCGTCTTTTGAGGAATGTCTCCAAAACTTAACTAAAGTCCTTATTCGTTGTGTAGAGACAAATCTGATTTTGAGTTAGGAGAAAAGTCATTTTATGGTTCGCGAGGGGATAGTGTTGGGACATATTGTGTCCCCTCGAGGTATAGAGGTTGACAAAGCTAAGGTTGACCTCATTGTAGGTCTTCCTCCACCGAACTCTGTGCATCAAGTTAGGTCTTTCCTAGGGCATGTAGGTTTTTACCGTCGATTCATCAAAGATTTTAGTAAAATATCTCGTCCTTTGTGTAGTTTACTTGCTAAGGACGCAACTTTCGTCTTTGATGAGGCTTGTCTTAAAGCCTTTGAAACATTGCGAGCGACCCTTTCTACTGCCCCTATCATGCAATCTCCTGAGTGGTCCCTTCCTTTCGAAATCATGTGCGATGCATCTGATTATGCCCTCGGCACCGTCTTGGGCCAAAGGGTGAATAAAATGCCCCATGTCATATCCTATGCTAGTCGTACTCTTTCTGATGCTCAATTGAATTACACTACCACCGAGAAAGAGTTGCTAGCTGTGGTTTTTGCCCTAGATAAATTTCGGTTCTATCTCCTAGGTTCCAAGGTCATCGTCTTCACTAATCAGGCTGCTTTGCGGTATTTACTATCAAAGAAAGAGACCAAACCTAGATTGATTAGGTGGATTTTACTCCTTCAGGAGTTCGACCTAGAAATCCGGGACAAAAAGGGATCCGAAAATGTAGTTGCGGATCATCTATCTCGCATCTTTATTGAGCACACGAGCGATCCCTTAGCCTTGTACGACTCGTTTTCGGACGAGCAACTTCTTGCGGTTTCACACAGGACCCTCTCATGGTTTGCTCATATAGTAAATTACTTAGCAGTTGGTCAAATTCTGAAAACTTGGTCTAAGCAAGACAAAGACCGATTTTTTTCACAAGCCAAGCAGTATTTCTGGGAAGACCCGGAATTGTTTAAGTATTGTCCGAATCAAGTGATTTGGCGTTTTGTGCCTGAGAGTGAAACCCATAGCATTCTCACCTTTTGTCACTCTCATGCATGTGGCGGCCATTTCAGTGGGCAGAAAATGGCCACCAAGGTTTTACAATATGGGTTCTGCTAGCCCTCTATCTTCAAGGATGCCCATAACTTTTGTAAAGCTTGCGAGCATTGTCCACGCATGGGCTCTATGTCACAGCGAGATATGATGCCAATGACCCCTATTTTAATTGTTGAGATTTTTTTATGTTTGGGGCATTGACTTTATGAGTCCCTTTCCACCATCTTTTGGCTTTGAATACATTTTGGTGGCTATGGACTATGTTTCCAAGTGGGTGAAGACAGTGGCAACCAGATAGAATGATCATAAGGTTGTAGTTAAATTCCTCCATGAGACCAGTTTTTGTTGTTTTGGGTTCCCACGTGCCATAATTAGTGACGGTGGCAAACATTTTTACAACCGATTCTTCGAGGCTTTGGTGCACAAATATATGATCACTCACAAATTTGGCACTCCCTACTATCCCCAGACTAGTGGTCAGGTAGAGGTTTCTAATAGGGAGGTTAAACACATCTTCGAGAAAACTGTGAGGCCCGATAGGAGAGATTGGTCCACTAGGTTGGTATATGCTCTTTGGGCCTATCGCACTGCATATAAGACACCCATCGAGATGTCTCCATATAGGATTGTGTTTGGAAAACCGTGTCATCTCCCTGTTGAGTTAGAACACCGGGCTTTTTGGGCCATTAGGAAATTCAATTTTGATATGGCCAAAGCCAGTGACCATCGAAAACTCCAACTCAACGAGTTAGAGGAGCTTTGCAATGATGCGTATGAGAGTTCTAAAATTTACAAGGCTAGAATTAAGGCATTTCATGATAAACATATTTCTCGTAAGTTCTTCGAGCTTCACCAAAAAGTGTGGCTATTTAATGCCAAATTGCGGTTGTTCTCGGGTAAACTTCGGTCTCGATGGGATGGCCCATATGAGGTTATAGAAGTCTTTCCGCATGGTGTGGTTGAAATTAAAAATCCACAAGATGGTACGACCTTCAAGGTCAATGGCCAAAGATTAAAACATTATGTTGATGGTATTGAGAAAGGGGAGATGATTGAGGTTGTCCATTTGACGGACCCAATATATCTTCCATAGTGATTACTTTGAGTCTAGGAGACCTTAATTCCTTCAAAGGTGTAATTCCTTTGGTGTTAGCCGTGTCCAAACGGCATATGACGGTCTAGTATAGCCACCTAACTGTGTTTGTAGCGAGTTCCTAGGAGACCAACTGAGACGGTGGAAACTAAAGTTCGAATGGCAAAGTCTAGAACACAAAGGTTTGGAATTTTCAAGACTGAAGTCTGGTTTAAATACCCAGGGGTGTGGAGATTGCTTCAAAACCACCCCGGGTTGAACTCTGTATGGCAGCCCCATAGGTCGAGTTAACTTTATGCGCCTCGATTCTGGATATCGAATCAACCTAGTCTATCACCCTGTTGGAAAATAAGAAAAGTTACACACACTGTTAGGGAGAAAAGTAGTACCCGTGTTTTTCGCGTGAAGATTATACCCATGTTAGGCATTCTGATATTTTGTAAAGTGCTATATTTATTTCGGATGTCAAATGAAGGTAGAAATGGTTTAGCATGATTTGGGTTGTACTTGGTTCTTAATTTCTTTTCTTTAATCTTTTAAAGAATATATATATATATATTTATACTAAAAAAAAATGTGTGTTGTACTTGGTTAATTAAAAAAAAAAAAGCTCCAGACCGCACGAGCGGATGGGCTGGGCGCACGAGCAGCCCAAGCCTAATTGGGTACTGTTTTCACGCCGCAGGAGTGGCCCACTTTCGCCGCAGGAGTGGCCCAACTTAAGCGCTCGTGCGGCCCTATTTGGCGCACGAGTGGCCCAAATTTTTAACCAAAAAAAAAAGAGATCGCATGAGTGTATGGGCTGGGTGCACAAGTGGCCCAACCCAAAAAGCCTACTGCTTTTATGCCGCAAGAGCGGCCTAATCCAGCCGCTGGAGCAGCCAAAAATAGGCGCTCGTGCGGCCCAAATGGGCGCAAGAGCAGTCTTGCAAAAAAAAAAAAAAAAAAAAAAACAAACAAACAGAACCTGCAGATTTATTTTAATTTTTATTATTTATTTTATCTGATTTCATTTTATTTTTATTTTTATTATTTCTTCTTCTTCTTCTTCATAAAAAAAAATCTGCAGTTTGTTTATTTATTTATGTTTATTTATCTATTTTATATTTCATTAAAATAAAATTTTAAAAAAATCTTGTATATATATTTATATATTTTTCTTTATTTTGTTTAAAAAATAAATTAAAAAAAAAAGAACCTTTAACCAAACCCTACCACACTTGTTGACTACCACTTTCCCAACCATCTCTCTCACTCTACCTCTCTCATCTTTTTCTTCTTCTTCAATTTCTTCTTCTCTCTCCAAACCCCACACACCCACAAACTCCATCAAACCCCACCATCACCAACCTTCACCCTCCTTTCTCTTCACCACCATCTCACCGCCGATGCCCTATTTCCTCTCCGTTCGTCGAATCTCCGGCGACCACCATTTTTTCCGTCGAATCATCCTTCTTCCTCTCTTTCTTCACTACTTAAAGGTAAATCATCCCTTTTTGTTTCAAACTTTATATTTCTTCTCTCAATCTTGCATTGTAGTGAGATAATAGGGTTAGTTTATCATAGATCTAGTGTTCATCCTTTAAAAAAAAACCAAAAAAACAAAAAATGGGCAAGAAGACGATCGCCGCACGTGCTAAATAATAATAATAATTTAGCTTATTTTTATTTACTATATTTGTTTAGTTTAAATTGTTTCGTTAGTGATTCTCGTTAGTTTAATTAGTTAGTGGATTGTTGTTATTTTTATTTTTATTTTACTTGTTTAGTTAGTGATTTTATTTTTATTTTTATTTTATGATGTAATTGTTCATTTAATTGTTAAGTAGTTTAGTTTTTATTTTATTTTATTTTATTTTCTAAATTTTTATTTTATTTTATTTTATTTTCTTCTCTTCTACTAACTTAGATTGTTTAATTTTATTTTATTTTCTTATTTGTTTAATTTAACAACTTTGTAGTTCCACTATGTGTTTGTAAATAAATAAATAACAATCAATTCGGTGGTGTGAGGATGATGCGGTTTTGAGTGATTTATGCATATATGTTGTATTTGATAAGTGCTGATATAATGGTTCCACATTTTTAGTTGTGTTGGTTGAATTATTTTGTACAGATATGTCTTCATCATTCCGCCGAGCACCCAAACGGCCTCGCAATGCCAACATTGCATTTAGGGATGTGCCAACCGATGCTTGGACCACCAAACCAGTTGCATGTGATACATCCTTTGATGTGGACTTCTTCCGTCGCCATCAAACCACTGCGTGGAGTATTCAACAGCTTGAAAACCGCGGCCTCCTGGGCATCTGCACCGTCACTGAACCGGCATATCCTCGCATTGTGCGACTCTTTTATCAGCATATGTACATCAGCGACGAGGCCCCGGGAGCTCTTTGCTCCCTTGTTGACGGAGTGGAGTTAATGGTCACTCCAGCTTCAATTACCGAGGTCCTCCACTATTCCATGGACCCTATCAATGCAGAACAGTTCCCGGTATTCACTCGAGAACTCACCATCCCGGCACTGGTAACTGAGTTTTATAAGGGGCATCAAGATAATGACAACCGTACTAGTATTCGGCGGGCTAATTCACCACGCCACCTTCTCTTCCTCAATGTGGTATTGAAAAAGAATGTCGTTCCTCTTGGCCACAAGGAAGAGCAGCACGGGGACTTCCTCCGTGCCTTCATCGATTTGACTTCAGGTTTTGGGTTGACATCCCTACTTTGATCTATAACTAGATGCACCGAATCTTTAATGAAGTCAAAATACATAATACCCGGGGCAGTTCTACATGGGCCCTTCCTTTTGCCAACCTCATTACTGTGCTCATAAAAGACCAAGAGACATACCCACTTTAGGCCAATGAGGTTCAGCTTCCGCCGCCTACATTTTATGGTAAAACCCACTGGCGCCAAACCACTGCTCACCTGCCGCCTCCACTACTCCTCCCTGAAGCCCCAGCCAATCCTAATGATGCCCCAGTCGAGCCTCCCGCCGCCGCACCAGCGCCACCGCCACCGCCACCGCCACCGCCACCGCCATTCCGTATGACGAGGCGGCAATATCAGGCTCTTTTGGATAATCAAGTAGCCATTCAGCAATCTGTGGTTGATCTCCGGACCGACTACCAGGCTTATCGGGATTACTCACAGACGGCATTTGATGGGTATCAGCAGTCAGTTGCCTCTCTGCAAACTGATTTCTATGCATACCGGGATTCGAGTGAGCAACAGTTTAATCAACTTGGCACTAGGGTTCATGATGAGGCGTTCGAGACTCGGACGCTGATGCATGCCCTATTTGAGCAGCATTTCCCACCACCATCGGATCCATATCAATGATTTCTGTATATTTCCTTTATTTTCTTTCCTTATTCATTTTGTTTTGTTTTATTTTAGTTTTCTTTTTCTTTTATACTGTATCGAAAAAAAATTCAAAGTGTGTGTGTTTGGGTGTCTTTGCCTCGTTGGATGTGCACCCACGTTGTCTAGTAAGATCCTCTTTCTCATTTTACTATCTAATGTACAATTGCTTACATTAAGGACAATGTTATATTCCAGTTCGGGGGTAAGGGTATTTGTAATAACCATTCATGTTTGTACTTGCTGCACTTGATTGCACCACTTCACTTAATGTTTACTTTGTGCCAGTATGGTAATGATATGAGCATATGTTAATTGGGGAACATAGTGGGCTTGTATGAAAATGGTTTATTGGGTAAATACTCACATGTGATGTTTGCAGTAGGATAGTTGTTTGTGTTTGTGGTATTAGTATACTTGTCATGAGTATGCCTTAATTCACATGAACACATTATCATAGCGGTGACCTCTTTATTATAATCCCTGGTGTACATCATTGATAATGGCTAAGATTGCAAAAAAGAATAAATGAGTAGCCAAGATTCTTTAAAAAAAAAAATACTTGACTTGTTTGGATTCGTAGTCTCTTTAACTCGAGTTACTAAGCCTGTAGGGGTGTCTCTACACCTAGTGCCCTAAAACCGTCTGGTTTGAGAGTCATTGGCCCAATACTTGCTACATGGGTTAATTAGAAAGCTTAAGGGACCTAGATATTGCACAGTTAAGGAAAAATAAAGAGAATGACTTGTTCGGATTCGTAACCTTTTCAGCTCGAGTTATTAAGCCCGTAGGGGTGTCTCTACACCTAGTGCCCTAAAACGTCTGGTTTGGGAGTCATTGGCCCAATGCTTGTTACATGGGCTAACTAGAAAGCTTAATGGATCAAGACATTGCACAGTCTTTCAAAAAAAAAAAAAAAATTTGAGAATCTTGGTTGCAACAGTTTAGTTCTTCTATATATGTTGAGTGTTATTATGAGTTACACTGGGCTATTATAGTGGACAGTTAACTAATATAGAGATTGCACATTACACCGAGGGTACTAATGATGTGTCTACTAGCATTCACAAGTACAGGGACTTTACTTTTGTATTAACTGAATTGTGGTTTTAGCTCAATAGATTCTTTCATACTTGTCCAGTGTGCCTTCAATGACTCATCATGTTTTAATATCACACTGTAGTGGCACATAAGTTGGTTGTTGTGTGGAGTAGTGTGGTTAATTGTTGTTGAGCGGATATAAATATGTTGATGTTTGTGGGTATCATTTCTTAAAACCCTCACAAGACTATACTCGTCCGCTTGGGGTAACCTTGTAATTTAAAAGCTTGTTGCATATGCTAAATGCAATCGTGATCCCTACGAAAGTGGCTGAGAGTATTTTAATTTTCTTATTTCTTTTGTTTTGCTTGAGGACTAGCAAAATATAAGTTGGGAGGTGTGATGTAGGCCGAAAGGTACCACATTGAGGCCATTTAAGTTACATTTTTAGTCTTTCAATTTTGTTTCTTTGGTGGAGATGATGTGTTTCGTACACTTGTACAGATTTGGCAGGAAATACGAAAATTCAATCAAAAAAGGCGCGAAAGCGGATCCTCCGTGCGATAAGTGAAGAATCCGAGCTAGCCAGACCACTGCACGTGCGGCCAAGCTTCACCTCAAGTGCGGCCCACCACCGCTCGTGCGGCCCACCTAGGGATGCGTGCACAGAATTTTTAATCTGTTTTGCTGAGAATAAAAGAAAGAAAAAGAGCCAAACCTAGGGTTCGAAAATTAATTCAGAGAAAATGAAGGCTAGGGTTCTAAAGAGAGGATTTTCTCTTAAAGCTTGAAGGACACTTCCATGGGGTTTCTTCCTCATCTTCTTCCTCTTCCCACTCCTCCATGAGTGGCTAGTCATCTTTTCTAGGGTTTGATGAAACCTTAGCCATGTAATAGAATTTTTCATAAGCTTTAATTATGAATTGGTTTGAATGGATGTATGGATGATTTAGAAGTTTTTAATAATTGTATCTTTCATCTCTTCAAGCATTTTACTCTTTGTGATTGTTTAATGCTTTCCATACATTAGTTTTCTTTGTGTTTGTATTCAAAGTACGCGACGAGTCATGCTATAAGAGACGGGTCATGTTGCTATCATAGTTTAGAGCAAACGACTCGTACTACTCGGGATGATTCGAGCCTGTACGTTGAATGCGACAACCCTCTTGATCAATATTTCAAACTTGTAGTTGTGAAATATTGGGTATTTCAAACCGGATTGTAATGGATGGCCGATGTTAAATCTCGTTTATATGGTTAGTGGTGAATTCTTTACCCTAGGATTTTTCCCAAAAATTAATATCTTAAACCCAAATTTTAATATTCAATTTAATTATTCAAGTTCATTTAATTCTTGTTTAGTCATAGCATCCTCAAATCTTTTTAACCAAAATTGATTTAGGAATTTAAAAATTAAATTAGTTTAATTTCACAATTGTCCCTGTGGATCGATACCTGGACTTGCCATTATTCTAAAAGAATTTGGTGTAGTTTAGTGATTTATATTTGGTGAGTTCAACGAACCATCATAAGGTTTGTTCCACATTGAAACTTTAAGTGAGCTTATATGGGTATATAAGCTCTAGGTGGGAATACTTAGGTTGGGCCCCAAGGGGCACCCCAAGTTTATAGAAGGAATGAGTTATGGACAAAGTGAACCTTGGCTCAAACCACCATATATGCGCGCGCACCGTTGCCGTAGTCCGTCCCACCGGCTGGGCCAAGACCGGACCCGGGCCCAGACGCGGGTGTGGGTTGTGGGTTGGGTCGGTTCTAATATTAATTTTTTGGACAAAAATTTACTTGAATTTTTTCAAAAATTCTTGCGGGAATTTAATTCAAAATTTGCACCAAATTTGAATTCGAATTTTCTATTCATAATTGTGCATTTTCTAGTCTGAAATTCCCAACAGATAAACTGTCTTTTAACAGGTTTAAAACTGGTAGAAACTGCTAGTAGTTATACAGATTCAAACTGATGCAGATCTGTTCAAATTTTAACTGTATTTGTTCATTCAAATGTCATACCTGTTCGGTTCAAAACTGCATCTGTTCGGACAAATTTGTTTGGTCACTAATCTGCTATAAATATCAGGCCTTTCCAGCAGATTTCTACATCCTAAAAAAAAATCAAAAATTCTCTTGGTTCCTTCCCAGTTTTGCTCATTTGCAAAAATTCTCTTCATACTAAATTAAGAGAGTATAGAACACAGGTTTTGTTCGCCATACAAATTGTTTAGAGTGCTACTACAATTTGTGTAAATCATTGTATACTGGGAGATAAACACCTTTTATCCATAAGCATCGAAGAGAGACGAATCTATCTTAAGAGCAGAGTGACACACACTCGACTTGATCTCTTTTTGTATTTATTCATTGCAATAAAATAAATTTAGTAAGTAATTTATTTTTATTTGTTTGATTTGTTTCAAGTTATTTATTTTACATAGAAGATTGTTCCAACAGAAATAAAACAACATTGTAGAGTCTCGCAATAAACCATTCCAACAACATCATTTCCGGGCATTTCTCGGGAACCAAACAGAGTAGAAAGAAAAATACCTGCAAGTAGGGGTGAAGGCACCAGGGAGAGTGAAGAGAACGACCTTCTTGCCAGCGACGATGGAGTGTACGGACTTGGAGCTAATTGTTCTTGTCGAAGTATGAGACCTTACAGTCTGGAATCACATTACTAATTGCTATCGGAGCCATCTGAACTTTCCTATTATGGTGTGATTTTTCTGTTTAATTTCTCAACCACTACTCTCTATCTTTTGAGATACTACTGCAAAGTGTAGTCCTATAGTAACGTGTGTGTATATATATATATACAATACGTACAAAACGTGTGTGGGTTTGGAAAAATTATTTGCTTAATTTAATGCAGGACGTGACTTCGCTATGATCTCTGAAAAATCAAAAAGTGGGTCCCGCCTGCTTAGCGGGGGATGGCCGCAAGTATTAAGAAAGATTGGTCCTTTTTCCTTTTCTCAAAGTAAAATTGTTATACCGTTCTATAAATAAATAAAATTTTCAAGGTTTTATGTGTTTTTTATTTTATTTTAAATATCAGTGGTTCAATTTTAAGAAATTAAACTCTAAAATTTCATTTGTATTTTAATTTGTTTTATTCGTCCATTTCTGTCTGTATAAGGTAATGAAGAGAATTTAAATTGAAAAATATTGAGGTTTAAAGTGAAAAATACGTGAAACCTTAGCGTTTATTTTGTAATTAATACTTTTTTTTAGTGATTTTAATTTTAAAAAATGGTTAATTACACAAAAAAAACTCTCAAAGTTTCACACATTTTTCATTTTAAATTCTAGTATTTTTCACTTTAAACCCCTTTCATTATCTTACACAGACAGAGATGGACGGATGAGACAAATTGAAACGCGGATGGAACTTTAAGATATAATTTTTTGAAATTGAAATACTGAGATTTAAAGTGAAAAATGCGTAAAAGCTTAAGTTTTTTTTGAAATTAACCCCAAAAAAAATGTTAAATTGTTATATTTTAGGTGTTGTTTGGGAAGTTGCAATTTTATTAAAAATTTAAAAAGTTATTACTCCTTTCATCTCAAAGTATTAGTTCTTTTTGAGAAATCTAATTTTTTTAGTGCTGTTATTAGCACTTATCTAATTTGTTTGGACCCCTCAATTCTCACTTATTCTTTTTCTTTTTCTTTTTCTTTTTTTTGGTTGCAATTACAATTATACCTTGAAGTAAAATTACATTAAATGACAACTTTTAATGGAACACCCACCTACCAAATGAAAACAATTAGAATAATACTTCATAATATTGTACATCCACTTTCATGCCCATCTATACGTATTTCTTACTAACTTAAATTGTAACCCTATTCTTCTTCATTACCATCCTAAACCCACGTATTCATCTTCAATAAAAAATATTTGAAACCACTTAATCAGTTAACGTTTTGTTTGGTGATTTCAAAAGTGTTCAGTGTTCCAAATTAGTTAACGTTGCAAACAATCCTATTATTGGCTTTGAGTTTCTACATTTGTGGTCGTTTTGACCATTCGTTGATACTTATAGAGCAATGGAGGATGATGACAACAACTCTGATGAGGTTGGCGTTGCATTGATAAATTTATCTATTGTGCATTTACGATTCTGGATCATTTTCAGTTCGATATTGGTTTGCCGACTATTAAGGTTCTGTTCAATAATATAGTGCTGAACAGAAACATTTAGTTCAGTAATACAGTGCTGAACATAAACATTTTGTTCAACATTGAAATGCCAAACGGTTCCATTTTGTGGGATTTTTCCCCTATTTCTGTTTTTCTGGGGGTTTTTTTCCTCTAAAACCCCCTATATCGATGGTTTTATCCCGAAATAAACAAAGAAAAAATATATAATATGTGATGGGGAGTTGAAGGTTACCTGAGAGAAAACGAAAGAGGAAGTCGAGGAGATTTCCAATTGAGATATCGTTGTTCACGGTGACAATGAGAAAGAGACTTCGTTTGTAAGAAAATGAGAAAAGAGGGACAGTCGATTCGTCTATCAATTGTTTGTAATTCTCAATTGTTTCTCAATTGTTTATCATTTATTGAGAGAAGAAGAAAAGAGGATGTGCAAAATTAGGTGGGTGTGCACTTGGGTGTGATGATATTATGAATATGGGTAAAATTGGTATTACATAAAGTGTTCAAAGAAATCTTATTAAAATTTAGGGTTTAGGGTAGGGGTTCAAAGAAATGGTGGATTTGAAAAAAATTAGGTAGGTGCTAATAGCAGCCCTCAATTTTTTTGGTAGTATAATTATTGCATTTCAAACATATTGACTTTCCAAAACTATCCATTGGATTAAAATTAAAATAGTGCAATTTTTTTTAAAAAAAATATCAATTGTTATAATTATACTTTTTGTACATATTAATTAATCTCAATAGATTTAAAAGAAGGGTAAAATTAGAAATTCATATTATTTTAGTCTTGATTTTTAAAAATGGATTAATATTTTCGGACAATAAAAAATGAAATAAAGGATTAATATTTTGAAACGGAGGGAGTATAAAAAGTTATTCATCTTGTTTGGTTTTAGAAATTGAAACCACTTTTCAGAAAATTAATTTTTTTTATTTTTTTTTTGTTTTTATATTTTTTTTAGTGATTTTTTAAATATTTTATAGAAATTTTTGTATAATATTTGTGATTATTTTTAAAAAACAATTCGAAAAATACCAAAAAAAAAAAATGAAAATTCAATATATTTTTTTATTTTATTGTATTCAATGAATTTTTTTAAAATTTATGTACAAATTTTTTATTTTTTAATTATATTAAGATTAAGTACTCTAAAAAAAAAATTAAGATTAAGTGAATTTAAAAAAAATTTAAAAAATTAAAAATATAAAAATACGAATTAAAAATTCAAAAAACTAATTTTGAAAATTGAAAAACAAACAGGGTGATTTATTTTTAAATTTTTTAAAATTTTGAGTGAATTGTTTTTTAGTTTTCTGAAAAAATTTATAAATTCTTGATGGATGGAAAAATAAAAAATTTTGACACAGATTGAAAAAAAAAAAAAAAAAAAAAGAGAGAGAGAGAGAGAAAAAAGTTTGAAAAAAAAAGACTTTTAGTTGGATACCTAATGAGGCGTTAAATACAATTTTTAATTTTTAATTTTTAAAATTTTTCATATTTTTAGTTTTTTTTTTTTTTTGGGGGGGGGGGGGGGTGGGAAATCATATTTTAATATATTTTTATTTTTTATTTTAAATACACTTAAAAAATAAAAATATTTTTGAAAATATTTTTAAAAAATTCACTAAAATTGAAAAAAAAAATACGGACTTACTTTATCTTTTTTCTTCTTTTAATAAATTAAAAAAATCATAATTTTTTTTCTTTTTAAGTACATGTAGATTAGATGTCTATTTTTCTTTAATTAAAAAAATAATTAAAATATGAAAAAATGGGTTAAAGTTATAAATAAATAAAATAAATAAATAAACCTTAAAATAATTTATAAAAATGCACCAAACAGATATTTTCCTTTATAATTAGAAATTATGATATATTACATTAACCTCCATTGAAATTTAAAAAAAAAAATTACAAACCGCCCATAATTTTAACATAATTATGCCGAATTTCGTTTTGTTTATAATAATGATAATAATATATTTGATCTTAATTGTATGTTTGGTGTTTCCTTGGAGGCATGCCCACTTCAAAATTGAGTTGGATATGGGCCTTTTTGTTGTAAAATGTTTATGGGTTATGTTGGTGGGCTTATATTGATTGATGTTTTTCTTTTGGATGGGCTTCTATTCTGGGCCAGGATTGATTAGTTATCATGTAGAGACTGAGCCAGGCCTTGAGCTAGCCCAAGTTGTCCGTTTCATTGTTTGTTGTTCGTTTTGTTAACAATTAAATATTGTGTTTTTTTTATTATTATTTTATTTTAAATCATACACTCTAAAACAATTTAATTTAAATTTTTGATTCAAATTTAGATAGTTGAACTACCACGGCCACATCATTGCAGATAGAGACATGACCTGATACAACTCGTGTATGTGATTACGTGTCTATTTAATAATATTTTTCAAATTATATTTAGGTTAAGTTTGGCATATACAAAATAATCTATCTTTTTATCTTTTTTTCATCACATCATCTCTCTACTTTTCTGTACATCTTTTCAAAAAAAATAAAAAGTAAACTTATTTAGGTCATCCCAAACAACCTCTAAAAGAATTGCCCCGGGGGATATTGGCTTATTTTGGGCTTAGCCTGACACCCATCTCGATAATCCGAGATGTGAACATTTGAGCAGATTATTTATATTAAAAAATTAAATTGGTCGGATAAATAATTGTGGATCATTTTTAAATTGGTATTGGCTCATTTTTAATCGTGGATCATTTAAATTGGTCGGATACATTTGAGAGTAGGCATAAATATTAGGTATAAGTATTGTGGATCATTTTTTTTAAAAGACAAATGTGATTTAAATATGTGATTATAGTATAATCTAATTTGTTGCATAAATAATATGCTCATAAGGCTCTTAAATGTGAACAATTCAGACAATATATTGAGATAGGTTTCATGGTGTGCCCAAAACAAGCCAACAACACACTTTAGAAGACTGGATAATTACTTGCGGAGATCAAACACCCAATCTCCTTACTACGACATATAAGAGTTTTAGAGACTAAATTTTTTGGTCTCAAAAAGTGAAAATTTTGTTGCAAAAGACATTTAGAGATCAATTTTTATCGTCGTGAGGATAGTCGCTAAAAGGTCGTTCAGAAAAATAAAAAATAAGACTTTTAGCGACAATTTTGAAAATGTTACTAATAAATACACTTTTAGGAACAAAATAATTTGGCCTCAAAATGATTTATTTTTTGAGACAAAAAATTTGGTCTCAAAAAAATAATAATTCATCACTGATATCTAATTTTTGTTGCCAAAATTATAATAACGACACTTTTTGCAACATAAATATTTGGTCCCTAAAAAATAATTTTGTCCCTAAATTTTAGTCTCTAAAACCTTAATTTTTTGTAGTGCCTCTACCGAAGAATGGAGCAAAATAATTTTAAATAATTACAAATCAATCCAATCTAGATTAAATCACACCGTTTCCTTTGATTTTTTTAATATATGATTCAGTCTTAATTTTTAAAATAAGCGAATCACACTTTATGGTTTGATCCGTGATGTTATAGTTAATTATGGATCCATTGGGAACTGAACCGGATCCTTTAATATATATATACATAATTTGTTACCTATTGTAAACACTCAAATATCTTAAACAATCATTTTAAAATAATTTTAAGTTGTGAATAATATTTTGTGACCATATTATGAATGATGACAACATTCATAAAAATTGTAGTTCCCTGCCAAATTGAACAACATTTTAATAGTTCAATCTAATTCAATTCTTTTTTTTTTTTTCTTTTTGTGATTTAATTTAATTTTAAATTTTATAAAATCATAAATAATGATTTAATCATTAACTTATTTTTAAAGAGTAGTGCTATTTATCTTTACCTTTTTTCTTATGACCTCCCATTTTTTTTTTTATTCGAATTTTGTCCAAACATAAAATTCTATTTTTAGTCCCATCCCTAACTTTCTAACCCTAATTTTTGAAACCCTAACTCTAATCCCGCCAACTATCCCCATCACCCGAACACTGGTCGCCACCCCCCATTTTGGCCAGTAACCTCTACTAACATCACTAACATCACCTTTAGCCACTAACACCTCCACCTTTGCTCACCAACCACTAGCAACGCCACCACCCATACCATTTTAAGACTCTCTTTCTCTATCACTTATCTATTAATTTCTCGCCAGATCACAATCGCGATTACAAAAGATCAGTGATAGTGGCAAATCTACCCTCCTTGCATGATTGTCACAACTGTAGTACTACTTGCGATCTCTCCAGATTCTGTTCCGTAGTTCAAGGCCAAACCATCACCATTTGTTTAATTGTCTATAATTGAACTACCATTGTTTGTTCAGTGGTTGACATCCGAACTTTCACCATTTGTTTGGTACTAGTTTTTCAAACCAAGCAAGACGATTTAAAAAATAAAGAAAAATCGAACACGAGCTTGTAGGAGAGGGCTCTAAGTAGTTATATAAGTGGCAGTGATGGCAGATGATTGAGATTAGTGGAATGGGAGATTTGGGTGAAACAAACAATATGGAAAATCGTTGATGAAAGAAGGGGAAGGAAGATGGAGCTAGAAGGTAGGTCGTCGGAAAAGAAAAGTCGTCGATGAGGAAGGAGGCCTGAAGGAGGGTCCCCAGTAAACACTACAACAAAAAACATTTTTGGCGACGCTTTTTAGCAACCAAACTGAAATTAGTCGCCAATTTTACATAATCAGCGACAATATAATTGTTTGTCGCCAAAAGTACACTATTGGCGACGAGTTAATATTTTTAGTCGCCAAAAGGTTTGGCGCCAACTTAATTTTTTGGGCGGGAGCGCCAAAAATATTTTCGCGACCAAATTAACATATAGCGACGAAATTTTGGTCGCCGATTGTAAAGTTTTGGCGACGGAAATGAAATAGTCGCGGAAAAGATGAACGGTACTTATGGCGACAGAAGAATTTTTGTCGCCAATAAATTAGCAAACGAAACTACGTCGTTTTGCATTTTTCGAATTTTTTTTTTTTTTTTTTTTTAAAGACTAGACCGACCCTTTTACTGAATAAACACACCCAAGCCTCATCTCATTGTATTCAGAGGAAACCAAGAAGAGAGGGAGAAGATAGAGGATTCAAAAGGGAATGGAAGGGAAGGGTAGGGTTTCAATCTCTCTCTCTGTGCACACTTCGACGGTACGGCGAAACTGATTTGGCAACGGTGACAATCAACGGTACGCACTCATATATTCTCTTCTCTTCTCATTCAACATCCAAATAGTAGACTTCAAGAGTCCAAATAGCATACCCAAACGATTGTCAAGCATGAGCTAGGTAGTGAATGGCGAGAACGGCAGAGGTGTTTGGCGTAGATGAGGCAGGGAGGGGCGTGGCCGTGGGTTTGTTAGGCGTGGCCGTAGGGTAAGGGTCGCCGGAGGGGGGGACTCTCTCTTTCTCTCTCCCTCCTTCTTCAGCTTCTTATTTTTTCTGTTGACAAATTGTGCTTGTCTCTCTTTGCCCTATAAATTGCAATTTCTATGCCCTAATTGATTTTTTTTCTTGCCAAGTGCCTTTTTAGAATTTTTTTTAGGGATGTTGTTGTGATGTTTGGTTTCTCTCATTAGAGTTCAAATCCCATTTTTCTTGTCTGTCAAATGTTCGATAAAATGCATCAATGATGGCCTACTGTGATTTTGTTTATTAGATCCTTTTTTTTTTTTTGAAAGATTGTAGCCGACTACATGAATCTTTTTTGCCATATTGTTTTAGTGCCAAATTGTTTTAGTTGCGAGTGGATGGTGTAATGTAATTTAGTATGCTGTGCATGTTTGATAGCTCTCAAAATGGAAAAACTCTTGAATGGATTTCATTCTTGGTATCAGTCCTGCTGATACAGTTTCTTTATTATGCTGGCCTTACTTTGAGCAGGAATAGAGTATTGGTCTTTGTTTTGTACAAGAAGGAAGCAGCCCGCGTTGAAACTATGCTTCAGAAAAGGTTAATTTCTCACTTATCTTCCCATAATTTCTGTTTTAGTTTCATCAATCTAATAAACTGTTGCCATTGAATTGCCAGTCCATTGAGATATGGTTATAAATTTTTTAAATTTTTTTTTTTATTGTTGAATGTATCAAAGGTTTACTAAATTGCCTCTCTTACTTTTTTACTCTTATGGTATCAAGGGGTTGGAAAGTAGTTTCTATCCATGGTGACAAAGCACAACATGCACGTACAAAGGCACTATCGCTATTCAAGGAGGGAAGCTGTCCTTTAATGGTATGTGGTTGTTTGAAAGTAATGTCATGAACTCACGATGATGGTTATGCTGAACATTTTGGTTAATGTGCTCATATTTGCTTTGTTATTCACGTTCCTTTATAATATGGCTTGGGAGAACCAACACATTTGTGCATATTTCCTTCATTATGGTCTTGGTCTCCACGATTCAGTAGAACTCGTATTTTTATCCTTTGATCTTTCTTTACAAACAAAGACACTCTCTGCTTGCTTTATCTGCACTAAAATTTTGCTCCTTATTCTCCATATGCACAAATTAAGGTTTTACTGGATGCTACTTCCCCCTCCCACTCCTGTGCGAACTTCTCTCTCCCAAGTCCTCACCATAGTTTTTAATTCCATTATAAAATGGGACACCTTTACTATCTCTTTCATTCCTTGTGAGTATTTTTTATTTATTTATTTTTGGACAAACTAAGGTGATTTGCTCGTGTTGACTGTTTTGACTATTTATAGTGGAGTGTTGTGATTTGTCTGGTGTTGCAACACTCGTATCATCTAGTTTGCCTTTTGTTTTTTTTCTAGAAGGGTGTTGCCCACACATTTTTCATGAAGGAAAACAAGGTATAATTTTGAATTATTATCAAATACTAGTACTGTTTTTTGATTTCCTGAATAGAACAATGTCACTTAATTCATATTTTCTGATGAGCAACAATTGATTTTACTTCAGGGATTAGCTGGGAAGCTGGTCAATGTTCTGAGAGAAGCTGGGCAAACCGTTCCTGCAGCCCTTATAAACTTTGGCACTCATGTAAAGAAAAAGGTGTTCTTTTCTTTTCTTTGATTATTTATTTATTGGTTTTATTTTATAGGAGATGGATGGAGTAGGAGGAGGGTTCTTATAATTAGTGTTGTGGTGTTTGATGTGTAATTCCTTAAAGCTTGATGCTCGTAGGGGAACCTATCTGATACATAATTGGACATGTAGGGTAATTTTTTCTTTGTTGCATGAACATGCACATGGAGCACATGCAAAATATGCATTAGAACTTGGCAAGCAGAGATAGATAAGATGTTAATGTATAGGATTATATAATTGATGTGTATTTTGTAGTCTTCTTTCGGTGGAAGCATTTCTCCCAAAAAAACAAAAAACTCGCGCTTGAGTTTGCCTTAATGTACGTGTGTGGGCGTGGGTTTGTGGACTAAACATGCTTAGAAGTGTCAAATAAGTCTAGTAGTGCTGGGATGGGGAGCCACTTAAATGTTTTCCATTAACTGTTCATATGTCAGCATGCTTTTAACATGAACCCATTCCTGCTTGTGTTTTACTAATTTGAATTTGTGGAAGAATAGTGTATTGTGCACATATTTTCCCCTGCAATTGCAGAACCTCCTCATTTTTATATACTTTGTGGATGGATATTGGTTCAATGTTGGAATTCATAAATAAACATATGGAACTTAGTGCTCATGTCAATGTATCATATATTCCGTTGTACAAACGGAACATTTGTGTCATGAAAGATTACAACTTAATTATGTGTTTGACTTTTTACAAAGTGCAAGGCACACATGCATACTGAAAGAAATATTAAACTTGAATTTTAATGATAATTTTTAGGTGAACAACATGAGGAAGTTTAAGAGCATGAACTAGTCTATTTAGTGCCATCTCTTGTATTGGTGCATAATATCTACCGTTCTGTAAATGTGCGCAGTTTGTGCATGAGTGCAATCCTGTGGCATATGTTCAATGATGTCTTTATTAATTCTTGATTAAGCCTCGTGAGAATTGTCATGGCATCCTATTGTTTACGGGTTATGCATGTTTAGGAGTGCAGATTATACTACCTAATGCTCCAAAATATTTGATTACTTCTATTTCATTGAATTTTTTTTGCCT
This sequence comes from Camellia granthamiana, assembly GCA_036172215.1. Taxonomy (NCBI): domain Eukaryota; kingdom Viridiplantae; phylum Streptophyta; class Magnoliopsida; order Ericales; family Theaceae; genus Camellia; species Camellia granthamiana. The sequence goes on along the minus strand of CM069917.1, from coordinate 16,333,690 downwards.
CAAGCCTCATGGCAAATTTATTTATACTAGTTATTGAAAACTCCCAAATTTATGCAGCTCGTCAAATGGTTATGTTTAGTGCTACATGGCCTCAAGCTGTTCATCAATTAGCTCAAGAATTCATGGATCCCAATCCAGTTAAGGTGTGGTTCTTTGTCCATGACATCAACTTGGTCTATATTTTTCTAGTTTCTTTGTTTGAAAAGATGAGCTTTATTTCAGGTGGTTGTAGGTTCAGAGGATTTAGTTGCCAACCATGATGTCATGCAGATAGTAGAGGTGTGGTTAGCACTGTGGTTGTTTGAAGAATATTTGACACTCTGATGATTTTGTTGTGCACATGGTTCTAAGCAACTTGTAGTAATGGCTTTTTTTTTTCTTTTATTTATTTATTTATTTTTTATTAATTTGTAAATTTGTAGGTCTTGGATGATCGAGCACGTGGTGAACGTTTGGTTTCTTTGTTAGAGAAATACCATAAATCACAAAGGTATCTTTTGCTAATCATTGACACTATTTCTCCCTTATTGATTGGTTTAAGATTTATTTTGAGTTTCAGTAAATTGTGGTGATGTTTAACCACCATTCTTGATTTAACTTTATAGATTGCTTAGGACTGATTTTCCTAATTCTCTTCATATGCCCTTTCAAGCTGAAGGCGTTGGTATTTTGGTTCTAATTATCAAATCTCGAACTTCATATCTGTTCCAATTATATTAGTTGATAACCAAACCAAGCCAAAAAGATTCATGAGAGTCCATAATAGTAAACTAAAATTGTCAAAGGGAGGAGGAGGGACAATGATTGCAAGGCAAAGAGAGCCAAAGTTTATGTTTTGAAGTTTCTGATTTGATGGCATTACCTATTGCTGCTGGCTTGGAGCACAAACATTTCTATTTCCTTTTGCACCCATAAACATACCTCAAATACTTATTGATGATTCAATAGTTTTTTGTTTTTTTTGTTTTGTTTCCCTGATATGTTGGAAGAAAATGGGTTGTAATGCCTATTGATAACTTGATCATTTTTGTGGTTAGATACACATCTCATTCTCTATAGATCATTAGCATGCTAGTACTACTCCCTTTATTCTTTTTCTTTCTTTCCTCTTGTTAGAGAAGAGCCAAGTGTTCGTTAAAACTATTTCATTCTTTGTGGAATGTAGCATATATGCTCATACCGGTGTCTCATGGACTCTTTTGTTTCCTATGAGGTCCTTGTGTGGACATGAGATACAATGGGTATGGGGTGTCTGAAACACAATCTGTAATGTGTCCAAAACTTTCCAATCCTTTATGTGTGATGGAATAAGTAGCAGCAACTAAGATTTGATGGCAAATGAGGGTTTTCCAACAGAGTAAATTCAGTTCCAGTATTTTTTTAAAAACATTGATAATATTGTGTTGACTTAAAAAAATTTTCCCATCTAAATTATTGTGTTAACTTAAAACATACCAATTGTCAATGACTTTTCAGGCTAGGCCCACTATGTATCAAGTTGTAAAAGAGATGGTTGACAAGATGGGCTATGCAGTAAGTTTGGATTTGCTTTTATTACTTCTCATGATTAGCAATGCCTCTATCTTTTCATACCTTGATTTCTCTTTTGTAAGACCTCCATTTGATATAACTCTTTGTTTCTTATGCAAGTGAAGGTTGTTTGAGTCACCAAGAGGGTACATGAAGCATATTTTGCTCAGTTATACCTCACAAAAGCATATTCCTGTTACAAGCCTATATTTTGTTTGACTAATATTTTCCATAGAACTTAGCACAGACAGACTAAAAAGGCCCGTTCGGGGGCTAAAATTGCGAAATGACCACCGAAACCACCGAAACTTAGCACAGACAACTTGTTCAAGCCTAAATAGACTTGTAGGAACAAACGGGACCTCGATTGGATCCCCGGTTAGAAAATTAGAAGGAAAATTGTAAAACACAAGACTTAAAATTGCCTATCGAGAGCCGAAATTGTGAAATGACCACCGAAACCACCGAAACTTGGCACGGACAACTTGATCAAACCTAAATAGACTTGTAGGAACAAACGGGACCTCAATTGGATTTCCGGTTAGAAAATTACTAGAAAAAATGTAAAACACAAGACTTAAAATACCCGTTTGGGGGCCGAAATTTCGAAATGACCGCCGAAATTTCGAAATGACCACCGAAACTTGGCACGGACAACCTTTTCAAGCCTAAATAGACTTGTAGGAACAAACGGGACTTCTTTTGGATCTCCTGTTAGAAAATTAGAAGGAAACTTATAAAACACAAGACTTAAAAGGCCCGTTCGGGGGCTGAAATTGCGAAATGACCACCGAAATCACTAAAACTTGGCACGGACAGCTTGTTCAAACTTAAATAGACTTGTAGGAACAAACGGAACCTCGATTGGATCCCTGGTTAGAAAATTAGAAGGAAAATTGTAAAACACAAGACTTAAAAAGCCCGTTCGGGAGCTAAAATTGCAAAATAACCACCGAAACCATCAAAACTTAGCACGGACAGCTTGTTCAAACTTAAATAGACTTGTAGGAACAAATGGAACTTCGATTAGATTTCCGGTTAGAAAATTACAAGAAAAAATGTAAAACACAATACTTAAAAGGCCTGTTCGGGGGCCAAAATTGCAAAATGACCACTGAAACCACCGAAACTTGGCACGGGCAACTTATTCAAGCCTAAATAGACTTGTATAAGCAAACAGCACCCGATTGGACTTCCCGTTACAAAATTAAAATCAAAATTGTGAAATTCATATCGATTTTTTTTTTTTGTTTTTTGTCAATCTAATATTGTTTTTTCTTTTTTCATGTGACAGATTGGCAATGGTGGAAAACAGTTCGGGCTGCATCAGAAGATTTGATTTTGTGTTTTTTGAAATATTTTGACATAGGATTTTGGTAAATGATATATGGATTAAATGTTTAGCATCAAAATATTTAGTTTTGTGTTTTTGAAAATATTTTGACATAGGATTTGGTAATGTATTTATGGGTTTGATGTTAGTAGTTTGTAAGTACTTTGGTATGCATGTTTTAGATTGTCAGAGAATTGTAATTATGTTTATTGGGATTTTTCATAACTATTAATTTTGAATTAGTATGAATGTCTTGCACAGGTGTATTATTATTTACATTACATTTGTGTATATATTGTGCACAGGAAAACAGGTGTTTTGGATTATTTTGAACAGGAAAATTATTAAAATCAAAATGTGTAGTGAATTTTTAGTAACAGGTGATGTTTTTGTCGCTGTTAATATGTTTGGCGACAACATATTGTTTTTGTCGCTAAAAGTTAGTGGTTATTCCAGGAACTTTTAGCAACCAAAACTTACTTGTCGCTAAAAACGTGATTTTTAGCGACTAAATTAATTTTGTCGTTAAATAGTACTTTCGGCGACGCATTTATTTGTCGCTAAAACTACATAGCCTATCCAAATTTTAACCTTTTAGCAACAAATTGTAATTTTATAGCGACAAAATATATGATTTTTGACGACCAATTTTGCTTGTCGCTAAATGTCTACATACGGTGACAATTTCTGATTTCGTCGCCAATACTTTTAGTGACAGGGCTTTGGTGACCAATTGTATACTTTGTCGCCGATTCTTTTGGCGACGAAATTTGTACTTTTGGCGACGAAATTTGTGGGTCGCCAAATGTGTTTTTTGTTGTAGTGAAAAGAGAAAGGCCGTGGGAGGGTTGTCGGATGTGGGAAGAGGTTGCCGGTTGAAATGTGTTGGGATGAGAGTTTAAAGGGTATATTTGGGATTATGGAAGGGGTCCACAGAAAAATAAGGAATAAAGCAATTTTGGTGGTAGGGATTCAAAGAAGTGGGGTCCTAATCCCTTTTTAAATTGAGGGTTGGTTTGGAAATAAACTATTTTAGCCTTCGTTTAGGATAAACTTTTTTAGTTTTACTTTTTTACTATTTTAGCCTAGCTAAAAAAATTATTTTTGGGATGATGATTGGCTTTTTTTTTTTTTAGTTGATTTGATGGTTGTTTGAAGAAAAATGAAATGATTATGATTTAGATGTGATATTTTGTCTTATTGACTAAACTAACATATTTTGTCTTTATTGGTTAATTTAGCCCCCAACTCACATCCCAAATGAAACCAGTATGTTTTTGACTTTTTAGTTAAAATATGAGATTGAGATATAAAAAATTTAATATGTTTAGAATGATTTTTTAAATAATTTTTTATGAAAATATTTACAAAAATAGAGTTTTTTTTTCAAAAAAAAGGACTTTTTTGTATACTTATTTAACTTTTTTATTTTTTTAATAATTTTTTGAATTTTTTAATTCTTCCTTAACCAAGCCATGGACCAAAAAGGGATGTGGTGAACCCATCATTTTTTACGGAAAATGATAGAGCATCACATAATTAAAAGTGAGAAGCAGCAATAATGAGTCAATTCATTACGTATGCTTTGCATGAGCTCTCGCAATGCCATCCACGAGGCACTCGTGCAGACACACATACCCTCCTCCTCTCCTATGGTTTGGCTTTGGAGGGAATGTATTATTTTAAAAAATTAGTAAAAAGTTGACTTTTGACTTTTTTAATTAAAAAAATTAACTTTTTAAATAGTGACTTGGATAAAAAAATTAACTTTTTTGGTTGCAAAGCAAGCCAATAATGTGTAGTATTTACCTTTCGATTCCACTTTCCGCCCTTGCTGGGCCCTGCATACCATGGCTTTCGGCTAAACGCTCTCTTTCCTAAACTTTTTATTGTTTCACGACATTCTTAATCTTTAGATCATTAAAAAGAAATTAGGATTTTTTTTCAGTTCAAATTCTAAATTAGAGGGTGTTGTTTGAGTTAGTGAGACTCATCACAGATACTGTTTTGATAATTTAAATCGTTTATTTTATCGGATACCCGATGTAATTTAATTACAAAAAAAATATGTCGATTTAATAATCATAACTTATTTAATTTATCTCGTTTGTCAAAAAAAAAAAAAAAAAGACGAGAATTATATTTTTAAAATTAAATTGAATATGTCACTTTTCAAGTATTTTTTTGGCTAAAATATGAAAGAAAAACTAGAAGTGTTTGAGAATGATTATTTAAATTTTTACAAGAAAATGTGTAAAAGAATAAATAAAATGTGAACGAATCTTTAACTTTTTTTTTTCTTTTTGTATGAATTAAAAATATTTTAACCTTTTGACCTTTATATAAAATCTTCTCATCCCAAACCGACCATAAATGCTCTTTGCTTGAATGTCATATGTGCTTCTATATTTTTCTTTAATGAGAAGAGTTATATATTTTCTTTTTTTTGTTTACCCTTTTCCATATAGGACTACATTATTTGTCTTCATTATTTTTTTAATGATTATTTCCAGAAAAAGAACCAATTATGAGTAATCCACATAGGTGATGAGAAAAAAAAGTGATATATAACATTTATTTTTTAATTAGTTTTTATTTTTAGACATCATTGCTAATTGTATCACTAAATAAAATGAAAGGAGTCATGATAATTAGAAAGTTATACCTCAGTAGCACAAAATAGGATAACTCTTCCTATCTCTTTCATAAGTTTCACACAAGGGCGCTGTTTGGGAAGCATAGGTTGGGGTTATTATAGCCTAAAAATGAAAATAAGCCCAGAAGCCTAACTGTACTAACCCTTTTCATTGATTTTCAAAAAAAAAAAAAAAAAAGGGACTTTTGACCGGCTGCTGCAGCAGCGCAGCCTACACTGCCACCAACAGTGTAGGCTACAGGTTTGTTAAATTACAATATTACCCCTATACATCAATTTCGGAAAAAATAAAGTCAAGGGTAAATTTGTCATTTCAATTTAAACATAATTTCAAACACATTTTTCAATACAACAATCAACTCAAAAATTTAACCCAACTTCTCAAACACAAAAACTAAAATAGCCTACTAAAATAGTCAAATAGCCAAAAAACTTAAAAAATAGCCACTTCCCAAGCGAGGCCAAGACAAAGAATTGTAAAAGCAACTTGCATAAATCTCTATAATGGATGGATATTAGGAATGATAATCCCAAAACTGCAAACACAATTTTATTTTTAGGCATACAACAAATCTACAACACAATTGGGTATACCTCAAAATGTAAAGCAATAAATAACTCTATACCTCTTGTCCCTTGGATTCTTTTCCTTCATTCTTGTTACCTCCATTCCCAATCTTAGACTTCTCTTCTAGTTCCTTATTATCTCCATTCTCAATCTTAGACATCTCTTCTTCTTCCTCATTATCTCCATTCCCAATCTTAGACATCTCTTTTTCATCCACATCTTTCCCCTCATGTCTGTGTGTAAAAAACCCTTCATTCGAGCACGGTCCATAGGCCCAACTACACAGAAGAAAATAAAATATATTGATCGCGCTCATAATCGCCAGAAGCCAATAATAACTCTCGTAATGGGCCTTATTAATATTATTCGAGAGCCAACTCTCCTTCCCTCCTCTTCTCGTTAGTTTATCCACCGTGTTTATTACAACACTCGCTAACAAGCTGCCCACGGCCAGCCCAAGCCCAGCCATGCATATAGCAATGCTCGACATTTTCTTTGGCAATTCAGAGTAAAAGAACTCGTTTTGGGCAACCGCATTGAACGCCTCAGCCATACCGTTCAAGAGATGTTGTGGCACGAGAAACATAGCCGACATAGGAATCACTCCTAGCGGGTTGTTCAAAAACCCGCTCTCTATTGCCTTTCTTTTTCGAAAATGCTCTACGGTTGCTGCAACCGCCATGGCTAGGAAAGAGCAAAATAGACCTAGACCCATTCTCGTTTTTAAGCCAAGGCGAGCAGGTTTTCCTTTGATTTTCGATGATAAGGGAAGGATCACACGATCGTAGGTAACGATCCAAAGTACTGCGCCAGCGATTGTGAACATGGCGAACGAGCCTGCTGGGATTGAGAAGCTGGAGGTTACATGTCGGTCCATGGATTTAGCTTGGAGTAATTGAAATGAACCTTGGCTTACGTTTATTGACATCATGATAGCTGAAGACCACAATGGCATGACTCTGACGAGTGATTTGAGTTCTTCAACTTGTTCTACAGTACAGAGCTTCCATGGATTCGAGGCTGCTCCGTCTGGTGTTAGGTCCTCGGGGTTTCTGATGATGCAAGCCTTGTTTAAGAACCTGTAAAGGCATGAAAATGACAAGATTAGTATTGTAGTAATGGAGAAGTGTTTATTACGGCGAAAAATGTCTTATCATCTGGCATTTGGTAAGACGAAATTTGGAATAGATGCAAGGAAGATCAGAGGCTAGAGTAGGAAGCCTTCTCATCTAAGAATGTTTTTCAATTTTAAAAGATGAAAAACATTTTCAAACTAAAATCTTACTATACCTCCAACACCCTACCACCGCCTCTTTTAATCCCATTCCGCCCAGCACCACCACTGTCACCAAGGAAGATCAGAGGCTAGAGGAGGTGCTATTTCCCTCTCCGTCCAAGAAAATGTTTTTTATTTTTAAAATATTAAAAACGTTTTCTAGACTAAAGACTACACTATCTTTCCTCCACTACCCCACACCAGTACCACTATCACCCTAGCACCTCCACCTCCACCACCCCACCACCATTATCACTGCCACTACTACTATCACTAATACAACTGTTAAAATTGGTACATAATCACAAATCAACATCTAGGAGGTTTCTAGATTTTTCAACAACAACTAGCATATTAGTCTCAAAGTCGTAACAAACATGGGAAAATGTTTTCTGTCGAAATAAACGGAGCATTAATTAACGACGTTAAGAGGAGGAGGATGACATACATAAGTTTATTAGTTGGCTCTGAGAGCGTTGAGTCCTTGTTATGATACCTCAAAATCGAGGTCTGAGATGGGAATGCTACCTTTCTGTTCTTGAAAGAAACCACCATCACTTGCACAAGACTAGTAAACAAGCTCGAGGTAGCTTTCTGCTTGATATAAAAAGGGGAAGCGAGGAAGAACGAGAGAGCAGACAAGAACATGAGGATTGCCGGGATTCCAAACCCTATTTTCCAACCGGTATGATCTTGAAGGTAAACAATGACGGTGAAAGCAACCAAGACTGCAACAGCAGTTGCAGCGTAGTACCAGCTAAAGAATTTCTCTAAAACCCTGTTGTTCTCGTTCTGGCGACCAGCTCTATTGTCCACTTGATCTGCTCCGAATGCTATAGAACACGGTCTAATGCCACCAGCTCCAATAGACATGAGGGCAAAAGAACCAAGAAGAATAGCAAACTGGGCTGAACTCGGCGATTTGCAGCTCTCCTTGTATAGATTGCAATGGGGAGGCCTTGCTTGTGGGATCATAGCAGTCAACCAAAGGACTACAATACCCTGCAACAGCGAAAAAAATTTGTTTTGATTTTGTGGTTATGCAGGAAAATGGATTACAAATCCAAATATTTCGTTGGACAATTCAATTTTTTTGATCATAAGTTCTTAAATTCATCATACAATGTGTTTACTGAAGTCATTGAAGATGTTTCAATCATTTTGATTAATGTTTATCATAGGAAGTTTAGATTTGTCGCCTTTTCTGTCATAGCTACTGTCCACAGGAAACTGTTTTGCATTTTCTCATGAAATTTTCCATGAACACAAACATGAATGTACCTAATGACAGAAAAAAAGTTGCATATTTTGGGATCCTTTAAAAAAATAATAAAATAAAATTTCTTTAGGCTTTTTCACCTTTAAACATGTGTATGATAAAGAAGCCTCAATGTGCTTAAGAATTCAAAGTCATCATTACTGCTAAAAAAAGCCATTAACACTTTAAAGAATAAAGTTCTATACAAATCTTAGACAATTGTGCAGCAGATTTCAATCATATTACTTTGAAATTAAAAAAAAATAAAAATATTGTGGCTCATAATTTTAAAAAAGGCCACTTTCACATTAGGCCAGGAAATTCTACGTGACAATATTGTATGATTAGAATTTTTTATATAGGCCTGTTTAGTAGTTTCAAAAAAATGAAATGGGACCATTTTAAAATTGGCATATTCATGTGTTTGATTGTGAAAATGTAATCTTTATGAATATTTCTTATAAAGCACTGTCTAGTTGTCTAAAAAAAAAGTAAATGAACATTTTAAAACTGACATACTGATATCCGGATCAATTTATATGCATCATTTTATATATAAATCTTTATTACTTGGCCATGCCTCGGCACGTTTATGTTTTTTTGGCTTTGAAAAAAATCCGAAACTTTATGAACAATAACATTTGTTTATTTATTTTAAAACATAAGAATTGAGGCTTTCTGAATATCTTTTCTTTGATGCTTACACAAATTGAGTGATTCAAATAATTTACAAAATTTTTAACAGCAATGCTAAGTATCATGAAAAATCTTTCATGAAAATAATCATAAAAGCTTTGTGACCCTTAGATTACACTTAAAATAAAGCATCACACACTAATCAAGGGTAATCTAAGAATCATAAATTTTTCATAATCATTTTCGTGAAAAAAATTTCATGATCCCGAACTTTTCTCAATTTTTAAACTTACCTGACACAAATTGGAATTATTTAATTTGAATAATCAAACTAGCCTAATTCAATGGTCCCCCGCTTCAACCAATATTATGGTTACACGCACTCGTCAATAAATCAAGCCCCAAAATCTGTCCCAATCTCCAATACACACTCAATCCCAAAACCCTCTCATTTATGTTGTTATAATTTTAAATAAAAAGAATCTCCAAATACAATTGTGTCTGGGGATACAATACAATCCCTTAAGATTGATTATATTATGTAGTTAGAATCTCAATGGATGAGAATTTTGAGAAACGATTATTGCACTTTAATTAGACTATGTAGTGCTAAATACTTTCTTCGTTTTAAAATAATAATTATTTTAAGGTATTTAATTTTTTTTATAATACAATTATTATATTTTAAAAAAATTAATTTTTTAAAATTAATTTTTGATAGTATATTTTTTTAAAAATATCAATTATTATAATTATATTTTTTGTGTTGTTAATAAATTTAACAGAATGATAAAATAAAAAATTTATATTATTTTAATTCTTAATTTTTTTAAAAAAATTAATATTTTTATAAAAAATTAAAATAAAAGATTAATATTTTAAGAAAAAAAAAGTACAGATAAATTCTTGAGAAACGATCCATGATTAATAATGGAGACAAAGACAAAAGAGACCGAGCCACAAAACGGTGAGTTAGAGTGTGAATGAATTATTACCAAGAGACTGGCGATACAACCAAAGCCAATAGTGAGGTAGCGACCCAGATAAGAATCAGAGATGAAAGCCCCAACAACAGGCAAGAAATTGGTAGCAGCTGACCACAGGAAGAGTATGTTTGTGGCTTGTGTTACCCCTATGTGATAGTCTCCCATCACATACAATATCATGTTTGCAGACAGTCCGTAACTCGCAACCTTCTCCAATGCTTCGTTTGCTGTAATTTTTATCATATCAAAAATTACAACTCATATATCATTTATATAAATATATATAGCTCATATATATATTAGATATATATATATATATGAGCTATATACATCATTCGTTTTATGAGAGTTAATTAGGCAAACCTAACAAACTCATCAATATATATAGCTCATTCATTTATATGTACGTATTATGAACTATATATATGTATATGCATCAAAAGCTGTACCTATGATGAATGGCATGGTTATAAGGCCACCCTTTTTTCTTCTAGGTGGAGCTTCTTCTTGTCGTTGCAGTTGTTGGTTGTCCATTATTGCCTTATCTGCACCATTCTCCATGTCCATCTTCTAAAATGGAACCTGTCTTCCCCCTCTTACCGGGAATGAAGAGAGGGGGGGAAGCTAGAGAGAAAGATAACTCCTTTGTCTTCTATTCTTACCAGGAATGAATAGAAGAGAGAGAAAGCTAGAGAGAGAGAGACAGAAAGACAAATGATTTGCCTTTGATGACTACACACTGATAACACAACAACCATTTATATATATAAAAGTAGAGAGAAATAATCAAATATTTGTGCAAGCAAGAAACCCAAAGATCACAAAGGTGTCAAATGATTAGACCTATAGTGGGGTGGGTGCGTAATGGATAGACTGTGGGAGGGTGCAGATTGCAGTGGATGGTCCACCGCTTCCACTACGAATTCGGATCTTCGGCCGCCCTTCTCGGAGGTCGTTCCCAGCAGTCCCCTAAAACGACGTCGTTTTGAGGGCTTTTTCGTTTTTTTTTTTTTTTTTTTTCTTTTCTTCTTCTTCGCCAGGGCTGGAGCCGCCATGGCTGCTCGGGACAAGCTCGCCATCGCAGTTCGTCGAGCTCGCCAGCCGTCCGATCGTCGCCCGATCCAGCTCGTCGCACCAGCTGCACCGCCGTCGCCTCCGCCTCCGGCCCGCCTCCGCCTCCTCCTCCTCCTCCTCCTCCTCCTCCTCCTCCCCCGGTGATTATGGCCCCCTCCAGTCCGGCCCACCTGCGGCTCCCTCTTCTTCTCCCTTCCTCTCTCTCTTCTTCTCCTCCCCTCCCCCTCTCTCTTTTCTTCCCCTCCCCTCCCCTCCCCTCTGGTTCTGTTCGAACGAACGAGGAAGAAGAAAAGAAAAGAAAAAAAAAAACCAAAAAAACCCCCAAAACGACGTCGTTTTGGGGGGCTGCTGGGAACGGCCGCCGGGTAGGGCGGCCGAGAATCCGGACTCTTCCACTACGTCGTCTTGTTGTTAAGACGGATCATGAGAATAAAGCAAAGAGTTATTGTAGGATTCTACTATATGTTTGAGTGATTTGGCAAGGAAAGAAATGAAATAGAGGGAAATATATTTTTTTACTTGTTTGAATAATTTAAGTAGAAAGAAATTGAAAGAAATTTATTTCTCATATAATCCTCATTTTCAATCTTTTCAAAAGTGAAGAGATTGGGAGAGAAAAAAAATTAATAAATTCTTATATTTGTATAATATCAATTTTGTCCCTATAAAAATAAAAAAAATAAAATAATTGACAAAATATAAAAAGGTTATTTTGGTAATATAACATAAAATAATTTCTTTTCTTTTCTTTTCTTTTATCTTATGAAATCTAACTAAATAAGTAGGAGATAAATCATAATCATTTTTTTTTTTTTTTTACTTAAGAAAAGTTAGGAATTATGAAAAAAATTTCATGAAAATGATCATAAAAGATTTATGATGCTTGAATTACCTTGATTAGTGTGTGGTGCTTTATTCTAAGTGTAATCTAAGAATCACAAAGATTTCATGATTATTTTCATGAAAGGTTGTTCATGATACCTAACATTACTGTTTTTACTTATCCAAATAAGGAGGGAAATTACAATCATTTTTTATTTTTTATTTTTTTCTCTTATAACTTAATTAATCATTTCTTTTCTTTTCTCTCATATATTTTCAAACATAGTAATCTATCAAAATTTTTATAAGGGCTTTAATTTGTGGCACTAATTTGTTGAGCACTAATAACAGAAAATTAGTGTCATTAGTGCCAACAGTTTTAGTGTCACAAATCATTTTTCTTTTTATAAAACCTCTCCTATAAATGTGAAATTCATACATATATAGATTTATATGAATCTTATATCTATATAAAAAATTTAATAAAAATTTTAATAAATTATTTAAGATTTTTAATATTTTTCTAAAGCAAAAGGTCGGCAAACGTACACTTGTCCATGATTCAGACCTATCTCAGGGGTTAGACCTTTTGACAAAATGACAACCCAGAGGGCCCCATGTGAAATTCTAATGGAAAAACTACTCGTAGTTAAAAATTTGTTGCAGATTCATGAAATTAAAATTATAATATTTAATATTTATTATTTATAAAATTTATAATTTATTTGTAATTATTTTTTAAAATTACTTCTGAAGTAAAATTTTCCCAACTCTAATTACAACACATTTTGAGGTTATTTATAAAAGAAGAAATTACAATTTAATGGTGTTTTTATAAAATAATTATAAATTTATAACAATATTTAAGATTTTAATTATTAATGATCCTAAATTTTATTATTGATTTGAAATTATTTTTAAAAATTTAAACTGGATTATAAATTTTTTTAAAAAAAGATAAATGATATGAACCCTAAAAAAAGTTGTAAGAAATTCATTATAAATAAAGTTATCAGAATTTTTACCTAATATTTATATAAGTGTGAAATTCAAATTATATGAGACTTGCATGAGTATTATAAAAAAAAAATTTATTTTTTTAATCTTTAATGTTTGTTAAAAAAAATTTATTTGTTTGCATTTTAATTGGACAAATAATGGTTGCAAACAAGTCAAACCGAATTTTAAGACGTTTTGAATTTATTTATTAAGATTTTAACAAGTTTAAGTTTGAACTTGAACTTGAACTTAAACCCGAACTCAATAAAAATTTAACAATCCGAATTCGAGTCAAGTTGACTTAGGTTTAACTTGAATTTGAAATTGTTCATGAGCCTTAACGAGGCAAAGAAATTATAAATTTATACTTAGGTATTAGATTAAAGTTACAATTGAAAATTTGATTATACAATTATATATACAATATATATATATATTAAAAAAAGTCAATATCTTATCAAAATAATAATATCTACCACTACTATTATATAAATGTATTATCTATAGTTTGTTATTATTTAAATATAAATAAATTTAGTTATTATTTACATTTATATTATTTAAATATAAATAACATATTTATTCTGTTTTATACATATTTTTACATTATTTAATATATAAATAATATATTTATTATAATATTTAAATAAATGTTAAACAAGTTAGCTAACGAGTTGAGTTTTAATATATTTGAACTTGTTTATTAAAATTTTAACGAATTCGAACGCAATAAAAAATTTAACAAATCGAGTTTGAACGAGTCTTTATCGAGCCGAGTTCAAGCCTATTCGCAAACGACTCTATTCATTTGTAGTCTTAGACTCAGTGTAATAAGGCATGTTAAGACGATCCAAGTTGTTTATGATCATCTTGCTTGGTGCAATTTATTATAAATTAAAAGTTGGTAATCGTAAAGTAAAAATTACAAGTACCTTACCTTTTAAATAATTAATTTATTTAAACTGTTTATGGCTTATAAGCACAAACTGCATTAAACAGTTCCACACAAGCTCTGAAATTAAAATAAACTATAAACAAGTCATTTAAGATATAACACATACTCCCATATTTTAATTTTATGGCCTTATTTGATATAATTTATTGTAAATTAAAAGTTGATAATCAAAAAGAAGAAATTAAAAGCACAATTTCTTCAATTTCTTGATAATTAACCTTTTTTTTTAGCTTATTTAAATTATGTTTTTCTAATAATTTAGAAGTAAAAATTATAAAAAAAATAATTTATTATAAATTCTCAAATTAAAATAAGTTATAAGCATGTTATTTAAAAAATAACAAACACTTATATATGTATAGATTATTCATGAATTCTAAAAATAAAATTTATATAAGGCTCATAATTGCAAAATATTATTTTATTTATTTTAAAAAAAATAAACGGTATATTTGAACTAACTACGTGAGGTTTTGAGAGGAGCAGACACAGGGTCCGCGCCCTTATCTCACCTTCTAATCCCTTTATTGGGCCAAACAAACGTGCCGGAATTGCATGTGTTTAAGTTTCTAACTGGTAAATGTGATGGTGGACATTTATTTGTTATTGGTTTCTTCTCTTTGTTATTTTATACATTTATAATATGAGTTCAAGTTTCTTTTTAAAAAAAAAAATTTAATTTAACTTGACCGTTTTGTTTAAACTTCTAAGGATTCACTACAATTTTATTTTGATAATTTAAATATTTTATTTTGTAAGACTATTTGTATATATTATTTATAAAAAAAATTAAATTAATTCGATAATTGTAAACTATTTATTTTATCAATTTTATTTTTTAAAATATAGACGATAAATATGTTTTTAAATATGTTTTTAAACGTATATCATCTATTTTTTGAAACAAACGCAATAAAACAATAAAAAAAAAAAAAGTTACAACTATTATATTGATTAATTTTTTTCATGAATAATATATAATTTTTTTATAAAATAAATAATTCATATTATCGAAATAAAAATTATGATCAAATTGAGATTTAAACTTGAAAAAAGGTCCAATTTTAAAATATTTAATGCATTATTTATTAGGTATGGGTCGCCTAACTCAAATGTCCTCCCCCAACATATAAAATTGGAACATATAAAATTGGATAAATTACAAACACAGCCTTTGAATTTTTTTTTTTAAATACAAGTTGTCTTCTGTAATTTTGAAAATTATATATTGTGCTTCAAATTTCTAGTCGTATAACAAATAACATCTCTCATCAATAAATCATCAAATCAATTAAGAGTTTTTAATAATACTATAAATATATTTTAATTGACAATTTAGGTAATTTTATTTTTGTATAGAAGGGTAGTTAAGAATTTTATTTTTTATGTTAATTCTGTTAAATAAAAAATTCTGACAATGAAATATTTATAATTTTTAGAAACATAAATATTTTAAGCAAATTTCAGAAGATGTATTTATAATTTACCCTATAACATTTCAACAAATCAAGTGAATAGTAGAGTTTTTTTGTTTTTGTTTTCGCTATAAGGCTTTTTCTCCCAAACTCCCTCTCCAACAGTCAAAATCTAACTTAAAAATAAATAAGCATTATATGATGGACAATAAATTTTAATAATCCCTTCAATGACCACCATACCCTGTGAATTTTCACAACTATATTGGTTTAATGAATTGAACAATCTATGTTTGTTTTCAACGCAAAATTTCACCTAATAAACTGAATATGGTATTAAAAATGTGATTATTAACATTATTGAAAGAATTTTACACAAAGGCATAAAAGAATGAAGACCCACCAAAAAAAAAAGAGAGAGGAGAGAAAAAGAGAAAAAAACCAACAACCTACACAATTTTTTTTTACACAATCAATCATAGAAGAGAAACCAAGGTTAGGATCACATATGGGTCTCCTCTTTTGGGTGTTTTTTGTGATTGATTCTATAAAAATGGTCACTATTTTTTTTTTCGTTATCATTTTTTTATTAAATATTTTTCTAAACTTTCTTCTCTCTTCTCCAAACTTTGAGGAGAAGGTTAGAGATGCGGGAATTTTTTATTTTTTTATTTAAAAATTATAGAGAGTGATTAAAATATTGAGTTGAGTAATGAGAATAATGGAGATAATTTTTTTCGTTCTTAAATTTCTTTTTTTCCTTCAAGTATGGAAAAACTTAAAATATAGAGACTATTGAAGATGCTCTTAAATCACGATTGTAAGATTATTGTACTAAAAATTAAGATTAATGATTCATTCACTGAATTTGTTTAGTTCGAATTCGTCTGTGTAGAGGGTCAAAAATTAAGCTCCAAATTAAGTATAGACCTAAGTGTTGAGGTCGTCCCAAAGAGGCAACCAGGAATGAAAAAGGAGCATGGGCTAAAGCCTAAGGGAAGTGGACCAACAGAGGGCCGAAGTAGGTCTGACTCGCCAAAGGGTCCAAACGGACTCCACGAAGGAAAATGCCCAAGTCAAGTTGCAGAGACAACATATGCAATGGTCAAGTTGTAGCGGCAACATATGCAACGGTCAAGTTGCAGAGAGAACACTTGCGGCGGTCAAGTTGTTGAGGCACTTTGGCTTAATGCCGCTGATGGGTCGTTGAACACACCAAAATTAAATACTAAACTATACCAAATTCAATTAGAATAATGGCAAGTCCAGGTATCGATCCACAGGGACTATTGTGAAATTAAACTAATTTAATTGTTAAATTCCTAAATTAATTTTGATAAAAAGATTGAATGATCATAACCTAATTTAATAACGAATAAATTAAACTAAGGAATTAAATTATCAATAATAAATGAAATTGGGTTTGCTGAATTGGGGAAAAATCCTAGGGTAGAGAATTCACCACTAATCACATGAATGAGACTTAACATCAACCACCAATCGCAATTCGGTTTGAACAACCCAATATTTCACAACTACAAGTTTGAAATATTGATTAAGAGGGTTGTTGCATTCAATGTACAGGCACGAATCATCCCGAGTAGTATGAGTCGTTTGCTCTAAACTAAGTTAGCAAAACCACCCGTCTCTCATAGCATGACTCGTCTCTTACTTTGAATACAAACACAAAGAATACTAATGTATGGAAAGCATTAAACAATCACAGAGAGTAGAATGATTGAAGAGAAGAACGAAACAATTATTTATAAACTTCTAAAACATCCATACATTTATTCAAACCAATTTACAATTAAAGCTCATGAAAAATTCTATTACATGGCTAGGGTTTCATCAAAACCCTAGAAAAGACGACTAGCCACTCATGGAGGAGTGGAAAGAGGAAGAAGATGAGGAAGAAACCACCATGGGAGACATCCTTGAAACTTTTTGTTTCTCTCCCCCTCCAAACCCTAGCCTCTCCCTTTAGGTCAAAACAATTTCAGAACCCTAGAAAAGCCTTTTCCTTTTCTTTTTATACTTCTACTCACTTCCAAACAGGTTTAAAACATCAGTTTGACTTTTCCAGAAAAAGTCAACTCTGTCCAAATTTTGTCTTTTTGCCCATTTTATGCTCCGACGATGTACAACCTGATTGACATTCAACACACATAAAATATACGGTTTGACCAGCAAGTGAAGTTAAGAGATTCTAATTAACGGCCTCAATGATGTACATTTCGGCCTTAATCACATGCCCCAACTTACTACTTGCTAGTCCTCAAGCAAGTAAAATAAAATAAAATTAAACAAAATCTATCTATTTCCTCTTTCGTGGGAAAACGGTTGCATTTAGCATATGCAACAAGCCTTTAAACCACAAGGTTACCCCAAGTGGACGAGTAAAGTCTCGTGAGGGTTTCCAGAAATGATACCCACAAACATTACATATTCATATATACTCAACAACAAATGGCTACACTACTCCACTCAACACGTCTAGCCACTAAAGGTTCTATTTCAATAAACTTTGGTTTCTCTCATCCCTCGGTTCATTATTCATTCTAGCGAGCAAGCATAAAGGTGATCAACCTATTGGATGTCATCCTGCTATCATAGGCTATTACAAGCCTAGTTTCCTATGTTAAAATGTAGACATCATGAGTCATTACAAGCATGAAGGAACCTATTGAGTCAAAACCACAATTCAGTTAATACAAAAATAAAGTCCCCTATACTTGTGCATGCTAGTAAACAAGTCATGAGTACCCTTGGTGTAAAGTGTAATCTCCATATTAGTTAACTATCCACTATAATAGCCCAGTGTAACTCATAATAACACCCAACATATACAGAAAAACTAACCTGTTGCAGCCAAGATTCTCAAAATTTTTTTTTTTTTTTTTTTTTTTGACTGTGCAATATCCTGATCCATTAAGCTTTATAATCAATCCATGTAGCAAGTTTTGGGCCAATAACTCCTAAGCCAGACGGTTTTAGGGCATTAGGTGTAGAGACACCCCTATGGGCTTAATAACTCGAGTTGAAAATGCTACGAACCCGAACTAGTCATTCTTCTTATTTTTCCTTAACTGTGCAATGTCCAAGTCCCTTAAGCTTTCTAATTAACCCATGAAGCAAGTTTTGGGCCAATGACTCCCAAACCAAACGGTTTTAAGACATTAGGTGTAGAGACACCCCTACGGGCTTAATAACTCGAGTTAAAAAGGCTACGAACCCAAACAAGTCAAGTGTGTTTTTTTTTTTTTTTTAATTTTTATTTTAAGAATCTTGGCTCCTCATTTATTCTTTTCTGCAACTCTAGCTATTATCAATGATGTACACTGGGGATTATAATAAAAAGATCACCGCTATGATAGTGTGTTCATGTGAATTAAGACATACTCATGACAAGTGTACTAATACCACAAACACAGACAACTCTCCTCGTGCAAACATCGCATGCAAGTATCTACCCAATAAACCCTTTTCATACATGTCTATTATGATCTCCAATTAACATATGCAAATATCATCACCCTACTAGCAAAAAGTCACATCAAGTGAAGTAATGCAATCAAGTGAAACAGGTATAAGTATGAATTATGAGCCAAATAGAAATGCACAAAAGAAAATATAACCCTCATCCCCCAACTTGAATATGATATTGTCCTCAATGGAAAAGTAAAGAGAAATGAGAGAAAATTACCAGAAATGTAGGTACAGATCCAGGTAGACAGAGAGTAACAGAGACACACTCACACTTTTTTTTTTTTTGTAAATAAAAACAAAAATAATTAAATAAATGAATAAAAATGACCTTAAATTAAATTAAATAAATTGTAAACTAAACTAAGCTAAGCTACTTATTCATTAAATGATAAACTAAACTAAACTACTTAATAGAAGAGAAGAAAATAAAATAAAATAAAATAAAATAAAAACTAAACTACTTATTCATTAAATGAACAATTACAATATAGAAGAAAAATAAAAATAACATTACTAACTACACAAGTATAATAAAAATGAAAATAAAACCAAAATCGACTAACTAATTAAACTAACAAGAATCACTATGAAGTAATTTAAACTAAACAAATATAGCAAATAAAAAAAAAACTAAATTAAGATTATTGTTAGTACCATGATTTCTGAGGGGTTTTTTTTTTTTTTTTGCAAAATAGAAAATAGAAAATTAAAAATAAAATAAATAAATAAAATTTGAATTTTTTTTAATAAAAAATTATAAATAAAATAATTGTATATTTATTTATTTATTTTTAAAATTTATTTATGTATTGATTTAAAATTTATTTACTTAAATAAATTAAAAATGAAATTAAAATAATAAAAAAAATAAAACAAAACGTTTGATTTCCGCACTTGGCCGCACCTGCTTTAATAGCAGTGGGCAAGTTTCAATTCTCACAAGTTTCCCACACGTGCGGGGCCCAGGCCGCACATGCGGCGATTTGAACCCCAGGCGTGATCTTTTTTTCTTTTTTTTTTTTTTTCTTCAATCGGCGTCCTGCACGTGCAGCTTGGTCAATGCACAAGCCACCGCACCTGCTTATTAAGCAGGGGCCAACTTCAAATTCACAAATTTTTTTTTTTTTTTTTATTAAATTGAACAAGTATAACCCCCTTTCTTTTTTTCTTTTTTTTTTTTTTTTTAACAAGTACAACACAGATTTTTTTTTTTTTTTTTTTTTAAATGAACAAGTATAACAACTATATATAGTTTTTTTTTTTTTATGACAAAAAGTTGCCACTTCAGAATCCCCCAGGTAATAAAACCCAGCGTAGTTTATAGCCTTCGGGCTAATACAACCCAAATATACTTAACCATTTCTACCTTCAATTGACATCCAAAATAAATATAGCACATAAGAACATAATGGAATGCCCACTAAAGGTATAATCTTCACGCGAAAACCACGGGTACTACTTTTCTCCCTAACTGCGTTTGTAACTTTCCCTATTCTCCAACAGGGTGATAGACTAGGTTGATTCGGTATCCAAAATCGAGGCGCATAAAGCTACCTCAATCTATGGGGCTGCCATACAGAGTTCAAGCCGAGGTAGTTTTGAAGCAATCTCCACACCTCTGGGTATTTAAACCAGACTCTAATCTCGGAAATCCCAAACCTTTGTGTTCTAGTTTTTGCCATTCGAACTCTAGTTTCCACCGTCTCAGTTGGTCTCCTAGGAACTCACTACAAACACGGTTAGGTGGCTATACCAAACCGTCAGATGCCGTTCGGGCACGGCTAACACCAAAGAAATTACACCTTTAGAGGATTTAAAGTCTCCTAGACGCAAATAAAGCATAACGAGAATAAAGAAAAACAGAATAACATAGAAGGGAAAGAACAAAATAAAAAATAAATAAGAAATCAATCTATCAAGCATAATAAAATGGGTCCATCAAACCCCTGGCTAAAGGAAAATGATCCTTCCTAGTCGAGGAATTTAGTCTTCTATAATCAATGCACACTCGCCACCCAGTAGTGGTTCGTGTGGGGACTAACTCTCCTCCCTCATTCTCAACAACGGTGATGCCCGATTTCTTGGGCACCACTTGTGTGGGACTCACCCACTTGCTATCTGAGATGGGGTATATAATACCCGCATCCAACAATTTTAATACCTCCTCAACTGACCTATCAATATCAAAATTTTCAAACCCAAAATGAGCTAGACAAGCCTCTAAAGGGGCCTCTACAAGAATTGAGGGCAAAGCCTCCTCCACAATCTCATCCACAACATCCACTAATAAGCACTCCTCTCTCTCATGAGGTTGTTGGGATGCTTGGAAAATATTAAGTTTCACTTGCACGTTGCCAAATGAAACTTCCATAACCCCGGTCCGACAATTGATGCATGCATTGGCCGTAGCCAAGAAAGGTCGACCTAAGATCACCGGGATTTGTTTCTTAGAACTGGCTACCGGTTCCATATCTAACACCAAAAAGTCAACAGGGAAGTAGAACCTATCAACCTTAACTAGCACATCCTCAATCATGCCACGTGGCACTCTGAGGGACCAGTCAACCAATTGAAGAGTGACAGTAGTGGGCTTCAACTCACCAAGCCCAAATTCCTCGTACACAGAGTACGGCAATAAATTGACACTAGCCCCTAAATCTAATAAGGCCCTATCAATGAAATGGTCCCCTATAATGCATGCAATGGTTGGGGCACCCGGGTCCTTAAGCTTAGGAGGTGTGTCATTCAACAAGATGGAGCTTACTTGCTCCGTGAGTAGGACCTTTTGGGATACATGTGTCCTAGATTTACGCTTTTGCGTACAAAGGTCCTTCAGAAATTTGGCATACGATGGTACTTGCTTAATCGCCTCCAACAAGGGGAGGTTGATTTTTACCTGTTTAAAGACGTCCATCATTGCCTCCATAGATGCTGCCTTCTTATTAAAAGGGGACGGTGTATCAAGGCACTGGGGAAAAGGTGCCTTAGGCACATATGGAGTGCTAGGGACTAAGTCATCCCTCTTAAGTGTTTACCCCTCACCCTTGCTCTCATTAGGTGTACCCTCGTGGTCACTTTTCTTAACTCTAGTTGCATCTGGCGCAACTGACTGAGGCTCTAACTCCCTACCACTCCTCAAAGCAACCACCGCTTGCACTTGCTCATGTTGCTTACCATTCCCACCCAAACTCTCTGCCCCGTATTGTCCCTTAGGGTTGGCCACAGTTTGACTTGATAATTTTCCCTCCTCTCTCCGATTCATGTTGTTAGCCATTTGACCCAATTGGGTCTCTATCTTGGCAATAGAGTGAGTGTGGGAGTGAACTATCGGTGCTAACCCCTTAAGTTCTGAGAGAACTTCCAACACCTGAGTCTCAAAGGCAGAGTTGCCCTGAGGAACAGGCGGGGGTTGTGGTTGCTAGTACGGTTGTGGGGGTCGATAAGGTTGCGGTGGTTGGTAGGATGATTGGTTGGCAAAATTATTGAAATTCTGCCTTAGTGGTGGAGGATTATAAGAAGTGCCTTGTGAAGGGGGTCTCCATGAGAAATTAAGGTGATTTCTCCATCCCGGATTATATGTGTTGGAGCATGGGTCATTACTCGGGTTGGAGAATCCTTAAGCCATATTCACATGCTCTTGGACTAATTCCGGAAATTGTGATGCCGAAGGGCACTCACTCAAGTCATGAGCAGGGCTCGCACATATAACACATGCCTCACGAAATTGAGGCTGATCTTGCTGGGTAGGAGCATGTCCCGTAGCTAATAAGTGGTCTATCTTGCGGGATAGTGCCTCTACTTGTTGGGCTAACTCTAAGTTTTGCCCGACCTCATAAATGCCCCCTCTTTTCGGGGCTCCAACTATGGGTTGCCGGACTTGCCGGGCTGCGGAGGCATGGTGAAGGGAATTATCATTTAAGTTCTCAAACAATTGCCATGCCTCGGCATCATTTTTAGACATAAATGTCCCACCACATGACGAATCCACCATTTGGCGGTGTGGCTCAGTTAAACCATAATAGAATGTTTGAACAAGTTGCCAATCAGGCACTTGGTGGTGGGGACACTGTTGGAGAAGGTCTCTAAGTC
This sequence comes from Camellia granthamiana, assembly GCA_036172215.1. NCBI lineage: Eukaryota > Viridiplantae > Streptophyta > Magnoliopsida > Ericales > Theaceae > Camellia > Camellia granthamiana. The sequence continues at coordinate 16,310,604 of CM069917.1, read as the reverse complement.
TTTCCCACGTCTCATGGAATTACTCGCCATCCATTTGAGCAAAGTTTGTGATGGCTCGCCTAAGTTGGTTGGTTTTACCTATGGGAAAGTACTTCTCCAAAAACCGTTGCTGTTATTGGTCCCAAGTTGTGATTGAATTAGCGAGTAAAGAATTTAGCCAGTGTTTGGCTTTATCCTTTAACGAGAATGGAAACAATCGTAACATTAAGGCCTCATTTGTGAAATTCTGGATCCTCACTGTCGAGCAAATTTCCAGAAATTCATTCAAATGCTTATAAGGGTCATCATGAGTTAGTCCATGGAATGATGGGAGCATTTGTATGGTGCTGGACTTAATCTCATAATGAACAGCAGTGGTGTTGGGTAATTGGATGCATGATGGTGATGTATATGCGGTGGGTGTAAAGTAATCCTTAAGTGTCCGGTTGGGCACATTCGGGACATTAGGATCTGCCATCTCTAATGGCTCAATGTATGAATATGAATATTCAAGCCTAGGAACACGAGCAGAGGCCCTAAGTCTCCTAAGGGTCCTTTCTAGTTCAAGGTCCAAACTCCACAATTCAGGGCAACAAGAACGACGCTCGTGCATACACTACCCACACACACATAATAAGTTTGACTCGGTGCACTAAGTTACGAAAGCAGAATGCTAAAAGAGAAATACTCACAGCGGTTTAATGAAAACGCTTTACTCGTCTTGCGGGTGCTTAGCGTGTAGACGTTGTCTCCAACCCCCAATTGAGTTTTGACTTTCGTTTTAGCACTTTGGTGCTTTGCTTGTGAGTGTTTACTTCTGTTTACTCACTTTAGTGCTGCGGTTTTTTTTTTTAAAGCTCAGCTGCGCTCCGCTTGCACTTCAATGATAGCTCCAATTTCAAACGCTTTGCACACTTAGCAATATCAACACCAAAAGCATAAAATCCTAAACCAAAAATTAAAATAAGAATGTAACTTTAAATTAACTAATTTCGCCAGAAGTCCCCGGCAACGGCGCCAAAATTTGATGGGTCGTTGAACACACCAAAATTAAATACTAAACTATACCAAATTCAATTAGAATAATGGCAAGTCCAGGTATCAATCCACAGGGACTATTGTGAAATTAAACTAATTTAATTATTAAATTCCTAAATTAATTTTGATAAAAAGATTGAATGATCATAACCTAATTTAATAACGAATAAATTAAACTAAGGAATTAAATTATCAATAATAAATGAAATTGGGTTTGCTGAATTGGGAAAAAATCCTAGGGTAGAGAATTCACCACTAACCACATGAATGAGACTTAACATCTACCACCAATCGCAATTCGGTTTGAACAACAAAATATTTCACAACTACAAGTTTGAAATATTGATTAAGAGGGTTGTTGCATTCAATGTACAGGCACGAATCATCCCGAGTAGTACGAGTCGTTTGCTCTAAACTAAGTTAGCAAAACGACCCGTCTCTCATAGCATGACTCGTCTCATACTTTGAATACAAACACAAAGAATACTAATGTATGGAAAGCATTAAACAATCACAGAGAGTAAAATGCTTGAAGAGAAGAACGAAACAATTATTTATAAACTTCTAAAACATCCATACATTTATTCAAACCAATTTACAATTAAAGCTCATGAAAAATTCCATTACATGGCTAGGGTTTCATCAAAACCCTAGAAAAGACGACTAGCCACTCATGGAGGAGTGGAAAGAGGAAGAAGATGAGGAAGAAACCACCATGGGAGACATCTTTGAAGCTTTTTGTTTCTCCTCCCCTCCAAACCCTAGCCTCTCCTTTTAGGTCAAAACAATTTTAGAACCCTAGAAAAGCCTTTTCCTTTTCTTTTTATACTTCTACTCACTTCCAAACAGGTTTAAAACATCAGTTTGACTTTTCCAGAAAAAGTCAACTCTGTCCAAATTTTGTCATTTTGCCCATTTTATGCTCCGACGATGTATAACCTGATTGACATTCAACACACATAAAATATACGGTTTGACTAGCAAGTGAAGTTAAGAGATTCTAATTAACGGCCTCAATGATGTACATTTCGGCCTTAATCAGCCGCCATCACCCAATAATTTCGGTTCAGCCGCCATCTGAAGTTGTTGAGGGAAAGAGAAAGCCGAAGCAACTAAGTTGCAGAGGCAACACTTGCGATGGCCAAGTTGCGAAGGCACTTTGTTTCAGCGCCGTCATTCTAAGTATTGTCGGTACTGCCGCCATTCCAAGTATTGTCGGTTCCGCCACCACCTGGAGTTGCTAAGGGAATGAAGGAATCGAAGCAACCAAGTTGCAGAGGCATTACTTGCAGCGCCCAAGTTGCAGAGGCACTTTGTCGACGCCATCTCCAATATTGTCGGTTTTGGCCATTTGAACTTGCCATAGGAAATGACTGCCGCAGCAACTATAGCCGCCGCAACCAATTTACAAAGGGAACATCTCGCCAAAATGATAGCAACCTTTCAGAAAAGCTTCCCCTCTGCAAGAAAGGCTAATGCTTGGCGCTGATAGCAAGTCCCAAGGCATTACTAGTCTAAGGCTGATAGTAGGCCCCAAAGTTCATTAACTTGGCACTAATAGCAGGCCCCAAGAGGCTTACTAGTTGGAACTGATAGTAGGCCTAGAAATACCAGTTTACTGCGGCGATCCCGCGAAGATGGGAGCTAGGTAGCCCGAGTGTAAGAGACTCCCTTTCCATTACCCAGTTCATGGACCTGCCTTAGATGCACATGCAGGACTAAGGAATCCCCCTTGGGCTTGGTACTAAGGCACAACATAACTGATAGCAGGCTTGGTTGTGGCCTTCGCCTTGGGAAACTAAGGAGTTTGTGGTCAGGTGGCTAAGGGTGAAGGCTTCGCTAAGGTGAACACAAACATAGCCGATAGCAGGCTAATGGAGTCTTGAGAATGCATGTACTGACCAAATAGAATTGAGAAGGCAAGTGCAGCGACAAAGTTCACCGCTGCAAGTGCACTTGCTCAGGTTCAGGCTAAGAAGGCAAGTGCAAGGGCAAACACTCTCGCACTTGTTGAGGCTCAAACGGGAGTTGCAGCGCCAAATACTCTCGTCACAACTACACTTGTTGAGGCTCAAAAAGGTAGTTACGGAGGTAAACAGATAGTACACAGTACATGCAGAGAGACACGACCTTCAGCCTAGTGGCTCAAGGCAGAATATTCCATGTGATTCTCTAGGACACATGTCTTCTCTCTATGTGGCCACTTGGTGCCCTCTTGGTACCAAGGAAAAACCTATAAATATGACCTATTTCCCAACGTTCAAACAGAGGAATTTTGGTGATTTAGGGGAGATGTTGCCCATTTTGGCATTGCCATACATTTCTTCTTAAGCTACTTGTTTCACTCTTACCCAGCTGCATACTCTCAAACTCTCAGACAGTTATTGCTTCTCATTCTCCAGTCATTCCACCATTCTTGGACCATTAGCATAGTTTTGTCTCTCTAATCACCTTCCTAACCTTGAACCAGGCTGCTTTGTTGATGGTACATACCCGTAGTGTCTTACATACTTCAATGGAAAAGACGGCAGAGGATGAAGTTCAGCAACCCCCATAGTAGTAAGGCTATTCCAATGGCGAAGCAACACATGCGGAGGACCGTGACCACAGTGTTGTGGTTGAGGCAATTCAGTCACTCCAAGATACATAGAGAGAGATCCTGGCAACTTCGCAAACTCTCACTGAGGCTATTATGGCCATGGCTTCAATAGACCGGCTCCAGTGAAAGCACATCCGCCTGTAGCAGTCCCAAACCCAGTGCCTAACTTGTTCCCTAAGGTTTGGGCTCTGATCTAAGTGCCTTTGGTGGTACCTCGGGCGAATGATACGGCCGTTAGTTTAGCTACCCAGGAGCAGACTGGGCCATTCCAGCCCACTCACTTTGTTACTCTAGCCAATGTACAAGCTATGCTCGAGCAAGAGCGCAGCAAGAAGTAATTACCATCTCTCCCCGACCCAGATATGAAACCCCCATTCTCTCAGGAGATATTGACCATGCCATACCCAACTGGGTATACAGTGCCCAAGTTTATTAAGTTTGATGAAAAATAAGGCAATGCTAGAGAACACGTGGTGAGATTCATTAAAACTCTTGGTGTCCATGGCAGTGACCACTCTATATTTCTTCGGGAGTTCTCCAAATCACTTACTGAGAGGGCTTACAGCTGGTATGTGAACTTGACTCCTAACTAGATCAAGAGTTAGGAAGAGATGGTGAACAAGTTCCACACGAAGTTTTTCCAAGTGCAAGATAAATTTACAACCCTCACACTTGGGCGAGATGTCCAAAAAGAAGGCGAAGATATACTAGACTATGTTAAGTGGTTCCAAGATAAGGCTATTGATTGTCATGAACCAGTGGATGAGGCCCACTTAGTCAGCATATATATGGAGGGTGCCATACGCGACTACAAAATTTTCTTGGTGAACCATAATCTGCCTATCTTTTCAGCCTTGATTGAGGCAGCTAGGAATCTCAGTATCACTAGTTCCTTGCACAGATCTCGTGACAGCCACCGTTACCCCCGGAGTAGCAGAGTTGCTTTGGTAACCTCTATAGGAGGGAGCCGCTCGCAAGGGGAGGCGTTGTCCTCTCGAAAGAGAAAGAGTTATGAGGACAGAAATCCATATCTTTGCAGCCTTGAGAATGTTAAGGCCTTGGTTAAAGAATGGGTAGCTGATGGAGAACTTGTTTTACCTCCGGTTGATGTCCCTCCAACCAAGAAGGACAAAAAAAGCCCAGATTACTATATCTATCACAGAACCACCAGACACCCTACTAGGGACTATTGGACTTTGAAAAGTATCTTCAAGAAGAAAGTTGACGCAAATGAGCTAAAGTTCAAAGATGCCGATAATCGTGATGTAAGGAAAGACCCTTATCCTAATCACAAAGAGAAGGGAAAGAATGTACATATGATTGGGCACCTTGGGCCCGCGCACGATCAAGTGCACATGTCGTCCTACTTTGATGAATTAGAAGAAATCGCTAGCGGTTAGCTCCCTGAGATAGAACCTACAGAGGCAAAATTCGCGGATGATACTCATGCTCAGGCCTTGCAAAACTCTACTAAGTTTCACATATTCTTTGACCAGCTAGGGCTAAGCCAAGTCGCCAGGTTAGAAGCAACAAAGGCCCTCATTAACATTTCCGAAGTGCATCATGCTGAAGTTGCTGAGGCTAAGGAGTATGTGCCTCGGCGTATCCAAGAAGATTATGGGGCCATTACTTTTTCAGAAGCAGACAAAGCATACCATTTTCCTCATAACTGTCCTCTTTTTGTTACAGCTTACATCAATGATATAGAGTTCAAGCGTGCTTTCCTTGATGGTGGGGCATCCATAAACATCATCACTACTGACACCTTTGCAAAGGCTGATATCCTAGAGTCCAGGATGGTTCGCCAACCCATTACCGTGACGGGTTTTGGTGGTGAGAAAAAAGTTACTAAGAGCAATGTTGTCGTGGACTAAGCAGTTGGTGAGATCCGTTCCGCAATTAAGTTCTATGTGATTGAAATGGACACAAACTACCATATGATACTTGGCAGAGCTTGGATGCACCGATATGGGGCTATCTCGTCGAGTTATCACCAATGTGTAAAGACAAAATTGGGAAGGCGCACAGTAACAGTTTTCTTTACTGAATTGTCAACGGATAAAACTCCAAGGACTGGTAAAGTTGCAGGGGTAAAATTGCCGAAATGGGAAGACACTCGAGATACAGAGGCTGCTCCAGAAAGTAGTGGGCAGAAGAGGAGCAACAAGTCCACAAGTCCTCCGCCCAAGATTGTTAAGGTGCGCGAGAGCAGCAAGACAGTTTACTACTTATGACGGTCTTGGGGGCCAAACTTCATATCTTGGGAGAATGGCCTCGAGACGAATAAATGTGACGGTGATGAGTCCCAAGAAGGGTTAGTGGAGACGCCTAAGCGTGCTCCTGAATGCATGCAAGATAGACCCAAACTGCAGCAGGAGGTGCTTGTTGAGGTCAACTTCAGGGACTTACCAGGGCAGAGCAAGCCCGTGTTTATCAGCGATACAATAGATCCAACAACTAAGGTAGAATTGATAACACTACTGAAGCGGTACAATGACGTCTTTGCTTGGACATACGACGAGATGCCTGGTCTTGACCCATCCCTTGTCACTCATCATCTGGACACTTTTTCCAACTCTAAGCCAATCAAGCAGCATGCTCGAAAGTATCACCCTGATCTTGAAGCAAAGATTAAGGCAGAGGTAGAAAAGTTGCAGAGGGCCAAGTTCATTGAGCCTATACAGTACCCAACTTGGCTAGCAAATACTGTGTTTATGCAGAAGAAGAACGGTTAGATCAGGGTCTGCGTTGTAACGACCTCATCACGTATAATGATTAGTACTTAATTAATTAAGACGATTTGAAATTTAATTGCCAAGTATTATAATTTAACCTGGGATTCACGAAAATTATGGAGATTGAGTCATATATGATTCTATTAAAGATTTATTTTGAAATTAGAAATTAAGGGTCCAAATGGCTTAAGGAAGTGAGGTTAGGAAGTTGAATCAATTTAATCTTAATTACGGACCCATTTGGGAGTTTAATTAAATATTCGATTCAGTTTAGTAAAATTGATATTCGATTAATTAGATCCTAATTGGAGTTAATCAAGTTAATTAAATTATGAAGATTGAGAATGGTGATTATTACGAATTAGATTTATTTATAGGGTATCCAATTTGAATATGTAATTTATTAACGAAAATTTAAAGTCTGGTTAGAAATTGAAAGCCTAAATAGTTGAGAAATCAAAATTGACAATCACAATGGGTTTAATTTAATATTTGGAGCCTCTTGAGAGCTTGATTAAGAATCTGATTCAGATTAATAAATTTACATATAGTTAATTGGACTCTAAAGAAAGTCAAATTAGACTAATTAAATTAAGTGAGATTTGTACTTAATCATGATTAATTGGGTTAGAATTTTACATAACTAATTAAAATTTCAGATGGTTAATTAAGCTAAATATAATCAAAGTTCAATCTCAATTAAGTATTTTTTAAGCAAGATTAATTAGTTAAAGAATTAATTAATACACCACATGAATGTATATAATAAGGCCAAGTGTCCCACTAAATGAAAAGAATAAAATAATAATAAGTGAAATCAAGAAGAGTTGGGAACTTAAAGCTATTGTCAATCTGTTTGGCTGGAACAAGAATCCGAGAGAGAGAGAGAGAGAGATGAAGCTCATTCAATGTTTTGGCTGGAAGGAATTTGATGGAAAGCCGGGGATTAAAGATAAAAGAAGATCTTGAAGACTAATAGGTAAGAAATTCTAACCCAATGTTTATAGGTAATCTCTTCAACACCTAAATTTATGAGGTAATTGAGTTTAAATACATATAATATGAGGGAATCAAGGAAAAGAACGAAGAAAATTAAGTTAAGTTCAAGAATTAAGGAATTGATTTAGAAACTCATCTTTGAGTATGATTTTTAGTCACCTTTGATGAATTTGAGTTTTAATTTCACATGCATCATTATTTTCTAAGGGTTTATTAAAGATTTGGCCCATACAAATGAGTTAGGTTAATGATTATGGAAATCAATTTAGAAATTAATTATTTTGCATTTAATTTTTGTAATCTTGCATGAATTTGGGCCTTATTTCTACATGCATGTAATTTGGAAGAATTAAAGAATAAAGATGGGTTTTGATTTTAATTATTAACCCATGCATGAAATGTAATCTAAGAGTTTGACTCAAATTAAACATATTTTGGAACATCTATGACTATGAATTAAATTGAGGTTAAAATAAATTGAGTTAAGCTTGAGATTAAGGAAATGAGTTTGGGAAAATTTATCAAGTAAGTTTAATTTGTGTTATTCCTCATGAATTTGGACTTCATCTTTACATGCATCAGTGAATCTTTAAGAAAGTTGGAGAATTAATTTCATGTTTGAGTATAAGGAGAGCAAGTTTTGGGAAATTATGAATTCATGAACATTTTGAACTTAATATTGAATTAAAGGAATTTTGGATATAATTGGTTTGAATTTTGACCCTAATTTCACACATGCAAATATTTTATAAGAGTTTTATAACTTTAATTTCATATTTTAGATAATCCTCCATGCATCATGAATTAAGAAAGTTATGGAATTAGTCTCATGGATTTTGTAAGAAATAAGGTTTTAAGTAAGAAATTTAGTAGACTCATAATTGTGGAAATTAATTTGGAAAATTAATTGTTTTGATTTGATTTTGTAGTATTTTCTTGTAATACATGAGTTTTAAGGGAATTGAGCCATTCAAGTTCATATTTTGAAGAGACAAAGGAAATGTTTTAAGAAAATCAAGTTTATGGAAATTTGGAATTAATCCTAAAGTTTTGATTTTATAATTAGATTTTTATTTAAATCCATGCATGTAATGTAATTTAAGAATTTTATTCAATTTAGATACATTTTAGAACAACCATGATTATAAATTAAGTATTTCGTTAAAGATTGAGTTAAGTTGGATTTCTAAGAAATTGATTTGCGTAATTCATAGTTAAGTTGATTTTGTTATTAATAGTAAAATTGGATCTATTTGTATTACATACATCATGGAATTTCAAGAGGTTGGGAAGTCTAATTTATATTTTAGAATTGTGGGTTGATATAAAGAAGATGAATTAAAACTAAATTTGGGCAATTGAAGCATGATTTTGAATGAATGTTTTCTAATTGAAAGTGTTTACTAAATTATGCAATGGTTCTCCATTTTTGTGTACCAAAAGTACATGTTTTGAGGCTTTGAATATCAAATTTGAACTTCAGTTGCAATTCTGGAAATTCCAGAATTTACGTTGTCCGTTCGAGCGAGGAAAGTCTCGCTTGAGCATGAAAATCGAGCTCCTAGAAGTTTTTCAAATTTTACAGTCCGCTTGAGCGACCAAAGTGGCGCTCGAGCCGAGACCCCTTTTCAGCATATTTTGAAAAATTGCATTTAGTTCACATTTTTATTCTCATCTCTTTCCAAGCATTCCAGACATGATTTGTGACTCAATAAATATTAATAAGCTACCAATCAACATAAATTAGTTAGTTAAAAAATGAATCATTGATCTAGTGGTAATTGTTTAAGAAGCCAAGTAAAAGATCAATCTATTTGGAAAAGAGTGACTTAGTAATGAAAGAATATGTGAAATAAGAACCCGGTTTATTTGAATGAGAAAGAATAAGCGTAGTAGAACTTCGGACTATTTAGACGGAAAAAAAGACTAGAAAAGTTAAGTTTGATCAAGAAAGTAATATTGTATTTCAATGTGTACATGTTATGTGCTTGTGTAGGTCACGCACCATTGTCTGCCTGATTTATCTGATATGTCCAGTCTGTCTGATTTGCTTCTGCAGCTATTTGTGATTAATAACATAGTAAAGCTATATTCAACTTTATTTATTTTCTGTGTGATGAATTAAGATCTGTTTTTTGAAATGATATGTTCTGTACAATGAATGATTGTCCAATTTCTGATATGTATTCGTGACATCCTTAGCATCATGTGATATCTGTTGGCTGTTACCCGGTATCGGAGGTTCCATCATGGAACTTAATATGTCTGCACTCTGTTACCCATACCGGAGGCTCCATCATGGGGCTCAGCGTGTTTATTCTCTGTTACTCGGATCCAGAGGTTCCTTTATGGAACTGGTTATTCGTAACCCTCACGTGTCTGCATCTGTTCTGTATCTGTTCTGTTAATGCTAAGGGATGTATCATGTATGATTAAGGATGGACTTTGATTTCTGTATTTACTTTAAGCAAGAATATGAATATGAATCTATTATGAATCTGAATTATGATTTTTGAATCTGGTATGGATATCATTCATTAAAACCCTTTACTCTGTTATTATTCACTGGGCTCTAGCTCACTGTATTATTTATGTATGTAGGTGATCAGGCACGTGACCAGGCTTAGAGGCATCTGCTTAGAATCTGTTTTTGTCAGCCAACATATGTGCCTCCCGTGGAGGTTCCGGATATGTTAAGTGATTATTGCTATGTGATTTAAAGTTTAAGTTTTGTTTTCGTATTTGGTTGAACAAGTCTTGTGTATTTTGTAAATAAGGCTAAGTCCTTTTTTGTCTAATCTGTATATATATGATGACTTAAAGATAATGTGTATATATGTATATAAAAAGTTTAAAATTTTTCTGTCTCATATAAGTCTGCACAGCTCAATGGACGTTGTATATTGTTATTTGCTTCCGCTAGCCCCTAATATTATGTTAATCTGTCTCAGAGGCCTTCGGTAATCCCAGGATTACTGGCCGGTTACAATGCTAAACCTATAGGGGCAGGTTTGGGTCGTGACATGCGTAGACTTTCGCAGCCTGAATAAGGCCTGCCCGAAAGATGAGTTTCCATTGCCCCATATTGACACACTTGTCGATGCTACTGCGGGCCATCAAATGTTCTCCTTCATGGACGGGTTCAGTGGTTATAACCAGGTCAAAATGGCACCAGAAGATGCAGAAAAGACGGCTTTTAGAATGTCCTTGGGAAATTTTTCCTATATGGTGATGCCCTTCGGTTTGAAAAATGCGGGGACAACCTACCAACAGGCTATGATTGCAACGTTCCATAACATGTGTGCATCATGAAGTGGAAGTATATGTGGATGATCTAATGGCCAAGTCTACTGAGGCAAACCGATACCTCTCCGACTTGGTAAAAGTTTTTCAGCGTTGTCGCAAATTCTGCCTAAAAATGAACCCTCTCAAGTGTGCCTTCGGAGTTACCACCAGCAAGTTCCTTGGCTTTCTTGTACACCAGCGGGGGATCAAAGTAGATAGAGATAAGATCAAGTCGATTATGGAGATGCCACCACCACATTCTCAAAAGGCCTTAAAGAAATTCCTTGGCAAAGTGTCATACCTTAGGAGGTTCATTCCAGCCCTTGCTAAGATAACTTTTTCCTTTAAGACACTGCTGAAAGGGAATCACAAGTTTGAATGGTCGCAAGAACACCAACAGGCATTTGATATGGTAAAGAAAGCACTTACCTCTCCACTTACAATGATTTCCCTTCAACCCGAAAAGCCTTTGTTACTGTACCTGACCTCTACACCTCGGTCTATTGGAGCTCTACTTGTCCAAGACATAGATGGCATTGAGAAGCCAGTCTATTACATCAGTCGCAAAGTCAATGGTACTGAGTCGCGATATACCCCAATTGAAAGGCATTGTTTAGCCTTAATCTTCACAGCGCAGAAGTTGTGCCACTATTTTTTGGTACACCCCGATCCAAGTTGTGACCCAGAGTGATCCAATCCGCTACTTGCTAAGCAAGCCCGCTTTGACTAGAAAAATGGGGAGATGGCTTTTGGTCCTAGTAGAATATGACATCACTTGTGTTACTCCCAAGGCTATTAAAAGCCAAGCACTTGCAGACTTACTAGCCCAATTCCCATCTGGTGAACATGAAACTGCAGAGGTACCTCTACCAGGTGAAGTCCATGTCTCAGCAATTGTAGTTGAAACTTATTAGGACTTAAAATTTGATGGAGCCTCCGGAGCTGGGAAAGGTGGAGCTGGCATAACACTAACCAGTCAAGAATGAGAGAAGTTTCATTTATCATATAAGCTTGACTTTGAATGTTCAAACAACGAGGCCAAATATAAGGTGTTGATACTGGGTCTAATTGCTGCTCAAAAGAAAGGCCTCCGCAAATTGAAAATTTGGGGCGACTCCAAGCTAGTTATCAAGCAAATAATGGGTGATTTCGCCTTGAAAGAGCCTCTGTTAGCCCCATATGACACCGTAGTTCAAAGGTTGCTCACTTAGTTTGATGATGTCCAAATCCAGCATACCCCCTCGAACACAACCATTTCCCTGACTCCTTGGCTACATTGGGGGCAAAGGTGGATATACCAAACAATAGTATAGCCATTGTCATCGAGAAAAGAACAACACTAGCAGTGTTAATCGAAGAACATACAGAGCAAGATGCTGAGGGGTGGAAAGCAGATATAATCCAGCAGTTGAAAACATGTCAGGGAACAATCAGACCAGCAGAACTTATATTATTTCTGCTCCTTAGAGGAGAGTTGTATTTTTGCGATGCTAACAACCTGCTGGCAAGGTGCATCGGCAGATAAGAAGCAACTTATAGACTTAAGTAGATCCACACTAAGTCCTGTGGAGATGGAGATATCAGTCTATACCGACGGATACAGAGGCAAGGGTATTACTGGCCAGAGATGGAAAAGGAAAGCACTGAGTTGCAAAGGTAATGTGCAAAATGTCAGTCCCATCCTAAAGAAGAAGAAGCCCATTTTTTAAGCAATGAGTAATGGAGGCAGCCGTATATTGACTATCTTGGAAATGGCACACTGCTTGAGAACAAAGTCGATGCAATTAGAGTTAAGAGGCGGGCCCTCCGCTTCTTCCTTGACCAAGGAAAGTTATACCGCAGAAGCTTTGAAGGGGAACCTTTGGTGTGTTTATCAAAGGACGAGGCAAACGAAGTGCTGAGGGAAGCCCACGAGACAGAGTATCAAGGAGGGTAGTGATTATATGGACATCTTATTTACCTCGGCTACTACTGGTCGACAATGGAAGAAGATGCTAAAAACTTTGTAAGGAGATGCTAATCCTGCCAGAATTTTGGAACTTGATACATGCACCGACGGTTGAACTGCACAACATCAAGACTCCTTACCCGTTTCATTCTTGGGCATTTGACCTAGTAGATCCTATAGCACAGCAATCCAAAGGCCACAGATGGATACTTGCAGCAACTGAAGTTAGTACCAAGTGGGTAGAGGCTATACTGATGAGGAAGACCGATAGGGTAGGAGTAGCCAACTTTATCAAAGAAAACATAATCTGTAGGTTTGGCATACCTAAAGTGTGACGACCCAGAATTTTCCCTCCGCTCGAGCGGAGGAGTCAACGCTCGAGCGAACTTTTGGGGTTTTCAGCAATTCTGCAGACGGCCTGATATTCTGGGAGTTGTAATTCTCCGCTCGAGCGGGGGAGTTTACGCTCGAGCGGACGGCTTTGTTAGTCTGTACGCTCGAGCGCAGGGTTGGGCGCTCGAGCGGGCCTCTAGGTTGAGTTGTACTTCTGAGGCATGTGGGCTCGTTTTTGATATTTTATTAATGTATTTGGAATGTTCTTATCTTATTTTGGGGTATTGGTTGAGGTGGTAAAATGATGGTAAAGTAAGATTGGACCAAAGAATTTAATTCGGATAGTTGCCTTACGATCAGCCGTCACTCTTTTGCCCTTTTCTTTATCCACACTTTGAATTTGGATGTGAGGTTAGAACCATTGGAAAGATTATTTCCGGGGCTTCAATTTGGACATAAGAACGACCTAAAACGGAGTCCGGATGGAAGAGTTATGCCTGTTCAAAGTTTCGAAATCTGTGCTGAGGGCAGGTCCGCTCGAGCGGGAATCAGTCCGCACGAGCGGGAATTACGGGACAGCAGCTTTAAGAACGAGATTTTTGGATCATTTCTTATATTTTCTTCTTTCCTCTTCCTTCCTCTTTGCCTAAGTCCGAAACCCTAGACCCAAATCCTTGATTTCCTCTACTTTGATCAACAATCCACCATGGTTTTTGGCATGTAGGATGGAGAACTAAGGAGGATCAATGTTTTTAACCGATTAGAACTTGGATTTGTGGAGGCTTCTTCTCAAGCTCATCTCTTTGCTTGATTATTGAGGTAAGGGTTTGACTACTTGAAATTGATGGGTTTAAGTGATGGATTATGAGTCCTAGATGTTAATCAATGGAAAAATTGGAATAAAAGTGTTGGGTTAATAGGTTTGATTATTTCTTGAAATCTCAATATTTTTCTTGAAACCCTAAGTTGCTTAAGGATGATAACCAAAGATTTGACCCAAATTGAAAGTAGATTAATGAAATTGAGGTATTGAATTATGTATATGCAAGTTTAATTGGAATTTGGTGATGCTTGGAAATTATGTTTAAATTTGCGAATGAACTTTGTTTTAAGCATTGTGAATCATGTCTTAGTGAGGAAGGAGATTGGGGGGAAAGGTTTGTTGATGATGTGGATGATGTAAATTGAGCCTTAGCAATTTAATTGGAATTATGTGAAATTATACTTGGTAGCATTGAGTGGAATAATGTTAAATAATATGGATTATATTGGATGGTGATAATTATGTTGGGTTGTGTTAATGTTGTTGAATTGAATTGTGTAGGGTTAGCTACAGGGACGGGCCTATCATCTAAACACTGTGAGTAATAGTACTACAAATGAACAAATGTACTTTGTTTACCGTTAAGATTATTGTTAACAACGTTCTATTTTCCGTGAGCTAATATGTTAACATGTTTGTTGTTTGAGAATTGATATGAACATTGAAAGAGTTAGCACACATCGGTATGATTCTGAACCTATTCCGTATTTTGAGTTATGGCTATTGATTATTGTCAATATACCATCCTATGAATTACCTATACTTCTGTATAAGAATTGCATACAACCATTAACACTGTGAAGTTGGTTTATAAGTTGTTCTGGCCGGTTGATGTAATGGTACATTTATCTTCAGATTATTGGTAACGTTAAAGTTCTGTTAATTACGAAATAAGTATGTCTACGTACAATGAACCATGAAGAAAGTTAAGCGCATCATTGTACCATATGTTTTGCTTGCTACCATTATGTTATCTACTAGTTAGTGGCATTGGAACATGATAAGCGAATGATATCTATATACATTACGGAAGTGTAGTATTTATGTATTTCTGAAAGCGTGCAAGATGTAAACTATGTTGCCTTTTGTTAACAGTTATCGGCAACGTTCTGTTAAACTTATGTTATTTATGTGATTAATGGGAAGAATGTGTTTATCTGTATTAATTTGTTCTGATGTTTTCTGGTATGGAACAAAGTGCTATACGGAACGAAGTGCTACACCTTGGTGGGAGCCACCTCTGGAATCCGTACGAGCCACCTCTTGAGTCCATACATTTGTTATTTCTGTACCTTCTGTTACCCACGCTTTATGCGTTCTGTTACCCACGCTTCATGCGTTCTGTACCTTCTGTACCCACGCTTTATGCGTTCTGTTACCCACGCTTTATGCGTTCTGTACCCACGCTTTATGCGTTCTGTTACCCACGCTTTATGCGTTCTGTACCCTCTGTACCCACGCTTTATGCGTTCTGTATCCACGCTTTATGCGTTCTGTTACTCACGCTTATGCGTTCTGTTACCATGCTTATGCGTTCTGTTATTACCGTTATGTTCTGGGCCGATGGCCGTTCTGTTATTTCTATTAGTTCTGTTATTTCCGTTATCTCTGTTATTTCTGTTATTTCTGTTAGTTCTGTTATTTCTGTTAGTTATGTTATTTCCATTATCTCTGTTATTTCTGTTAGTTCTGTTATTTCCGTTATTTCTGTTAGCTCTGTTATCTCTGTTATTTCTGTTACTTCTGATATTCTGGACCTATGGTCGTTCTGCATCTGTAGGCTTATGGCAATTCTGTATATACTGAGCTTAAAGCTATTCTGTTACGGAAGTTGGACCCATGTCTTTTGGAAATAATTATGGAATGTAGTTAATCATATATATATGCAGTTATATGTTTGATTATTCAGGTTAATTATTACATTGTTTATGTACTATTATTCACTGAGTTCGCTCATTCTGTATTTTGTCTGTCTATTTCTGTAGGTAACCATCCGGGAGTTCAGTCCTAACCTTTAAGGCTTGTGTCTCTCTTGTCACCTTTGATGCGTCCAGGCACCACCTGAAGCCGTGCATTTTGTAAAGTATTTTGTAAAGTTTTGAGGAGTTTTGATTTATGCTTTGGACGTCTATTATGGTTGATTGTATATAATTCCTCCTTCATTAATATTTTTATTATTTGTGGGGTTGAGTCAAGGCATATGTGTGTAAACTTTCTGTATAATATTTACTCAGTGTGATGTTGGGATCCTGGCATGTTAGGAATAGCTCAATGGATGTTATTCTATGTATTTTATATTCTTGAATGCTTCCGTTCAGGCCCCGTATGATATATATATAACAGGTTTAGTGTCCATTTTTGAATGGGTCATGCCCAAACTTTTAGGGACGGGTTTGGGGCGTGACAGGTGGTATCAGAGCACGAGTTGCCATCTCACACACGAATCCATTGAGCTTTAGGATGTCTAGAAAGATTTAGGCATCATGCATGATGTTCTATCGGTACATGAAAAGAAAAGAATGATGGCAACGTTAACTGTCTGTTGTTAACTCTGATGGCTACAATCTGTATCTGTTGTATGTCCTTTTATTGCCTTTGTTTATCTTATATAGGCCGGTGAAGAATGCAAGACATGCAACGTGAGTATTGCACTATGGAAACGTGGTAAGGATTTGAACTAATCGGTAAGTCAGTTTATATATAAATTGTTAGATACAATGTGTGTTATCGGTAGATCATTATCTGTGGGGAAATGATGGCAATATAATTGTGCTGGTTACATTGCTTATATTTTAAGTATCGGATATAGCTAAGATTAAAGGAAATGTTATATGTTTGTTACCTTATGGCCTGTTATGTCTCCCTTGCTGTAACAATGATTAGATCAGTAATTCTGAGAAGCTACTGTATTGGAATATTTTGATAAAATGTAATAATTGAGGTTGTGTTAAGTATGACCGGTCATAAGAAGGAATTCTGCATATAGTGATCCTGTTAAAATTGTGAATGTGCTTCTGGTTGACGATTTCAGTAGGCCAAAAGGCTGTTCTGGGCCGAAAGGCTATTCTGGGCCGAAAGGCTGTTTTGGACCGAAAGCTCGTTCTGATTATTTTGGGCCAATAGGCCGTTCTGTAATAATTGTAATACTAGACCAAAAGCCGTTCTGAAAGTAAACCAATATCAAATTCACTATTGGATCTCATGTTCTGTGAATACACTGTTGTGCAATGTGAGCTATGTTTGGGAAATTGATTCGTAAATTGTAATCTGTTCTGTTTATGTGTAACCTGTAATCTATAATTGAGACTTCTTATAAGTAACAGTCAAATGACATGCGGAACCCCGCTTATGATATGTGTCGGTCCTTGTAGCACTCGCAAAACAAGAAAGAATCGTTAGCGAATTGCATATCACATCTAAATGAATGGTAATTTAATAAGTAACTGCAAGAATTAGAATCCTGCCTCGGAGTATTAAGAATTTGAGATTGAGAAATCTTTCCTGTGATACAAGTCCGTATGTATCTAGTAACTTATTCTGTAATGTTCTGGGCCGAGAGCCATTCGGTATTTCTGGGCCGAGGGCCGTTCTGTTATTTCCGGGCCTAAGGCCGTTCTGAAAATACAATAGTATTGGATTAACTTCTTGAGTTCTACAGTTACCTATGTATATATCTTTCTGGGCTTATGGCTGTTTTGCATCTAAAGATTTATGGCTGCTCGGTACATGTTAGGCTTAAGGTCACTCTGCTAAGGAAACTGGATCTGTGACTGTAATGGAAATAATTACAGAATGTAAGCAATCATATGCTTCTACAATTTTGTACTTTATGCTTCAATCCAAGTATATAATGTTAGTTTTGATATTGCTGTGACTGATGAATTGATTTGACATGAATGATTTTAACTATAACTATGCTATTCAGTGTTTAAGGAAATCCATATTACGGGTTACGAAATGTTCAATATGATAAGTATTTTCTGAAGTGACAAAAATGTTACGAACTTCCGACGAGTTTATGATATGACAAGTTTTCGGAAAGAAATATTTTACTATGTGTGAACAAGTCCTTCAATTGATAATTGATGAAGGCTCTATGTTGAGCTTCGAACTATTCTGTCTTATCTGTTGTAAGTCGGCTTGGAGAATATTCTGTCAAAGGTTGCATTAGGTTAATACTATTGGGAATTATTTCATTATCTGACATTTTGCAAGGTCTGATAAGTTTCTGAGTACTGTCTCTGAACAACGTGTTAAGTGTAATTGCGCATGTAATTCCTTGATATGGGGGTTGAGTTGTTATTTGGAGTTTGTTAGAAATCTGATTTGGTCTGATAAGTCTAAATCTGATTGTGAGCAAGAGCCACAAAGTCATTAATTTAGAACTTGTTTGTGAACCTAAAGAGGTTGAACTAGGTATGACAGCCTATGAGTCACATGTGGTCAAATACTCGAATAAACCCATTTCTAAATGTCCTTAAGTTGTAACAGTATTTGGAAGGTATGATCTTTGGGTCAATAAATTGGAATGAGAAGTTGTTATGGACTTTGGGATTATAAATGACTCCTTGTCGTTGGATTTCTGATATGTGTATGTTGGAACATTACATAATATGTTTCCGTTTATATATGAACTATCTTCTATTTGGTTTTCTTCAATTTCGAGGACGAAATTTTTTAAGGAGGGAAGGATGTGACGACCCAGAATTTTCCCTCCGCTCGAGCGGAGGAGTCAACGCTCGAGCGAACTTTTGGGGTTTTCAGCAATTCTGCAGACGGCCTGATATTCTGGGAGTTGTAATTCTCCGCTCGAGCGGGGGAGTTTACGCTCGAGCGGACGGCTTTGTTAGTCTGTACGCTCGAGCGCAGGGTTGGGCGCTCGAGCGGGCCTCTAGGTTGAGTTGTACTTCTGAGGCATGTGGGCTCGTTTTTGATATTTTATTAATGTATTTGGAATGTTCTTATCTTATTTTGGGGTATTGGTTGAGGTGGTAAAATGATGGTAAAGTAAGATTGGACCAAAGAATTTAATTCGGATAGTTGCCTTACGATCAGCCGTCACTCTTTTGCCCTTTTCTTTATCCACACTTTGAATTTGGATGTGAGGTTAGAACCATTGGAAAGATTATTTCCGGGGCTTCAATTTGGACATAAGAACGACCTAAAACGGAGTCCGGATGGAAGAGTTATGCCTGTTCAAAGTTTCGAAATCTATGCTGAGGGCAGGTCCGCTCGAGCGGGAATCAGTCCGCACGAGCGGGAATTACGGGACAGCAGCTTTAAGAACGAGATTTTTGGATCATTTCTTATATTTTCTTCTTTCCTCTTCCTTCCTCTTTGCCTAAGTCCGAAACCCTAGACCCAAATCCTTGATTTCCTCTACTTTGATCAACAATCCACCATGGTTTTTGGCATGTAGGATGGAGAACTAAGGAGGATCAATGTTTTTAACCGATTAGAACTTGGATTTGTGGAGGCTTCTTCTCAAGCTCATCTCTTTGCTTGATTATTGAGGTAAGGGTTTGACTACTTGAAATTGATGGGTTTAAGTGATGGATTATGAGTCCTAGATGTTAATCAATGGAAAAATTGGAATAAAAGTGTTGGGTTAATAGGTTTGATTATTTCTTGAAATCTCAATATTTTTCTTGAAACCCTAAGTTGCTTAAGGATGATAACCAAAGATTTGACCCAAATTGAAAGTAGATTAATGAAATTGAGGTATTGAATTATGTATATGCAAGTTTAATTGGAATTTGGTGATGCTTGGAAATTATGTTTAAATTTGCGAATGAACTTTGTTTTAAGCATTGTGAATCATGTCTTAGTGAGGAAGGAGATTGGGGGGAAAGGTTTGTTGATGATGTGGATGATGTAAATTGAGCCTTAGCAATTTAATTGGAATTATGTGAAATTATACTTGGTAGCATTGAGTGGAATAATGTTAAATAATATGGATTATATTGGATGGTGATAATTATGTTGGGTTGTGTTAATGTTGTTGAATTGAATTGTGTAGGGTTAGCTACAGGGACGGGCCTATCATCTAAACACTGTGAGTAATAGTACTACAAATGAACAAATGTACTTTGTTTACCGTTAAGATTATTGTTAACAACGTTCTATTTTCCGTGAGCTAATATGTTAACATGTTTGTTGTTTGAGAATTGATATGAACATTGAAAGAGTTAGCACACATCGGTATGATTCTGAACCTATTCCGTATTTTGAGTTATGGCTATTGATTATTGTCAATATACCATCCTATGAATTACCTATACTTCTGTATAAGAATTGCATACAACCATTAACACTGTGAAGTTGGTTTATAAGTTGTTCTGGCCGGTTGATGTAATGGTACATTTATCTTCAGATTATTGGTAACGTTAAAGTTCTGTTAATTACGAAATAAGTATGTCTACGTACAATGAACCATGAAGAAAGTTAAGCGCATCATTGTACCATATGTTTTGCTTGCTACCATTATGTTATCTACTAGTTAGTGGCATTGGAACATGATAAGCGAATGATATCTATATACATTACGGAAGTGTAGTATTTATGTATTTCTGAAAGCGTGCAAGCTGTAAACTATGTTGCCTTTTGTTAACAGTTATCGGCAACGTTCTGTTAAACTTATGTTATTTATGTGATTAATGGGAAGAATGTGTTTATCTGTATTAATCTGTTCTGATGTTTTCTGGTATGGAACAAAGTGCTGTACGGAACGAAGTGCTACACCTTGGTGGGAGCCACCTCTGGAATCCGTACGAGCCACCTCTTGAGTCCATACATTTGTTATTTCTGTACCTTCTGTTACCCACGCTTTATGCGTTCTGTACCCACGCTTTATGCGTTCTGTTACCCACGCTTCATGCGTTCTGTACCTTCTGTACCCACGCTTTATGCGTTCTGTTACCCACGCTTTATGCGTTCTGTACCCACGCTTTATGCGTTCTGTTACCCACGCTTTATGCGTTCTGTACCCTCTGTACCCACGCTTTATGCGTTCTGTATCCACGCTTTATGCGTTCTGTTACTCACGCTTATGCGTTCTGTTACCATGCTTATGCGTTCTGTTATTACCGTTATGTTCTGGGCCGATGGCCGTTCTGTTATTTCTATTAGTTCTGTTATTTCCGTTATCTCTGTTATTTCTGTTATTTCTGTTAGTTCTGTTATTTCTGTTAGTTATGTTATTTCCATTATCTCTGTTATTTCTGTTAGTTCTGTTATTTCCGTTATTTCTGTTAGCTCTGTTATCTCTGTTATTTCTGTTACTTCTGATATTCTGGACCTATGGTCGTTCTGCATCTGTAGGCTTATGGCAATTCTGTATATACTGAGCTTAAAGCTATTCTGTTACGGAAATTGGACCCATGTCTTTTGGAAATAATTATGGAATGTAGTTAATCATATATATATGCAGTTATATGTTTGATTATTCAGGTTAATTATTACATTGTTTATGTACTATTATTCACTGAGTTCGCTCATTCTGTATTTTGTCTGTCTATTTCTGTAGGTAACCATCCGGGAGTTCAGTCCTAACCTTTAAGGCTTGTGTCTCTCTTGTCACCTTTGATGCGTCCAGGCACCACCTGAAGCCGTGCATTTTGTAAAGTATTTTGTAAAGTTTTGAGGAGTTTTGATTTATGCTTTGGACGTCTATTATGGTTGATTGTATATAATTCCTCCTTCATTAATATTTTTATTATTTGTGGGGTTGAGTCAAGGCATATGTGTGTAAACTTTCTGTATAATATTTACTCAGTGTGATGTTGGGATCCTGGCATGTTAGGAATAGCTCAATGGATGTTATTCTATGTATTTTATATTCTTGAATGCTTCCGTTCAGGCCCCGTATGATATATATATAACAGGTTTAGTGTCCATTTTTGAATGGGTCATGCCCAAACTTTTAGGGACGGGTTTGGGGCGTGACATAAAGTAATGTTGTCTGACAATGGAACTCCCTTTGTAAATTGCTATGCAGGAAGACTGATGGACACTTACTAGATCAAGCACCACAAGTCTAGTCCCTACTATCCCCAAGGGAACGGACAAGCTGAGGCGACCAACAAAACTCTCATCCGAATATTTAGTAAAATGATAGATGAAACAGGGGGCATATGGTCTGAACAACTCCCCGTAACACTCTGGACGTATAGAATGTCAAAGAGGAAGCCAACTCAGGCAACCCCATTTTCCCTAGTATATGGGTCTGAAGCTGTGTTACTAGTTGAGTTGGTAGTACCCTCAGCAAAAATGGCTATGTTAGCATTCTTAGTTCCAGACAGCAGGAAGAATGATATAGAGGCAGCTGAAGAAAGAAGAGATCGGGCCTCGTGGGCAATGGAAAAGTATCATTAATCCATAGCTCGCGTTTACAATCAATCTATTCAACACAGGAAGTTCAATGAGGGGGACTTGGTATGGAAAACAATGAATGCAATCATGCGGGGGCAACCAATCCCCAAGTTCTCACCCAGATGGGAAGGCCCCTACAAAGTTATTGAGGCAAGCAGCAATGGATATTACAAGTTGATAAGAGTAGATGATAGGTTCAAAACTGGTCATATCAATGCCAAGTATGTCAAAAAGTACCTTAATTTCTTTTGTTCAGAAAAAAGAGTTGTAAGTTTCTTGTTAATACTTCCAAAGCAAAGTGTAAAGAAAGTGTCATACACATAGTAAACCTATTACTCTTGTAAGCATTTAGTGTGAGGAAAGTTTTCCATACTTAGTGATTTTTATCCTTGTAAAAACCTAGTCATGGCAAAGTTTCGTTCATAACAAGAGTTTTATTCAGCCTTAGAAGATATGTAAAGGCAATGAAAAGAAAGCAATGAAGTAAGACTCAATATTTTTGTTCTCATAAACATCAAAGTTTTCCATAGCATGATTACAATGTTCAAAAGGCAAAGAAAAAGAAAAAAAAAAAGATAGAGAAAGTATAAAGAAAATGAGCCATAACAGAGTCACAATAAGTCAAATCAAACCCTTCATGAGGGAATCCATCAGGGTCATATCCCTTAGCAGCTAAGCAACCAGCGTAGAGTCTTTCTTTTTGAATCGAGCTAGGTTTTGCCGATGTTGCTCCAAGGCACCCTCACACTCTTTGATAGTCTCCTCCAAAGATGCAATCATCGCGACATTATCTGCATGTTTAAAAAAACCATCGACTGCCTGAAGCCTATCCCTTATCCATGATAGGTCTAAACCGTTCCTCTCAAAGCCGTTCAAGTTGGCCTCAGCACTTTCCACGAACTTGCTGGGGGTTATCAAAATGTTTTTAGTAGCAAGGTCGCGAATGAAGCCGGTAAATGAGTCCAGCAGCGCTATCTGCACCATAGATCCAGGATGGGAGAAGCTTCAGAGGAAACCCAATAACTTAGAAAAGAAACCCTCCATGAGGGCTGTGGGGACTCTCTTACACCACCGCCAACCTGGATCGCGAGGGGGAGACTTGCAGATCGACCGAAGTTTTGAGGACGATGAACCTCTCCCAAGGACGATTGCCCAACGGCGTTGGATTGTGTGGACGCGGGGAGGTGGCCAGGCGAGTTGATCTCACGAGACAAACCAAAACTGCCTCCATCACTCCGCCGCTCCGAGAAGAGGTCATCCATTAGGTAGTCTCCAACGTTCAGATCTGGTACAACAGTAATATCCATTCCAGTATAACAATCTTGGGATACCCCAAGGTCAATTGGCACTTCAGGAAAATGAGTGGGGTATAGGTCCGCGAGCTGCTCAGAGGTTGCCGAAGCAACTAGGTCAGAGGTCCTAGTGACAGCAGTAACATCATGAGTGACTAAGGTGACAGCTACCTCTGCAAGTCGGTCCAAATTTAGGGAGACCACAGCAGGAATAGTAGAAGCAGCCGCTACACTTGTACTATCCTCAGCCACTTGGACATTTGGAAGTGGGGTCTATTGAACCAATGGAGACTCAATGGACTAGGAATAACCACCAGATACAGCTTCAAAGGGAGGTGGTGCAACTTCCAGTGGCTCTCTTACGCTGCGATCTTCCCTTAGGGTCTTAGGCACAAAATCCCCCCCACCGACAGAGAAACGGTCAGAATGGACAGAATAAACAAGGTTTGGGGGCTCTACACCCTCAGCAACTACACCTTCTACAACTTCCACAGCAGGGGGAACTTGTTTACTTTCGACAAAGGGGGCATCATGATCTCTCCCCATATCTGCAACCTTAGTCTCACCAACAGGCTCAGCCTCAGCAACGGGCTCAGCCGTTGCAACTGGTTCGGCCTTAGCACTTAGTTCTTCTTCAATATCTGGAAGTACCATTCTACGAGTTCTGAGCCTAGTGATCCTTGAAGCAATGGGAAGGTCATCGTCGTCGTCTGAATCTGAGGAAATGCTGATAGCAGTTGAAGGACCTCCGGGACTTGAAGATGGTATAGCCGACACGGCACCGTGCTCCAAGACCAATAAACCCTAACAAGAAAGAAGACCGTGTGACTACTTAAATGAAGATAAAAAGTCTCAAAGAAGTATGAAAAAAAAAATACAGAGTATTTTTCTAAGTATGAGTACCTTCCGGAGTCTTTTCCTGCTTGGTGAGGCGCGAGCCTCAACGACTGACGTCGTTGCCTCTTGGACTGCTCTTAATCTAGAGCGAGTCATGCGTATTGTTGTGCCGACTTGAGGGGGAGCAACTTGCAAAGGTTAAACGGACATTGCCCCAGACGGGTAAGGCTCTTCCACGACAAGCAGGGATAGAAGCTTGAAACGGCAAAACACACTGGTCTGTTTTCCATGGCCAGAGGGAAGACGAAGGGATAAGTCAGGTTGTGGAATAGGTTTCGCCGCAGGGACGACTGGATCGTTGTTGCAAAATTTGAAGAAAGAATTGAGGTTGCGGTGCTAGAACAGCCTGTTACTGGGAGTGAAGGCACCCTCTCTCCCAAGTGAGAAAAGCTCCATGAAGCCTAAGCCCTCTATAAGTAGAGCGGTATAATCACGGGAAAATCGCTGAAAACTCTGGTGGAAATCAGTTTGAGGTGGAGGGGCACGTGGGACGCCTTGATCCATGCCAAACTGCCTAAGGACCTTGTCCGGTCGAAAAACAATGCTGGACATGCCCTCCTCGTTCCACACGGGTAGAAATCCGGGGTTATTATAGCAGTAATAAGAAGGGAGTTGGCCTAGACATTATCGAGAGAGAAATCAACATGACGAGCCTCAGAGAAATAAAATGGAACCACAGAGATACCTGGAAGAGGCTGAGTGAAAGGATGGAACACACACTCCTCCATGCGATCGATGTAATCCACGAAGGGCCTATTGGTGCCAATGCCAAACCATCTAGAAATACGAAGGAAAGATTAGCGTATTTGTCTTATGACGAGTTACCCCTCTGCATCTAGTACAGGACGACCCTCTGCATCAAGGACTTTATCAGTAAAGAAGGGCTCGTGTTCTTTGGGGACAGGGCCTACAGCAGGGAACCGCTTGTAGAAGAAGGCGGTCAGAAACTAGGGATGAATGAAGCTCCACACATCGTAGCGGCCCATGGATCTCTCCATGTCCGAATGGATGAGGTCAATCTAGAAATATAAATTTCCCAAAACGAGAGGGACCAAGGGGATCCGACTACCGCTGCACAGTTTGACAGCGAGAGGGAACACCAGAGGATTAATACTCTCAACAAGGTTAGAACAAAAAAAGAGATAAAATAACTGATAAAGGCGGCCAGGTACAAGTCACCGCGGTAGCCTGGCCTAACTATGGAGTTGTGGCTCTTTTCTATAATGTCACCCACAACCAGTTGCAGGTTCTTGAAAAAATGTTTTAGCCAGGAAAGGCAGGTGGTCTTGTCCCTCTTGGGCCTCTCCTAGAGCAATTCCCCAGTCTTAAGATCGTACCAAGAGCCATACTTCTGTGCCTCTCGAAAGGCACTTTGGAGAGCAGTGACAGCATTTTGTTCTGTAGAAGTCAGGGACACTAGATCGAAGGGGTGGTCTCCACGGGTACTCAGACGCAGAAGAACGACAACGTTTTCGAGGGTTGGGGTTATCTCCCTCCATACCAAGGCAAAGGTGTGAGTGTCGTGGCTTTAGCGAGAGACGACCATATCAGTGTTAGTCTATACCTTGCACACCGACAACCCCCTCGAAATCAAAACGGCATTGAAGAGACGAACATCCCTCAAGCGCTGCTCAAAGCCGTCATCTGCAATGATGTCATTAACCCAGAGGGACCAGTCTACTAGAGGTCCCAAGTGAGTACAGTAGTAGATGTATGAATGGAGAAAGTCACCACGCTCCACGCGAAACCGCATCATAGAGATGGGGTTCACCATATCAGCATCGTCCAAAGTAGCCTCGCCAAAAGGGAGCAGGGGCTCCTCCAGAAGAAGGGCATCAGGAACGAAGGAGTCAGCTGTCTTCTAGAAAAGGTCAGCTAGCCCTCCGAAGTATGGGGCCCTCCTCCACTTAGTAGGGGATAGGGCAGCCCTGTCAGGTAAAAACCTTGTGCTAGCCATGAGGAAGAATAAAGAAAAGACAAGAAGACTTTGGAAAATGGGGGCTAGAAAGAGAAAAAGACAAGGAGACAAGAAAGTGTGTTGTGGCGGAAGTGGGGAACCAGTGGACCCAAGGGGCGCTATTTATAAAGAAAGCAGCAAAAGGGCGCTAACACGCTTCCCTAGGCCCATTATGACCCATCAGTCAAAGGGACACCTTTTCAGAGCCGACGCAACTTCTAACCCAACCGACACAACCCCTAGGTTGCTTGCTGACGTCATACACACGCAAGAAACAAGGAGCGTGTCCCCCACGCACTCAAGGGGCAAATGTAGAGGGTCAGAAATTAAGCCCCAAATTAAGTATGGACCTAAGTGCTGAGGTGGCCCCAAAAAGGCAACCAGGAATGAAAAAGAAGCATGGGCTAAAGCCCAAGGAAAATGGGCCAACAGAGGGCCGAAGTAGGTCTGACCCGCCAAGGGTCCAAACAACTCCACGAAGGAATTTGGCCAAGTCAAGTTGCAGAGGCAACACATGCAACGGTCAAGCTGCAAAAGGAACACTTGCAGCGGTCAAGTTGCTGAGGCACTTTGCCTCAGCACCGCCATTACCCAATAATGTTGGTTCAGTCGCCATCTAAAGTTGCTAAAGGAAAGAGAAAACCGAAGCAACTAAGTTGCAGGGGCGACACTTGCGACGGCCAAGTTGTGGAGGTACTTTGTCTCAGCGCCGTCATTCCAAGTATTGTCAGTTCCGCCGCCACCTGGAGTTGCTAAGGGAAGAAGGGAACCGAAGCAACCAAGTTGCAGAGGCATTACTTGCAGCACCCAAGTTGCAGAGGCCCTTTGTCGACGCCATCTCCAATATTGTCGGTTTTGGCCATTTGAACTTGCCACGGGAAATGACTGCCATAACAACTATAGCAACCACAACCAATTTACAAAGGGAACATCCCGTTGAAGTGATAGCAGCCTTTCGAAAAAGATTCCCCTCTACAAGAAGAGGCTAATACTTGGCACTGATAGCAGGCCCCAAGGCATTACAAGCCTAGGGCTGATAGAAGGCCCCAAAGTTCATTAACTTGGAGCTGATAGCAAGCCCCAAAAGACTTACTAGTTAGAGCTAATAGCAGGCCCAGAAGTACTAGTTTACCGCGGTGATCCCGCGAAGATGGGAACAGGGTAGGCCGAGTGTAAGGGACTCCCTTTCCATTACCCAGGTCATGGATCTGCCTTAGTTGCACAGACAGGACTAAGGAATCCCCCTTGGGCTTGGTACTAAGGCACAGCATGACTGATAGCAGGCTTGGCTGTGGCCTTCGCCCTGAGAAGTTAGAGAGTTTGTGGTCAGGTGGCTAAGGGTGGAGGCTTCGCTGAGGTGAACACGAACATAGTCGATAGCAAGCTAATGGAGTCCTGAGAATGCATGTACTGACCAAATAGAACTGAGAAGGCAAGTGCAGAGACAAGGTTCACCGCTGCAAGTGCACTTGCTGAGGTTCAGGCTGAGAAGGCAAGTGCAGACACTACAACAAAATGCACTTTTGGCGACCAAATTTGGCGACTAAAAAAAATTTAGTCGCCAAAACCTATGGAATTGGCGACCAAAAATTTTTTTAGTTGCCAAAAGTACAATATTTAGCTACTAATTTTTTTTAGTCGGGAAATGTTGATTATTGGCGACTAAAAAAAAATTTAGTCGCTAAAAATGCCATAATTGGTGACTAAAAAATGTTTTAGTCGCTGTATAGATAGTTTTGGCTACTAAATTTTTTAGTTGCCGAATAAAAAACAAAAATTTACTTTCAGACTTTTGGCGACTAAAAGTTTAGTCGCCAAAAAATTATTTTCAGTGACTAAAAAATGTTTTACTCGTTGTATGACTAGTTTTGGCTGCTAAATTTTTTTTGTCACCGAATAAAAAATAAAAATTTACTTTTTATCTTTGGCGACCAAAAGTTTGGTCGCTAAAAGGTCGCCAAAAATTTATTTTTAGCGACTAAAAAATATTTTAGTCACCAAAGAATGAAAATATTTGGTGGGAAAATTTTGAATTTTGGAGGGATTATAAAATTAATTGGCAACTAAAATGTTTAGTCGCCAAATTACTACTTTTAGCGACTAAAATAATATTTAGTCGCCGTTAGATAACATTTTGGCTACTAAATAAAAATTTAGTCAGCATTTGTCCCTTAATTAATTAGATACAGTCCTTTCCCATTTCACTCTCTCATCATCCCTCTCTGTATGTCTCTCTCTCTCTCTCCATCGCAGGTGACCCTCCTACCGGCCACTGTCCACCACTGTCGCATACGAGCACCCACCTCCCCACCGTCGACAATACAACCTACCTCCCCACCAGCGACAGTACCACCCATCTCCCCACCAGCGATGGACAACGGTAGCTACTTCTATTTGTGTCTCTTCCATCACACACTAGGTATTTCCAGCCTCTCTCTCTCTCTCTCTCTCTCTCTCTCTCTCTCTCTCGCAAGAGCAGCGTTTTTTCTCTCTATTTCTCGCTCACAGCAACCATTGGAGCACACCCTGTATTTCCCCTTCTTCTTCCCCTTCCACCCTCTTGCTCACCATGTGTTTAACAAAATGTTGAAATGAAATTGGAACAGAATCGTTTGAGGGGCGAAAACTCACAATAGTGAGCTAGAAGTAGAAATGTGGATTTAGTGAAATATGCTAGATAAAGGAGATACTGAAGAATGACTAGTTTTTTCTAGCTAGCTTTAATCGAGAAGGATATTACCCATTAAGTAGTTGGATTAACCAAATGGAGAAATTCTTCAGAAGTTTTATGTAATTGTAGAAATCTTTAATATGTAAAAGGATAAGTTTTATAAATAGTTGTAAGGCCAGCTATATTTTACTGAACATTTGGCATTTAATACCTTACACAGAAATTAGAAGTGACATTGATTGGAGATCCAGTGAGGGAAAATCATGTAAGCTTGTATGGTCATGTGTAACAACATAATAATGGGAGTGATTTGATTCTTATTGAAGGTGCCAAAAGAACAATGTTGTGGTTGAGTCATAATTTAAGTCAAATGGAGGTTATTTTGCAATTTTGATTCTTATTTGTTGTGGTTGAGTCACAATTTGATTCTTATTTGATTCATAGGACTTGTGAACATATTTTGCAATTTTTCGTTCTAACTGTTCTATCTGTTCTATCTATCTCGCTCTTCTAATGTTGTGGTTGAGTCATAATTTAAGTCAAATGGAGGTTTTTTTAAATATTAAATTGTGTTAATTCTAACAAATCTTAAGTGATAGAGTTAATTTTGAATTCAAATTGTGATGACATGACAACATTACGAGAATGAGATGGAGGGTTGAAATGGAGAATGAGAACAAAAGACTTGAATTTGAGAATCAAAACTATGGATATTATTGTTCATCAATGTTTATGATATATCTCTAAATAATGGGTTTTAATAGCTATTAAACAAAATTTTGAAGTATAAAATAAATGTACTTTTAAGTCTATAGGTAGTGTTTAAAAATATGTAGCACTTAAATTACAAGATAAACAGCAAGATTCAAAGTAGGAATTACATAGGGCACTTGGAATATTAATGATGGTTTCAACCTTCACTGCGTACGGTTGGACTAACTAGCTGGTTCTTATTGACTTTAGCATACTTTCTTTTTACCCCAGAAGGATGTCCATACCTTCACCTCTACTAATCTCATGGGTTACTTTTCCTAACTAATCTCTCAAGTTACTAAGTACTTGTAGTTATTGTCTTACATATACCAAGTAATATTATTAGTTTAGTATACTTCCTTTGCGCATGAAGTAGCTCAACCTTGTCAATTTTTTTGATTTTCCTCTAGCAAATTATCTTCAATGATGTTGAGAGGGAAACAAATGATAGTTGAAAAACACATGTAAACAAGAAGCATTGAATATCATGTACTAAAATTCACTAAAACGAGGTTATCTTGAATTAGTAGTAGAATTTATGTAATCTACATGGTTCACCCCACTCACCCTTTTCTCTAATTATTTCACAGCTATAGATTAGACACTTCTTGACCTATTTATGTTAACAAAAACTTCATAATTTTGTACTTTCTTGATTAGCATAACTTTTGTGTAAACAGGTAAATTTTTATTTTTTTGTAATGTTTAAGAACATTACCGCGGTCATATCAATAATTAAGATTAGTCTATCATAGTCCAAGAGTAATGACTACTTAGAATTCATTGATACCATGAGAATAAGAACCACTGACTTTCTTCTACTTACATTGAAAATTTGATGATTGGTTAATAAAGTTTATGAATGTTTTGAGTTTGAATTGTTCTTGTGACAATTGACCACATAATGTGAAATTTCACATGGTCATAATTATAGCGAATTCAACGGTAAAAACATAGATCAAACCAAAGTAACTATATGAGTTTTAACTTAGGATACTTGTTTTTCACACTTCCATTCAAACATGTTTCAAAAGAACAGAAGAGACTTTATAGGACACAAATTTCTAGCACCACCCTTTTTCCTCAAATTCTTTGAAATTGTCTTTTTCAAATGTGTCTTTTTTTGCACAAAAAAATTCTCTCTTTTGGACCAAATTTGAGGCATATGGACCATGTCAGGGTGTTGTGTATGCAAATGCTATTTTCAATGAGTCTTTTTTTTAAAAAAAAGAGATGCAGATAAGCACGAGTGAGAGGCTCCTCCTCTTGAGTGTGAGAGAGACTTTTTAAAGTCTGGTCTAAAACTCTAAAGGAGAGAGACTCTTACTATTACTGTTTGAGATTTGAGCTAATCTTACTTTTTAAAGTCTGTCTACATTAATCATATTTTTATGGGAAAGTCTATGCCACATGCCCCATTATAATTTTTGTGACTTTTAGTTATGACCTATTGTTTGTGAAGTAATGCTTTGGCGTACTTATTACGAAATTACATAAGTTTTCACGAACTTATAAAAGTGATCTCACAAAAGTACACAATTTCGACACAACTAAGTTTTCACGAACTTATAAAAGCGATACCAAATATCAACTTTTAATTTTTCTATTTTTTTTATTTTTCTTTTCTTTTATTTTTTTGTTCTTTTACTTTTATGTGTGTAACTCTGTAGGAACCATCCCAATGATGAACTTTTTTACTTCCTATTTTATTCATATATGCATCTTTTTTTATATTCGGATTATTTTTATACAAGCTAATGGTGCATGTTTTGGTAAATTTGTCTGATAGATGCTAGATCGTTCGCATAAGCTTCTAGATCTCCTTGTAGGCTATATAATATATGATGGTTTGATCTTGCAAGATTAAATTTTTGTGGATTGTTGATTGAGGCTAATTTTGTTTCTTGAGAATGTAAGGGATAAAATTCTGATTAAATGACAATGGAATGGGAATTTGGGAAATTGCTTCGTGCCATATAACTTGCGATGACATAAAGAAATTATGATATAAAGAAATTGGCATGGCATGAGAATCAGGGAATCTGTAACATAATATTTATTCCAAAAAAAAAATCATTTTTTGAAAGAGAATTGAACTGACAGAATGTAATTTGGACTTGTAGCTTGGAAGTTAGAGCCGAAAACGTCTTAAATTTTCTATCAATTAAACTTGAGGGTAGATACTTACTGTTATTGCGAAATTGTTTTAATCTCTTTTTGGTGACATTATCCCATTTTCCATGATTTTGCGAAATGCTATAATTTAGTTGAGTATTATTTCTTACCCAATTTTCGATTTATTACTTCTAAACTCAAAGACGATGGATTTCATATGTATTTATTATTATGGATCTCATTATCTTTATGTTACATACTTTCCTAAGGGTAAATTTCACTGGCCTCCACTAAGATTTGAAAAAAAAAAATACAGTGAACCCCACAAGTTTGGCATAGTTACATTAGGATCCCTAAAAATTTTAATTTACATAACAGCTCCCAAACCAACGTACATATATCACAACCAACTTCCCCATGACAAATAGAACCTGTGACAATAGACGAAATGTAATTAGCACGTGTAGGTTGGGAGTTAGAGCCAAAAACGCCTTTCATTTAACCGAAAATGGCGTTAAGGAGGCAAAAATGCAAAACAGCCCCCGAACCACCATACAGATATCACAACCAGCTTCCCCATAACAAATAGGACCTGTGACAATAGACGGCATGTAATTAGCACGTGTAGATTGGGAGTTAGAGCCGAAAACGCTTTAAACTTAACCGAAAAAGGGCATTAAGGGGGCGAAAATGCAAAACAGCCCTCGAACCATCGTACGGATGTCACAACTAGCTTTCTCATGACAAATAGAACCTGTGACAATAGATGGAATGTAATTAGCACGTGTAGGTTGGGAGTTAGAGCTGAAAACGCTTTAAACTTAACTGAAAAAGGACATTAAGGGGGCGAAAATGCAAAATAGCCCCCAAACCACCGTACAGATATCACAACCAGCTTTCTCATGACAAATAGGTCCTGTGACAATAGACGGCATGTAATTAGCACGTGTAGGTTGGAAGTTAGAGCCGAAAATGCCTTAAACTTAACTGAAAAAATGTATTAAGGGGGCAAAAATGCAAAATAGCTCCCGAACCACCGTACGAATGTCACAACCAGTTTCCCTATGACAAATAGGACCTGTGACAACAGACAGAATATAATTAGCACGTGTAGGTTGGGAGTTAGAGCCAAAAATGCCTTAAACTTAACCGAAAAAGGATGTTAAGGGGGCAAAAATGTGAAACAACTTCCGAACCATCGTAGGGATGTCACGGACACCTTCCCCATGGAAAATAAGATCTGTGACAATAGACGGAATGTAATTAGCACGTTTAGGTTGGGAGTTAGAGCCAAAAATGTCTTAAACTTAACCGAAAGAGGGCGTTAAGGGGACGAAAATGCGAATCAGCCCTTGAACCACCGTACGGATGTCACGGCCACCTTCGCCGTGACAAATAGGACTTGTGACAATATACGGAATGTAATTAGCACGTGTAGGTTGGGAGTTAGAGCCAAAAACACCTTAAACTTAACCCAAAAGCGGCGTTAAGGGGGTGAAAATGAGAAACAGTTTCCGAACCAGCATACAGATGTCACGGTTACCTTCCCCATGGCAAATAGGACCTATGACAATAGACGAAATGTAATTAGTACATTTAGGTTGGGAGTTAGAGCCAAAAACGCCCTAAACTTAACCTAAAAAGGGCGTTAAGGGGGCGAAAATGCGAAACAGCTTTCGAACTAGTGTACAAATGTCACAGCCACCTTCCCCATGGCAAATAGGACCTATGACAGCAGACGACATGTAATTAGCACGTTTAGGTTAGGAGTTAGAGCCGAAAAGTCCTTAAAGTTAACCGAAAAAGGGTGTTAAGGGGGCGAAAATGCGAATCAGCCCCCGAACCACCGTACGAATGTCACAGTGACCTTCCCCATGACAAATAAGACCTGTGACAATAGACAGAATGTAATTAGCACGTGTAGGTTGGGAGTTAGAGCCAAAAATGCCTTGAGCTTAACTGAAAAACGTTGTTAAGGGGGTGAAAATACGAAACAGCTTCCGAACCAGCGTAGGAATCACTTTCCCCGTGGCAAATAGGACCTGTGATAACAAATTAAATGTAATTAGCAGGTTTAGGTTGGGAGTTAGAGCCGAAAATGCCCTAAACTTAACCAAAATAGGTCGTTAAGGAGGCGAAAATGCGAATCAGCCCCCGAACCACCGTACGGATATCGCGGCCACCTACTCCGTGACAAATAGGACCTATGACAACAGACGGAATGTAATTAGCACGTCTAGGTTGGGAGTTAGAGCCAAAAATGCCTTAAACTTAACCGAAAAAGGGCGTTAAGGGAACGAAAATGCGAAATAGCTTCCGAACTAGCATACAGATGTCACGGCCACCTTCCCCGTGGAAAATAAGACCTGTGACAGTAGATGGAATATAATTAGCATTAAGGGGACGAAAATGCGAATCAACTCCCAAACCATCGTACGGATGTCACGCCCACCTTCGCCTTGACAAATAGGACATGTAACAGCAGACGAAATGTGATTAGCACGTGTAGGTTGGGAGTTAGAGCCAAAAACGCCTTAAGCTTAATCGAAAAAGGGCGTTAAGGGAGCGAAAAATCGAAACAGCTCCGAAACCACCGTAGGGATGTCACAGCCAGCTTCCCCGTGACATATAGGACTTGTGACAACAGATGGAATGTCATTAGCACACGTAGTTTGGGAGTTAGAGCCGGAAACGGCTTAAACTTATTCAAAAAAATGAGAGTTTGACATCCAATAAATGTTCAACATTTTTATTGTAAATGATGCCATTGTTTCATCATACACGGTGGTCATTTGGGTGGTAAACGTATTAAGAAAGCATGATATGGTTATGGAGATAACCCCGTAGATTACTCAATTATTTTACTTTGATTAGGAAAATGAGAATGAAGAAGAATTAAAATAAATTTACCACCAAAACATTCTACTCATAAAAATTTATTTTATGAAGAGGTATACTCCTACAAATTGTATTATTTGTAAATTGAAATCAAGTTTGAAATAAATCTTTCATGATACATACATATGATTGTATTTCAAAAAAATGTTTTTATAGATTGTTCTACCTTAAATGCATGTTATTACAACCTTTTTCCTATATTTTTCTGAATTGATATTTTGTAATGGATGCAATTGTTTTTTTATTTTTTGTAGATGGCTTTTGACGTGGACTTGTGGATAGTCTACATTTTTGTTTATGGAGGACACTTGACACTTTTGTGTAATCTTGCTAACTATGTCTTCCTCTACTTTTGTGAAAGTATTTTTTTGTATACAGAGTGCTTTGATTTTTGTATGATTCTATATTTTGTATGGAATTATTATTTTAGTTTGGACAATAGTTGGTTTGTATGGACTTTGACATTTAAAGTTATTCATTTTTTGTATACGGATGCAGATTGTGGAATGATTAATAGTACACGTATTATTTTGTTTACATACGTATTACAGGTTGCATGGAATATAGACAAGTTGTGGAGAAATTATAATTTTGTGATAAAACATAAGATCATGTTTTTGGCGACTAAATAATTAGTAGCTAAAAAGAAATTGGGAAAATAGTTTGGCCGACTAAAAGTTTTGGGTTATAAAAAAAAAAATCAAACATTTGGCGACTAAATATTTTGTAGCGAAAAGAAAAATCAAACATTTGGCAACCAAACGTTTTGTAGCCAAAAAAAAAAATATATCAAACATTTGGCAACTAAAAATTTTGTAGCAAAAAAAAAAATCAAACATTTGGCGACTAAAATATTTCGTAGCTAAAAACAAAAGCTGAAGAATAAAAAAACTTTTGCCTACTAAAAATTTAGTAGCAAAAAATATAACATTTTTGCTGACTAAAATATTAGTAGCCAAAACACAAACTATTTGCCGACTAAAATTTTAGTAGCTAAAAACATAACACTTTAGGCGATTAAACCTTTAGTAGCCAAAAATATAACACTTTTACCGACTAAATATTAGTAGCCAAAACACAAACTATTTGCCGACTAAATTTTAGTAGCCAAAAATGTACTATTTAATTTTATTTCCAACCTTTTGGCGACTAAAAATTTAGTCGGCAATTGAATACATTTAGCTACTAAAATAATTTTAGTCGCCAATTACCTTTGCTGACAATTCTTCAGCGACTAATGTTGCAACCAAATAATTTAGTCGCTAAAAGCCATTGGCGACTAAAAATTGACTTTTGGCAACTAAAAATTTAGTTGCCAAAAGTGAAAATTCTTGTAGTGAGAGGTAAATACTCCCGCTGCAACTGTACTTGCTGAGGCTTAAAAGGACAGTTGCAAAGACAAACAGATAATACATAGTACATGTAGAGGGACATGTGGCACCTTCAGCTTGGTGGCTCAAGGCAGAATATTCTATGTTATCATCTGGGACACATGTCTTCTCTCTATTTGGCCACTTGGTGCATTCTTGGTACCAAGGAAAAGCCTACAAATAGGACCCATTTCCCAAGGTTCAAACTGAGGAATTTTGGTGATTTGGGGGAGATGCTGTCCATTTTGGCACTGTCATACATTTCTTCTTGAGCTACTTGCTTTACCCTCACCTAACTGCATACTCTCCAACTTCCAAACAGTTGCTGCTGCTCATTCTCCAGTCATTCCACCATTCTTGACCCATTATCATAATTTTACCTCTTTAATCACCTTCCTAACCTTGAACCCCCTTATAATCTGAATAAATCTCTTCTTAAAAAGAGACTCGCACACGAGACCCTTTTCAAAAAGAGACTCGTTCGGGTGGATTCGAGATGGATGTTTTAAGTTGCGTTGATGATTTTAAATGCTTGACATGTGCTCTCGAGACTAAAAGTCTGACTCGTGAATAAAGAATTTTTTTTCAGGTTCAAGCATTATAGTTGTGCGATAAAAATTACTCTCTTTTTAGAGCATTTTCAACAAGGTTATCTTTTTCTTTTTTTTTTTCAAAATTATTGTGAAAAAAGTAGATTTCTATATTTTAGGGGTCAATTTCCAGCTATCTTCTCCAACAATGCTATATACTCTTTTTTTTCTTTTTAATAAATGTTACTTTTTATTCCTTATTTCAGAGAGAAAGAAAACATAATATTTTATGCTGGTAAAGGCTAACAAAATTCTTGAGGCGCTCATTAATGTATTTAATATTATATTAATTTATCTTTATTTTAGTAATTTTTTATTTTAACATACTCGTTACATTGGATGCATTTATTATTTTAATTGTTTCAATAAGTTGGGAATTTATACAATTATTTTTTAATTAACAATTAAAATTTGCATTCATAAAAATAATAGTAATATACAAAAAGAAAAAAAGTGTACATAATTATTATTCAAAATGATGTGCCAGGCTTCGTTTGGGAAGGGAGTTGGCTTTTTGGTTTTTTTAGCTATTTTAGTTTGGGTTAAAAAGCCTGGTTTGGGAATGGCTTTTGGCTTTTTTGACTTTTTTTTCTTTTTTGTGAGAGAAAAAATGTAATAATTAATGGGTTAGATGTGACATTTTGTCTTATTGGGCTAAAAAGCCTAATTTATTTTTTGTGACTATTTTAGCTAAAAAAGCTCCAAACCTCTCTTCCCAAACGGAGCTGAAAATAACCATTATGTATACAAATTTAATACCATAATGTCATTATTATGATCATAATTAAGTGTGCTACTGCCATATCATTTTTTAATAAATTATGTATACAAATTTTAGCAATTTAATGTTTTTCTAAAAATAACCATTATATAAGAGAGAGAGAGAGCGCAGGAAATTTGCTTGCATAACACTTTTATATTTGGGGAGAGGAGAGGACAAAAAAAAAATCTTTAAAAAGAATTTTATTTATTTATTTATTTAAGTTCATTAAAAGCCTTCTTAAATGTAGGGAAAGCAAGTAAGTTATTCTTCAAAATGTGGGGTGCGGTTTGAGTTTTTTTTTTTTTTGTTAATTAATTAAATTATAATTTGTAACAAAGAGATTCAATATTACATGTTAAAGCATTTAATTCAAAATCAATTAACAATGGGTGGAGGGACTCACACATTATATTAACTAAGCCTGAATGATTTAAATTGACAATGTGGGTTTAATACACTCCCTCACATACTGCTTGATAGTGCATGGAGATGATTGAGAGATGCGATTGGAATTGAGAGATGGACTACTACATAAGGTAAGAGGCTATTCAAGATCAAGGTTGTTAAAATCGGGATCCTACGTTGAATCGTTAAAGGTGTTTATAGGATTGGATCGTAAAATCGGATCGAGAATCGTAAAATCTTACCGAAAAAGACAAATTACATAATAATTTAATTTAAATAAATATTTCTTATAAAGTATACACAAAATGAGCCTATATTCTATTAAAAAAAAGTGAAGATATTGTGAAAAATATAATACTCCATGTAAAATGTACATATAATATTATGTAATAGAAAACTCAATGGTAAAAGTTTTGTATTTCATCAAAAAAAAAAGGTGAAGAAGAAGAAGAATTCTATAACAAAATACTTTACAATTTACAATAATGCATAAAAAGTGAAGAAAAAATATTTAACAAAGTTGGATATGAAAATAGATTAAGAACTCAAAAAAGTAGCTTAGTCGAATGATAAGGTTTGTCGTTAGCATCTTGGTGGAGCATATTCGAGCCACAAAAATAATTTCTCCAAAAATTGGGATAAAGTTGCAAACATCTCACCCTCCTTAGACTCCGATAAAGCTAAGTTTGTTTTTCCGACTATTTAATTTTCTTAAATTACCGCAATATTTGAATGTATGTTTCCTAATTTATTTTTCTTAGTCTATTTGATTCAATACTATTTAATTTTTATTATTTATTTTGACCACATAAATTGGTATTTAGACAATAAATATAAAATTTACAATAAAATATGTCATACAATACAAAATAAGGCTTGTAAATTGGATCGGATAGGATTTGATTTGGATCGAGATTCCACGATCCTATAAGATCCTACTACCAGGATCGAAAGATCCTACCTATAAGGAGTTTTTTACATGATCCGGATCGATTGTACTCAAATAAATCATAAGATCGTAGGATCGTAAGATCCGGATCGAGATTTTGATAACCATGTTCAAAACTCAATTCTAATATCATGTTAAAACATCTAATTTAAAATCAATTAGTAATAAGTAGACTCTTATATTATATTAATATTAAAGGGTAAACTACCAATAGGTCCTACTTTGGAGACTTATTACCCAATAGGTCCTATTTTGGAGACTTATTACCCATTAAGTCTTATTTGATAAATTTATTAAGTGATAAAGATAAATTTATCAGTCTTTTTTTTTTATGAAAAAATTTATAGTGATAAATTTATCAGTCTCTTTATTTTTATGAATAAATTTATAGTGATAAATTTATCAATCTCTTATTTTTATAGTGTTAAATTTATTAGTTAGGACCTGTAGGTAAATAAGTCTAGTGAATAGGACCTACACGTAAGTACCCCTTAATTAAATTGAGTGATTTAAATTGATGATGTGGATTTACCATTACATATGAAGACTTGGAGAAAAAAACAAGGAAGAAGAATGCAAAATAATGACCATCAATCAACCAAGTAGATCCAACTAGTTCAAAAGAAAAAAACCAAGTAGATCCAAAATGAATAAAAAAATAAAATAAAATAAAGGGGAGAGAGTGCAACCTGAGAATTTTTTTTACACGTAAGTCAAAGATATGCATTTGTAAGGTATGGCTTTTAAGAAAATGTACAAAAAGAAAAGTAAGCAACTTTTCTACTTTGTTGTTATTTTCATGTTGCAATCAAAAGTAGACAAACATTACGCATTGTAAATATTTTGATAATTATATTATAATGATGAGCAATGCATCTATATTTAGGGGTGAGTATGGTCCGGATTGAATCGGATTAGGGTAAAATCAAGATTAATCCATTATTTACGGTTCCTGAAAAATCAAAACCAATCTAATCCCTTTAAATCATGGAACCAAATGGAACCAATCCGAACTAATCTATTTAAACACAGATTGGATTGGTTTAGGACTACAGATTCACATAATTAAATAATAAAAAAATATATATATAATACTTTAATTTCATAAAAACATAAACATAGCGCTATATTAGTTCCACAATAGCAACATGTTTTTCTATAATAGCGACATAATGTTATAGAATTTAAACAATCATAAGAAAATTGGTTTTACCATAAATATTTAGATCATTACAAATTAAAACTAAAAACTAACAAACAAAAGTAATAAAAGAAAATATTATACGGGGTTTAGGTTTGAGTTTAGGTTTTATATAGAATAAGAAAAGATACTATATGGAAGGAGGTATAATACAAATATAGACTATTTGTATACGGTCCGGATCGGTTCTAATCCGGAACCGTGGGGTTCAATCCGAAACCAATCCGTGGACTACGGATTTTTAATTCTTTAATCCGAAACCGAACCACGGATTCAAAAAATCAATCCAAACCTATCAGATTGGACTGGACTGAATCGGATTACGGATTTTACGGATTCCTTGCTCAGCCCTATCTATATTATTTAATAGAACACGGATTTTTCGTGGACTAGATAGTGCAATGCAGTCTAGGGTGTGTGCAGTATAATTTTGGTGGTTAGAAAATAAAATTATAAATTAAATGGTGTATTAATATATTGGCGGATTAGTAAATTGTGATTTGAGTGGTTTTGAATGTATTGACAAATTGGAGAATATTTTAATCAATTATTAAGTTTTTGCATAATATATAATACTAATTTGTGTAATATTTTTCATATATATAACTACTAGTTTATAACAATAAATTTCATAAATCTTTCTTGCACTCATTTTTACTTTGATATTTTATTATAGGTTAAAAAATATATATGTATTAGCTATAGTGAAGCGGAGCGATTTCGAAAGTGGATTATAAATTTTAAAATTTAAACCGCGGTTAGCAAATGGAACGGTGCGGATTTATGTAGATCGGTGCTATTTTAGCAGATTGAACAGTATTTTGCACAGCCCTAGTGCAGTCTAACTTGTTAGATTTATCACGGGTTTTGTTTATTTTGTTATTCTGTATGGATAGATCACTTATTAAAAAAATTAAATCGATTTAAT
The DNA here is from genome assembly GCA_036172215.1 of Camellia granthamiana. Lineage (NCBI taxonomy): Eukaryota > Viridiplantae > Streptophyta > Magnoliopsida > Ericales > Theaceae > Camellia > Camellia granthamiana. The sequence continues at coordinate 16,269,706 of CM069917.1, read as the reverse complement.
AACTATAATGATATTATTTTGTTACATTTACCTTAAAATTAATAAACAGTTTATATTCAAAATTATTCTTAATGTAATTTTTTTGAAAAATATATATAAAAAAATATTATTATAATTATTGAATTAATTTAATTTTTTTTATAAACGATTTGCATATGAAAAATAACAAAATAAACAGGTCAAATTATCAACAAAAAAAAAAAAAACCTGTGATGAATGCAACGGACCAAACTGCACTTTCCACTATACACGAGGCAATTTGTATTCTTTAAATGTATGGTCATACATTCACAAGATGTAAGTTTTACCATCTAAGAGTTGAGATTACTTTTTGATAAGAGAGCTTAATACATTCCTCATTCGACAATAAATCATATAAGAGTTGAGATTTATTTGTGCATTATCTTTTTATGTACAAAATTTTGTTTACATAACTTTATTGTATAATAATATGTAAATAACATCTAAAAGATCATAATAAAAAGTACCACAAAATCTCATAATTTTGTTTAATGAAATTATTATGATCTTTTAAATCTATTTCAAATACTTAATTTCAAGGCCTAAATAATTTTATTTTGACTCATGTTTTTTTCGAGAAATTTCTTTTTTTTTAGATTAAAAATTATAATTTAATTTATTTTTTTAGGTTGAAATCAAGTTATGAAGGAAGGTTAAGATATTTTTATGAATAAATGGTTAAGGAAATAAGTTAAAAAGTTGAAGGGCAATATAAGTAATATATACAAATAAAAGATTCAACCACAATTTTCATATAGAATAATTTGACTTAGGGTGTGTTTAGTAATTGACTCATACAGTCAACAAGTCATTAAAAACCATTTAATGTAAAATAAATTAAGACAAAATAATAAAATAATAAATTTAACATATAGGTGGAGCATTTTTTTTTTTTAAAAGAAATATCAAGTTTGCATATGTCAATTTGACATCTAAGTCCTAAAAATAAAAATAAAAATAAAAAAGACCAACAAAATTTTGAAAATTTGAATAAAAATGCTCTAAAGCCTGTGTGCATCTATTTTCAAATATTTCAATTCTTCTGTTCCAAAATATTTGCATTTGTTAAATCATATTATTCCATATCAAAAATTATAAGTATATTACCCAAACTCATAAATTAATATAATAATAACCGAGCAAATAAATAATGTGAAACAATAAATTATAAAGAAATAAATGGAGACACATTTCTTGACTTGGGTGTGTGAACGCTAGAAATATTTTCCATGTCGCAATCAATCATTTGTATATACATACATCATAATATCCAACTAGCAATTATTGGAATGAAGACACAAAACACAAATGCCTTTCCATCGGGCAGTTATTTCGTGCCGCTGTGGCGGTGCCAGATGGCTCCATTGATAGGAAAGAAGATCGGACTCATGGTTTTATGTCAAGTAATGAAGAATAGGGTAAATTACATGGACACTTCTGATGTTCTTCCCCACCTTTGAAAAATTACATTTCTCTCTCTGCAGTTTAAAGTTTCATTATAAATTATTCTTTTTAGTAATTTAATTTTTTTAAATATTAATTTTGTCCTTACTAGATAAATTACATTAACATCTCTCACATTTTAAAAATTACAATCCTCTTCTTAAGGTTTAAAGTAGCATTACCAATTACCCTCTCGGTTAGTATTAGTTGAAAAAAAAAAATTCATTAGAAAAAAAAATTAATTGGAAAAAAATTAGTTGAAAAAAAAATTAATTGAAAAAAATTTTGTTAGTCAAATTTTTAAATTTCTGTTTAAAAACCAACGTAAACTCATTTTTTGAATTTATGTTTTTTCTCAAATTTACAAACTCAGACAACCATTTATAAATCAAAAAAATTATCAAATAAGTTTTTATGACAGTTTTTAAAAATTTTGTAAATATAAATTGAAAATTGAAAATGAAATGGTTACTAAACAGGCCTCAGATGATAAAAATGTTGTAAAATTAACAAATAATTAAATAAGTTACCAACGTAAGAAATGACTTATCAAAAGATTCTTAAGCTATGTATTATTTGATTTTTAGAAATTTTTTTAAAAATAAAAAATTAATTTGGTTAAGAAATAAAAAATAAAAAATAATTATCATTTTGATATAATTTTTATCTTTCGAGTGTAATAAACATAAACTTCAAGAGGTGTTAGTGTAATTTTTATCTTACGTTGGTTTTTAAACAGAAATTTAAAATTTTGACTAACAATTTTTTTTTTCAAATAATTTTTTTTTTTCAATTAATTTTTGTTTTTCAAATAATTTTTTTTCCAATTAATTTTTTTTCAATGATTTTTTTTTTCAACTATTACTAACCGAGAGGGCAACTGGTAATGCTAGGGAGGAGATTGTAATTTCTATAATGTGAGGGGTGTTAATGTAATTTACCCATTGAGGGCAAAATTGATATTTAAAAAAATTAAATTGCTGGAAGGAGCAATTTGTAATGAAACTTTAAACCTCAAGAAGGGGATGTAAATTTCAAAAGGTGAGGGGGGAAATTGTAATAAACATAAAAACCTCAGGGGGTGTCAATATAATTTACCCTAAAGAATTCAATAGATGATATAATGGGAATGTTTTAAGAAAATGATTCAAATTTAATTTTTTAACTTTTTTAAAAAAAAATTTTAAAGGGTATAAAAAATGTAAGAGATGATATAATTTAAAATGAATTAAAAGTTGAGAAGTAATTTTTAACTCACTTCTCAAAAGATGCGAATACCTTGTTAAGTGATGAGAAACAAACAAATGAAATAATATTTGTTAAGTCAATTCGATAATCGTAACATATTTATTTTATCGTATATATTTTTAAAAAATATATTAAAAAACATATTTGTTGTATGTTTTTTTCAGAAAAAAAAATGATAAAATGAAAATATTAGATTTATTAGATTGATATAATTTTTTTTTCATGAATAATATGTATTAAGGACTTTACAAAGTAAATAATTTAAATTATTAAAACAAAACTGATGATGTGCTTCATGAGTCTCTCAAACTACAGAAATTCAATCCTAATCTATATTTAGGCCTTGTTTAGGAAGAAAATTGGGTTAAGGAGGGGGACAAAATAGACTAAATAATCAATAAAATAAAATATCATATCTAACTCATAATCATTTTATTTTTTCTTTCATAATTATCAAATTAATTAAAAAAAATTAATTTATCAAATACAACTATTTTAATCGACTAAAATAATGAGAAAAATCAAATGTCAACTGTGTAACATAAATGTCACATGATGTCGCATAAGCATGCAATAATTTTTCATTTCCTTCCGTTTCTTACGCTTAGTCCACTACTACAAAGGCCTTTTTCCAAAGTTTTTTCTTTTAACATTATTATTATTATTATTATTTTTATTATTTTTTTTTTTTTTTGGAGTCGTGTTCATCAAAGTGGGTGGGTTCAAATTTGAGATATTTAATTTATCACTTTTAAAAATTATCTTTAATGATATATCTGATAAATATTAAATTTTAATTTATCAAATATTTTAAGTCTAACTTTAATATTATATTATTAAGAATGATTTAAAGGTTAAATTAAGAGGATAGAGCATTGTTGTAAGTCTCAATATTGATTAAATAATTGCCATATGTGAATGGTTGACTAAAAGTGGATGTTGAGATGCAGGCTTCCCTACGTAATTTGGATTTTAGTTCATGAAAACTAGGTGAGAGTGACGATTTTGTTGTGTGTTTTTCAATTGATTGGGGCCAGCAAACCCATCACCTTATTTTAGTTGAAGATTTTTTTATTTTTTTATTTTTTAACTATGGTTAGGTTTGGTATCCTCTAAAATAGTCAAAAAATTGCTATCCTATTTAAGTCACATCACCTCTCTATCACGTCACTTCAACCTCAACTCATATTTTATAAAAAGTCAAAAAGTACATTTATTTATAACATCCCTGCCAGATTACTTATATTTTACCTTAAAATATTATTAAAAAATGGGCAAATTACACTAACAGTCCCTATAGTTTGGGACTCGTATCACTTTGATCCCTGACTTTTCAATTGTGACACATTTGACTCTGAATTTTGAATTTTGTTCCAAATAAAGACAATTGAAGATATCATTATTTAATTTCAAGGGCAAAATCGTCAATTTAATAAAATATAAACTAATTTGACAAAAATAAATGCCAAAAAAATATTTTTAATTTTTTTAAAATTATTTTTATCCACCAATGATAAAATTATATAAAATTGATAAAAATTAATAAAAATTACATGATTAATTTTTAAAAATTAATTTTACATGATTATCATCCAAACACATAATAAAAATTAATTTGGTAAAAAAAAATAAATGTCTAAAAGATTTATCAATTTTACATAATTTTATTTTTAGTGGATAGAAGTAATTTTTAAAATTTTAAAAATATTTGTTTGACATTTATTTTTGTCAAATTAGTTTATATTTTATCAAATTGACGATTTTACCCTTGAAAAATCTAATGATATCTTCAATTGTCCTTATTTGGAACAAGATTCAAAATTTAGAGTCAAATGTGTCACAATTGAAAAGTCAGGCACCAAAGTAACACAAGCCCCAAACTATATGGACTATTAGTGTAATTCACCCTTAAAAAATTCATTCCCTATTTTAGAAATCACTTTTTCATCTAATTCTCCCAATAGACTCCCTATTTTTTCTCTATTCTATTAACAAATTCTATATTTTTTCTCTATTCTATTAAAATATAATTTTTCATTATAAATTTAAAAAAAATAAAAATCATAAATGTATACTACAATCCCTAAACAAAGCAAAGCCAAAATATATATATATATATATAAAGGTGCTACAGTAGGGAAACACTGCAGCAATTCTTATTTTAAGGGAGTGTTTAAGGGAGCTGCTGGAAGTATATGGAGGCCATCAGACCCCTTAAAATAGGTAAGAAGGGGATATAAATGCTCTAAAAAACCCCTTCTAGGGGTACAAAAAATCAAAAAAAAAAAAAAAAAAAAGATCAAATCGATTGAATTGGACTGATCAATTATATTTGATTTTTTTTTTTAACAAAAATCGGTTTGTGTGGTTTTTAAATTTAATTTTTTTTATATTTTATTTTCAATTCGATATTGGTTCGAGCACTTTGTGTACCGAATTAAATCGAAACTGATCGTTTCAACATATATTATATTTATAATATATATAATCTAATAATATAATGATATCAATAAGTATAATAAATTATTAACATTAATTAATTAACCTTATCATATCTATAATCTAAGTTTGTAAACTCTTATTATATATAATGTTAACTCTAACTCTTTATTCTTGAAATTTTAGTATTTTTTAACTTTTTTTTGTTTGTATTTTTGTGAATCTAAAAATTGAAAAGTATTTATTAATAAACAGATGGATTGGATATGTTTAAAATGGTCGGCAAATAATTAAGTTAAGATTTTTATATACATTAGTGATTATATTAAAAAGTGGCTCAAGTTTGAAAGATCATGAACTGATCAAACTGCACCAAATTGAACCGTTTCAATCGGTTTGGTTCAGTATGGTTTGATGGGAGAAGTCATCTGTATCGGTGCTCAAAATAATAAAATTGATATTTTTGATAAAAAATTTTACTTAAATACCGACCGTACCAAATCGATTCCATCCATACTCTTATCTAATAGGACCCAATAATGTTTTAACTCCAAAGTAAAAATTAAATTCATGACCGTATAAATTGATTGAAAATAGAATTCATATCGATAGATAAAAATGAATCCACTATTAAATCTTATGACATCAAGCAGAACACAAAAGTGTTTCATAAATTGAAATATAGATGTGAGACAAAAAGATGGAGCCCACATAAACATTTGTTAGGGTCTTCATTTTGTTTATTCATTCATATTTTGTGTTTAGTTCTCTAATTGATTTATGTAATTGTAGTATAATCAATTTATCTTCACTGATGTTTTTGAATTTCGAATATGTGAAAAAAAATTGTAAGGAAAAAAGGAAAATGAAAGAATTTATGAAAAAATAAATTTTATTTCATTCACAAAACACTCCTTCCATTATTATTTTTAGATAGTACACTCCTCCCATTTAAAATTCAAACACAACCCACCTCACCCAACAGCAACCGGCACCACCGGTACTACCCACCAACAATACCATTGACCTGCTGTGTTTAATTTGATTATTACTAGTTTGATTAAAAAATATAGTCCATTCCATGAACTTCATATGCACAATTAAATATAAAAATAAATATTTTATTCCACTTATATTTCATTCCTACTTTATTTTATAAGTAATATTCGGGATACCAAAATTTCTACTAAATATTTTACCAAATGTCTCACATGAAGTGAGTCTCACATAAGTTTAGGGTCCACATCCATGTGAGATATTTAGTAAAATATTTAATAAAAATTTTAAGTTCTCTACCATTTTCCTTATTTTATTCTTTACGTACCGGACATAACTTAACGAACCAAAATGTTGGTTACTAAGCTCTTCAATTTTGCAAAGATATTTCGGTCTTATATATTTTGATGTGTTACATTATCATTTTTCATTGGACTTAAATGGAGAATTCTTTTGTATTTTTATTTTCTTCTTTTTCATTTTTTGTATTTGAAAAAAATTAAAAATACTTATTTTTTCATTTGTGTGAAAATAGCTTTTGAGAATTAGAATATTTTTTTCTTCTTAAAAAATGGGTTGTTTTTAGATATTTGTTAAAAAAAAAAAAGGCCAACTGTTTAAACAATTGGGGTGTATAATGAAAGAGGACCATATGGTACATTGATTGGGAAAACAGAAAAATAAATGAGCAATGCTTGATAGTCCGAATATGAGGTTGACTCGAATAGCTCAAAATTCACTTTGCCGATCGTTCGGGAGGACGTCCGGCCGGTCGTTCGGCGAGGAGGCTGACAACCGCAGTTGACAAAGGTGACAACTGCGGTAGACAATCTTTCACCTGGTCGTCCGGGCAGATGTCCGACCTGTCATCTGGACGGATGACCGGCCAACACCCATTCAAGCCCCTTTAATTCGAGCTACCATGCTTTTTCCAAAATAAATAATGTACCAACAATACTTTGATTGGTCATTTATACTATATAATCATTAAATTTGTAGGAACAAATATATCATGCTGGATCAAAATAAATGCCCATCTCGTTTGTTGAAACCCAATATATCTCCTACTTCAACATATTCACAATTTCCTCCTCCAACAAGTTCACATTCTAAAATTGGAGAGGGTTTGTTTCGGACGGGATGTTCTATCTCCAAAAACACGCTATTTCATTGTTTATACATTTATAGTTGCTCGATCTAATTTTTTTTAATTAAAAATTAATTAAATGCAGTGCCGTGTGACCATGAATTCATAAGATAGTGATGGAAATTTACGAAGCCAGAGGATCCCAACAACTTGGTGTACTCATCCCATTTCACATCCTTGTTGACTCTTTATCATTTCATTTGGGTGGTGGTTTATCCACAATTTTCTAAATACTTAATAGATTTCTATCAATAAAGTAGCTGCTCATGGACCAGTTTCAAGCCAAACCCTTTTCAGACTTCATTTTCAGTGATGCTATATTTACCCTTAGACAATGCCCAAAGTGCTTTCAAGAGTTAATGATGCACCGGTAATTCATAACGACTTTATGAAACAATTTGATCAGTTTGATCGTTTGTTGATTTTTCAAAGCCATCAATTTTGTAAAGTTTCGGGTTCAATTCTTATAGAGAGGAGTTTGATATCCTTTGTGATAGTATTTATTTTTCTCCCATTATGAAAGTTGTAATAGTTTGTTAGGCAGGCTTGGACTTCGTAAGCTTTGTTGATTTTCTAATTTTTTTTAGAAAATATTTTAAGTACTTAATTTCAAGGCCTAAATAAATCCATTTTGAGTCATGTTTTTTTCCTGAGTTTCTTTTATATTTTAGATTACAAATTTGAGCCCAGCTCAAATTGACTATTTTTGACAATATTTGAGTTTATGTAATCTTTGTGTGGATTGTGAATTGATCACCAAGTATTGTTTGGAATAAATTGAACAGTAAGCCTTAGAAACTATTTGGTTGTTTTTAAATTATAAAATTTCAGAGAATTTTTTCTCTCTCTATGTTGTTCATGTTTTCCTTCTGTTTTTTGTTCATTTCATCCGCTTCAATTCATCAATCAACTTCCATGCACTATCTGAGGAGTTCGATCCCTGCAGAAATGACCTCATTAAGATATGAGAGTATGCAATCTCGAAATATACTTTAAGAAACAAATACAAATTTTGTTTTTTAAAACAACTAGCAGCTCAAGCATGACTGAGATGCCAATTCAATTAATAACACACAAAAAAAAATACATATTTGTTCATTCCTGAATAAGATAAACTGTTCTGCGCTTACCCCCACGGAGAAATCAGCAAAGCATATCCTCTTCTCCTTTTTTCCCATGCAAAAATGCCAAAAACCATCTTACACTGTACATACATACAACCTGTTACACCGCCGCGGGGGGGGGGGGGGGGGGGGGGTGGGTGTGTGTTTTGAAGATATTAGAAGGGACTCACCTGATTCAGTTGTGAAATATATCAATCGTTGGACTTGCACCATTCCTCCAATGTTGGGGTTGAAACTCCAATATTTTTCATATCGAAAATGTTTGCTGGAACGTAAAGCTCGATGTTAGTCACAGGCTTGATACAAGCTAAACTATTTTTAGCAACATGAATTCTTCAAAACAGTTTAAAATAAAAAAACTACGAAATTAAAATACATTAGTAGTAAATGAAACTAGAGCTTTCAGCTACTAGAGCAAGCACATGGCACATTTCCACTGGACAGAGAAAGTATTATAAAAAATTTCTGCCCACCTCATAGAGGCTCTCATCAATAGATTATGATTATGTTAATACCCAAAAATTTAAAAATATTTGTCGAATCCATTTTCAATTTCATTTTAAATAATTAAAAAAATTGGAATCCTGCAATCTCTTGGTATCACTCGAGATGTTCTGAACAATGTTGACAGTGACAAAATAGATTCGGTTTAGACCACCAAGACATGATGAATTTATGTTTGAGGGTAATGGCGTAATACCTCCACCCTACTTAATTTCGGCAATGAAAGTATGTAAACTACTAAAGAAGGAATGTTACGGTTATCTATGCAGTGACTTGATTGTCCAATCTACTGATGCTATTCCAGTAGTTAGAGAATTTCCAGATGTGTTTCCAGAAGAATTGTCAAGGGAGTTACTTAATAGAGAAATTGAATTTACCATTGAAGTTATGACATGTACTCAACCTATTTCAAAAACCCCATATCGAATGTCAACAGCTGACATGAAAGAGCTGAAGGATCAACTACAAGATTTTCTTGAGAGCGTTTCCAACGGTGGAAACATCAAGACAGTAAAAACAGGAGTATAGGTTAGGCCTACTAGACGGTAAGTCCATCCAAGCAACCTGATCTGACAAACACAACGCTTGGCAAGTTGGCCACTAGCATCTGACATAATTTCTGTCATCCATAGAAGGATGATCCAACGATCAAAGACAAAGGCCAATTGACCACTTGCTTGACCAGAGCCAGGAAGAGGTAGAACCCTCGGATTGAACATTGATCCAATAGATGGGATTCAAGTCAGGAAAACTATAAAAGGTGAAACAAGTGAAGTAAAGAGGACAGACTAGAGACAATCCAAGAACCCTCTTTTAAATATAATATTCATGTCCAAACAATATTTTGACTTAACTATCGGAGGGTCCTCTCGACCAACCCTTGTCGAGGGTGATCATTGATGTTTTGATTTTTCTGGAGAGAGGAAAAGAATGGACATATCATCTCGATTTTCCTATAGAGGAGAATTCTACTTTCCACAGTGGATAAATAGATAAAATAAAGAGTAGTGTTGGAATACATAAACAAAAAGTAGTTAGGTAAATAGAGAGTATATCTTTTTTTGTATTTTAACTAGCAAAAAATAGAGAGTAGCATTAGAGTTGCTCATATATCGGTATTTTGTCTTCGATTGTTTGAGGTAAGTTTTATGGAAAATGTCATGACAAATGACCATTTATGAACTTTATTTTAGTCAAAAATGTTAGAGGTCCCAAAATTTCTACCAAATATTTGACTAAATATCTCACAAAGGTGTGGGTCCCTCACTCATGTGGGATTCTGTGGGACCTACACTCATGTGAGATATTTGGTAAAATTTTTGGTACTCATAGCATAACTCTATTTTAGTTCCTATTTATCAGTTTTTTTTTTTTTTTTTTTTTTAATTATAAAATCTGTCAATCTATGGGCTTTCCTCATTTTTTTTTTCTTGATCGATAAATGAATTGAACACATGACCTTCATTTTAGTGGTGATTACAACTTTCATCCTGGACAAAAACAAAAAATCAAGAGTTGTTTGAGAGTGATTTAAATAAATATACTTATTTGGATCATATTTATTTCTCTATTGTTTTTACATTTTTTTTTTTAAAAAAAATCAAAAAATATTCTAAATAAACAAACACTTAACACTAAAAGAAAAAGGTTTTATAAACAATTAAATGAAATAATACTAATTACTAGTGTATTTTACTATTTTATTTTTTCTTTTATCTTTTCTCATAATATATATAGATATTAAAAAGAAAGATTAAAAAATTTCAAACCATGCAAATAGTGCAAGCAAATAAAGCCGATTTCATTCAAAAAGAGTCTGGCTAAATACCAACCATTGGACAACAATGGACCAATTCCATTCGGCAGATGATTGAACAAAGTAAAGGCGAAAAATTGAAAATTGTGTTCTCATTTTCAGGATAGTTTGATGACAAAAGAACAAATTTAACTTTTCAAAACCCAAAAAAAAAAAAGGCTAATATATATTTTATACATAACCATCAAGTTCCTTTGGTACTAAAGTCCTGAAAATGTAAATACAGAAACATAGCCCAACAGAACCACCTATCTTTACCTTTCCTAGGACTATAATGACATGCATATGACCATCTCAATGCCAATAGTCTTAGTATTTAGGGTCAATCGTTTTAACAATTTGCTTAGTATGAATAAACTTTTGATCCCTTGTTGAACATAATTTCTTGTCTGAAATATATACAAGCTTCCTGTGCACTTTGATTGCATATAAAGGTAGAACCTCCAGGAAGTACTACATGTGTCAATATGTTATTTAAAAGCCTCTAAATCAAGCCAAGCTTGTTTATATGCAATGTTGGATGGCCAGATTCAATCAAATTTCAACTATTGATGAACAAAACGAAAGCCCTCTATTGTTCTTTCGCCGGCCTGTGGCAAAGAGCAGAGCGGAAGCTCCAAAATTGGTAAAATTAAGAAAAGGGTTTTGAGGTAGATGATCATATGACAGCACAGAAATAGAAATAAACAACACAACAGTGAGAAGGTGAGAAAACCTCAGTTGAGAACCACATTATATAGTGCAGCCATGTGCATTGAAATCATTTAATGAATAAAGGGAGATTGTTCTAGTTGAAGGTGCTATTAGGATTAGAAAAAGACTGAAAAGGACATGAGTTATTATGGTAATGAATGCCGTCCATATAATTGATGAATGGTGTTCTAGAAAGAGGCCCATTGTAGTGATCCAAAAGCAAATACTGCTACAGATGCTCTTTGTCTGCTCTCAAATTTGAAATCATTCACACAAAAGAAAATTTAAAAGAGCTAGGTCAATAGAGACATCCCTGGGCCTGACCCAATTAGGCTGGCATAATGGTCCCAGTCCAACCAAGAAGCCCACCAAATAACATAATTAGGGCACGACTTCTATCACTATAAAAAGGGACAATCCATGAAGAAAGGTATGTCTCAACTCTGCCCAAAACTTTCTGAATTTCATCTCTTTCTCTTTCTAGCATTCTCTTTGATTGAACTGCCAGAACCCACTGGTTTGGGTAAGGCAAACAGTGGTTTGTTTTGCTGATCTATGGGGCATACCTTTCGTTGAACCCTTCATCATCGATTGTGAGCTAAGAAGTACATGTCGTGTCTTTCTCGGAGACCGACACTCTTTGGGCACTTTCTCGACACTCTTCACGTGTCTTATTTTTTAATGTTTTTTAAAGATTCGGATACTCTTTGGACACTTAGAGGACATACATATATATATCTTAAATACATGTCTATCAATTAGACACATGTCAAACTAATTATAAGTTCGAATAAAACAACTTAAGATATGATAATAAAACAAAAATCATATAAATTTATAGGAATTAATGTCCTATTGCATTTTTTTATTATCTTTGAATGATATATTCATATATATAACATATAATAAATATATAAAATTATATATTTCATGCGTGTCCCCCACGTGTTATGTCCTGTATTTTTTGAAAATTATCGTGTCCGTATCATGTCGCATGTCCATCCGTCTTAGATTGTGGGTTAGATTTTTTCCCGCACATCTTTTAACAATTAGTGAAATGGAGGTCTTTAGGAGGATGTTGAGTCATTCAAGTTTACACCTGTTGCTCTAATCCCTTTTTGACACTTCAGATGCCATTCTAAATGATAACCGTAGCCTAGGTACTTGCCAGAAAAACAACCGGTGCAATTCACATGCAATCTTTGTAACTTTTTTAATCTTGATGAAATGATAAATGCTCAACACAACATATCAATTAGTAAGCAGAAGGATACGAACAGAAGGCGAATTAATGCAATGTGGTTTTCACATTTGTGGACATGCCTAAAATTAGTGTGTTAAGAGATGTGACCAAGAAATCAATGACCAGAATCATAATCATTTCTCCAACTCAAAAGGACTTACACGAAGTACGTATTTAAATTTTTTCTCCTTAATTTTTGGTGTATCTTTTTTGGTGTATCCAAACGTACCTAAGTATATATATATACCTAAATCGTATCGTACTTCAATTGAAACAATATTTTCTTTTACTATAGATATAAAATTCATTTCATTAGACTTTTTATTTTTATTTTTAGTTATATGCTTAGCATGATTTTAAAATTAAGTTATGATTTGTAAGTTATTTAATATAATGATATTTAATTTAGTTTATACATTTACTTTTGACGTTAAATGTTAATTGTAGGTTGGATCTTAACAATTAAACATTTAATCAATTTTTGCATTACTTCAAATTAAAAACATATTTTTTTTTACAAACATACCAAGCCTTACTCGTACTCTATTTTTTTTTATTTTACCGTATCGGCATACCCATACCAAAACTTGTACCCGTATCCGTTCTTCATAGAGGATTGCTGATAAAGTCTAGACAGATTAGAAATGCGTACCAGCATGTACGTCAGGTGTGGCAGCAGCTGTGGCATCAACAATAACAGTAACCTTTTTGTAATCCAATGCTACAGCATCAAAGACAGTCTGTCTGATGCAGTTTGGAGTTTGAACACCTAGAAATAGAGAGCTCGGAAATTAGAAGTTGTATATACAGAGCAACAATCTGAATTCTACATAAGAGAATACAATACAAAGTGCATTTACCAATGACAACTAAACTATTTATCCCAGCAGTCTTCAGAAATGAATTAAGGTGCGTAGCAAAGAACGCACTAAAACGTGTCTTCACCACCTTATAATCCCCTTCCTTAATCACAAGGCCATCCACCAATTCTGCACCATCACTACCCTTCGAGGTCGGCCCTGCTTTCTCACCAGAGTATAAGTGCCGACGGAAGAGCTCAACATCCCTTCCAAGTGGGTCATGCTCGCGAACAACCTATACCCAAATTTCTCAATGATCATTTCCAGAGGAAACTGAAGCACAACTTCAGTAACCACAAAAAAAGAAAATCATGACATAACAGCTTCAGATTGTTGTTCCGACCTCGAAGGGTAGATTGTTGTTCTGTGTTCTCCAATTTGGTGCGGACACTTTTTTGAAGTTGCATAACCATTTTTTGATTTCCAAAATTGTCCAATAACTATAACAGTTAGTTGAAGTAGTGAAGGGCATACATGTTAATTCAAAGTCTCTTCAACAACTGAATAAGAATCCCACGTTAGAGGAAGTTCCTGTTTCTTCTTCCCTATTTTTAATTTTCATTGTTGTCATTGTGATTTAGAATTAGTTGTTTCCTTAGTTTCACACTTCTTACTTCAAATTTTTGTTGGATATACATTAATTTTTATGTAGGAATTTGAGTGATTGATTAATGTAATTGGGTTGTAAATATTTTACACACATCGCATGTGCACACACCCTCTAGTCGTGCAAAAAAAAAAAAGAAAAGACAACCCTACACACTATTGTCTACCTCTGGTTCAATAGGTCCTTAAGTAAAAATTCAACATCACAGTGATACAAATCAGGGATGATACACATCATCACTAACATGGATCACCAACCAATAATAAAACTATATATAGCATGGTGAATGCTACTATTCAAATCTAATTACCCATCTCAACATCATTATGTAACCGCCACATATCTATAACGGGTTGATCACTCTTACAAGGTAGTTTCACCGTCGTATTCTTTGTCGTCTTCTTTTTTTTTTTTTTTTTTCCTTTCCCTCTCGACATAGGCTAGGAACAACCCATCAAATATGAAGCACAAATATGGGTACGAGTACTAGTACGATACAGGTACGTCGATACGATAAAATTCAAAAAAAGTAAGGTACAGGTATAGGTACGGATACGGTTTTCGCTAGGTACGCTTATAAAAAAAATATTTATTTTTAATTTAGTGTAATTCAAAAATTAATTAAATAATTTAATTTGTTAAGATTTAACCTATAATTAATATTTAATGTCAAAAATAAATATATAAATCAAAATTAAATATCAATATATTAAATAACTTACAAACCATAGTTTAATTTTAAAATCTTACTAAGTATAAAACTAAAAATAAAAAAAAAATCTAGTGAAAAGAAGTTTTATCTCTGTAGTAGAAGAAAATATTGTTTCAACTGAGATATGGTACGGCTTGGGTATATATGATGTACGTCTGGGTACGTCAGAAATTAAAAAGAAAAAATTTAGTACATGTTTCGTGTACTCAGTATGTATGCAGAAGTATCATACAAAGTACCATATGCCGATAAATATCCAGTACAAATACTACATGCTTTTCAAAGTTCCTATACTTCAGAGCCCATCAGACTAAAACTCCTAAAATCCACCACTTCCTATCCATGCCATGCCATATCAATATTTTACTCAGATATTATTCATGAATCTAAAGTATAATTGTATAATAGAAAAGCTAATATCCACTGAAGAGTAGTTCTAACTTAATTTGGTTTGCTATTAATCAAACTTTAAGTAGCAGAATACAGAACATTAAAGTAATAGTGTAATACAAAGCTTAACAGAATCACATAACACAAATTCTCATCCGTTTTGAGTGAAATAACAAATGAACATGATTAATTGAACAAATTAAACAGAAAAAAATTAGGGTAAATTACAAATACACCTAAAATTTGCTTAAAATATGAATTGGCCTTATAGTTCGGCAAATTACAAATACCCCATTGCCAAATTTTTTTATTTAACAAAATTAACTGAAAAAATAAAATTTCTAACTGCCCTCCTATACAATAATAAATTACTTAAATTATTAATTAAAATATATTTTTTGAAATTATTAAATACAAGTAATTGACTTAATAATTTATTAACAAAATTGACCATTTATTATGAAATTAAAAATTTCAAAGTGCGAAATGTAATTTTAAGAACTACATGGGTAATTCGTATTTTAAGTAAATTTATTTATAATTTACTCTTAAAATTAAATTGAATAAAAAAAATTAAGGATAAATTACAAAAACACTCTAAGTTTGCTTAAAATGATTCTAAAAATTACCTCCTGTCAATTAGAGTTTTTTAAAATGCGAATTGTTTCAGTTAATTGTGTTAAATAAAAAATTCTAATAAGGTTATTCGTAATTTTTTAAACTACGAGATAATTTGTACTTCTAATTTATCAAAAAATAAAAAATAAAATTAACTGAGTATGTATGAAACTAAACAGAAAGTGATATGAAAGATTGAAGAGAAGAAAGGTACCCAAATTACAAGGATGCCACGGCGTCGAGCAAATTCAACGGCATTAATGACTTTGGGGACAATAGATTGGCCACCATCTACACGCATCAAACCATCTGGTAAAATAAAATCTTTCTGCAGAGAAACCCCAAAAAAAATAATAATAATAATTAAGAAAAGGGTTTGGGTTAAATTTTGAAGCTAAGAGGAAAGAGAGAAAGAGAGACCTGCATATCTATGACGAGAAGTGCAGTGTTGTTGGATTTATGGTTATCAGAAGAAGAAGCCATTTTTGGGACACAAACAGAGGTTCCTGAGATGGGGTTGAGTTGTTGATAAAGATTCGTTGCGTCTGTCACTGTGCGTCTTTGGGGAATCTCTGCTAAAAGGCAGAGGAGTGTACGTGGGCGGCCTCCAAGCCCGCTCACGGTTTGGGATGAGTCCGGTCCGTTTAAACTCACTTAAACTCAAGTCTAAGTCTAGGCGGAAGTCCTAGGTTTTAGGTTTGAGCTTGAGCCATCGTTTTGAAACTCGGCTCAATCTGTGATCCGGCCCACTTGACCCACTCAAAAGCCCAGCTTAAGGTCAGTCTGCTCGAGATCCAGTATTATTTTTAATAAAAAATAATAAAATTTTGATGAAAAAAATAAAAAAAATTAATTAGGCCTACCTAAGCTCGCCCAAAGCCCGAGCCCAAGTCCAGGCCTAGGTCCACTGGCCCGTTCAAAGCCTGAATACCCCTGAGCATGGACTTGGGCTTAGACCTGGGCCTAATTTTTTGGCCTGCGGACTGGTCCAGTCCAACTCGATTTTTGACGGAAGCCTACAAGACCCGACATGGGCCCTGCCCGAGCCCAAGCCCGAGCCCAGATGGCCGAGCCGGGCCAAAATTACACCCTAAAGGCAGTGTAAAAATTGGACCTTTCTTTAAATTTTAAATAAGGTGGGTGTTATTTCAATTGTATTAGTTGATTTATGTAAAATATAGGAGGAATAATAATTAATAGAAATATGATAACAAAATAAAAAATAATAAGGTTGTTATCTAATAATATCTTATTATATTTATATTTTCATGTATATGTAGCAACATATTCATGTGTGTTTGATTTTTTTTAAATTAATTTTTATTTATTTTTAGTTTTTTTATATTTAAATTATTTTTTTAATATATTTTTTAGATGTATATTATTAAGATATATCTTAAAATTAAAATAAATTGACTAAAATTTTTTTTAAAAATCACTAAAAACAAATGAAGATTCAAACAAAAATCTGTGTACATTTTTATTTAAGTTTTAGTTTATTTAGTGATTTTTTTCATATTTTAGTTTTTTTTTTTTTTTTTACTTTTTAAATACATGACAGACGAAAACCTATCTAAACATAATTTTTGAAAACTTAAACCAAAGAAAGCCAATATTTTGAAAAGAGGAATTTACCCTTTACATGTAGATTTATTGTTGGTGTGTGATATTGTAATAACTCAGATTTTTAATTATTCTATAGAATTTATACTAATATTATTTAATCTCAGTTAAGGAAATATATGATTTATTATATATTATTATGTGTAATTTTATAAAATAATATAATTATTAAAAGTTTAGGGGTCAGAATATAAATAATAATAATATAGATAATATAAATAATAATATTAATAAGTGTGGTATTAAAATAAATAATTAATTTTATATTGGTATACGATAAAATGTAATTTACTTAAGAATTAAATTATTCATATAATTATATAAAAATATTGGGTCAAAGGGTAATTATCTTAAATATTTATTTAGGATAATATTGAATCTATATATATTAATGGCGAATCTGGAGAGAGACGCGTGACTGGACACCTGTTGGTTAGGGATTGGGTTTCGTCCCTATAAATAGGACGATTGATCAACCTGGAGAAGAAGAAATAGAAAAGAAAAGAGAGAAAGAAAAGAAGAAGAAAAGGAAAGAAGAAAAGAAAGAGAGGAGAGAAAGGAAAAATAGTGGAAAGTAAAAAGGGTCTTTGATAGTGGAAAGAAAGAGTAAGGTATTAAAGTTAAGGTGAGTTAGATTATACTTTGAGTTACTAAAATATATTTTACGTATGTTTTGACTTACCAAAATCTGTTTTATACAAGTTATGTTTTATTAGTATATTAATAAAAGTTATGTTTTATAAAAGTTTTAGTTACGTAGTTTTATTTCTGAACCCTATTTGCTTAAAAGGAAACCCATGGATATGTTTGCTTATATTTTAAGGAATATTTGGCTATGACCTTATAAATAATTATGTTTTGTAAGTATCACTACGGGAGTGTCACGCCTTGGGGGACTTAAATAACCATTGGCCTCTGTTTGACCACTTTGTGGTCCTCTGTTTGTCATGGATCCATTGACCTCTGTTCTGTGCGGAGCAAAGTGCTGTGCGGAACTAAGTGCTACACTATTGTGGGAGCTACCTCTAGAATCCGTACGAGCCACCTCTTGAATCCGTACTTCTGTTATGACTGTCACTTTTGTGACCTCTGTTCTGTTCTGTTCTGTACCGTGGTTATGGTTATATATTTATATAATATCTGTATTTCAGTTTTTGCTACTTAAATGATTTCTGCTACTCAAATGATTAGTTTATGTAAATGTTTTGGCCTAACTAACGATCCATGGTTATTTCGTGTCCTTTATACTCTTGGTATAATATTTCTCACTCTGCCATGTGCTTATAGTTTTTTTTACCAATTTTCAGGAAACATGCAATTCAGAAATAACTTTTGGAAAGTCTTAGATGCGAGGCTGCGGATTAGACACACACAGCACTTTTATTGATATTTTGTTATGTAAATATCGGCCTTTTTGGTCAATTTATTTTGTAATAAAAATAGAAGCTCCGATGATTATTTTGGTACCCTATTTAAATATTTCTTCCGCTTGCGTTTATTATTTTGTTTAAGAATTGGCCGTAGGTAACTTTAGTTACTGGCCATCACGATGCTTAACCTTTGGATACGGGGAGCGGGTCGTGACAGATATCATATGTCATATTTTTATAATTAAAATTATTTATTTTATAAGACACTTTATATATATATATATATATATTATTTGTCAGTGAAAATATCAGAAAAAATATATTTTATTGATAAATAATACAAAGAAAATGAGATACAAATAAATCAGGTTGAGGCACGGATATTTCGTTTTCTTTAAAGAGATCAAGCCCATTGCGGTAGGAATGACCCAAATATCGATGCAGCAGTCACAAAATTATGACTTGTCCTCTCCAGGATACAACAGTTCGACCACTTATCGTATGGTTCAGACCAACTCTGAATAAGATGATGAACCCAAAGCTCCACCAAGAAAAACACCATTCTTTGCTAGCAATTTCTCAAGTATAGAAAATAATTTGTGTGTTGGTGTAGAAAAGAGTAAAAGAGAGGAACTATTTATAGGTTACTAGGACATTACAAAATACATCAAAAAATAATAATGACCATGAACCTAGAGAAAATGGAGAGTGTATCCAAATATTAACTCACCACCACGTTCATAAATTCTAATTAATCTCTATTCATGAACAAGACAAAGACAAAAGGACACCAAAACAATGAATCTCCATTCATGAACAAAATGAGATTCATGAACAAAACAAAAGAAGATTCATGAGCAAAAAATATATATAAATAAATAAAAGATATAAAATGGTCCAAAAATTCCCCACTCATTTTAATATCAACAAGGACAAGAAAGATTACCAAACAAAGATAGACTAGTATGCATCATGAAGGTGTGCTCTGCATTAAATCTTTATTAGTGAAACAACAATCTCTACTCCAGAGTCAGTAGTGGTCTCAGACTTGAACTATGACTGCTTAGGGGAAATAAAGTATTACTGCTCACACATAATAATCCAGGTGTTGACATGAGCTTTTAATAACTAGCACATTACGGCCTTGTGCTTATTCCAGTTTTCATGAGCATATTTGAGAATAAGCCTTGTTTTCATAAAAAGCGACCCCACTTTCATGCTTACATAGGTGAAATTTGTCAAGGATGTTCCTGTAATTTACACACCTCACTCAACAAGAGTTACAAAATTTCATTAAGAGTATAAAAACTTAACCCTCCAATATTACATGACAAATGCACTTACATCACAAGGATGGATAACAAAATATTAAAGAATGCATTTTTACAACCACCATATGATTCGTTCTTCCCATTGAACCTAGTTACAAGATCTCTGGTCCCTAGGTTGGGTATCCTCATACATGGTTTATGATTTTATAGGCTTCAAACCCATCCCCCTCGATGTATTCCAGACCCTATCTCTCGCCAAGGCCTTGGTTAACGAATCCGCAAGATTATCACAAGATCTTACATAATTCACAGTTATGAGGTCATTACTCAAATAGGATCTCACATTATTGTATTTCCTTCGAATAGGTCTGAATTTACCATTATAAAAATGGTTGTTCACTCTACCAATAGCAGCAGTGCTATCACAACGAATTAATACAGGAGGAATTGGTTTTTCCCAAAAAGGGATTTCATTTAACAAATCTCTCAACTAATTCGCTTCCTCACATGCTAAAACTAACGCTATAAGCTCAGCTTCCATTGTAGAATTAGCAATTATAGTTTGTTTTTTAGACCTCTATCATATAGTACCACCACCTAAGGTAAAAATAAAATCCGAGGTAGAGAGAGAATCACCTGACAAAGTGTTCCAATCGGCATCACTATATCTCTCAAGTATCGCAGGATACTTGTTATAAAACAAACAATAATTTTTTGGTACCAGATAAATATCTCATAATTCTTCTCATGGCTAGCCAATGATCTCGACTTGGCTTGCTAGTAAATCTGCTAAGTACTCCGACAGCATATACAATGTCAGGTCTAGTACAGTCAGTAGTATATCTCAAATTACCAATCATGCTAGCATATTCCTTTTGATTAATCACTTCTTTTTCATTTGTTACAACAAATAAATGTATACTTGCATCAAAAGGAGTAGCAACATGTTTACAGTCTAGAAAATTATATTTCTTTAAAATTTTCTCAACATAATACGACTGATCAAGAAAAATGTCATCATTAGTCTTGGTAATTTTAATTCCCAAAATAAAATTGGCTTCACCAAGATATTTCATATCAAAGTGGCTATTAAGCATATTTTAGTCTCATTCATAATATGCAAATTAGAGTCAAAGATAAGTAGATCATCCACATATAGGCTAATAAATACATGTGCATTCTCACAAGTTTTATAATATATACACTTATCACATTCATTAGTCTTATAGCCATTCTCAAGCATGCAGGAATCAATATTCTTATGCCACTGTTTAGGAGCTTGCTTTAAACCATAAAGAGATTTAGTTAGCTTACACACCTTGCTTTCTTGGCCAGGCTCCACAAAGCCTTCGGGTTAGTCTATGTAAATCTCCTTATCTAGATCTCCATTTAAAAATGCTATTTTCATATCCATTTGATGACTTTTTAAATCATGAATTACAGCAACTGCTATCAATAGTTTAATGGATGTAATTTTAGTAACCAAAGAAAAAGTATCAAAGAAATCAAGATCAACTTGTTACTTAAAACCTTTAACGACAAGTCTCACTTTATATTTATCTATAGTTCCATTCGGTTTAAGTTTTTTACGAAGGATCCATTTACACTCAATAGTTTTACAACCTGGAGGTAAATCTACTAGCTTCCATGTTTTATTTGAAAGTAGGGAATTTATCTCATAATTTACAGCCTCTCTCCAGAAAATAGTATCAGGTGATGATAAAGTTTCTTACACCGTAAGAGGAATTTCTTCCACATTGTAAAAATAATAGTCAGGGCCAAAATCTTTTTCAACTCTAGTTCGTTTACTTCTTATTGGTTGGATTTGAAAATTTTCTTGTTCTTGAAAAACTTGACAAGGAGTAGAAGAGCTAGGCATAGATAAAATATTTTCAAAAATTATTTGACCCCCACTATTTCTAGATTTGAAAGAAAATTTATTTTCACGAAAAATAGCATCACCTGATTCAAAAATAATATTATTTTTCATATCAAAAAATCTATAAGTTGTACTATGCAACGCATACCCAAGAAAAGCACAAGTGGTAGCTCGTTCACCCAATTTAGGTCGTTTAGGATCTGCAAGCCTCACAAAAGCTAAACAATTCTAAACCCTCAAATAATTTAGATTTGGTTTATGCCCCCACCACAACTCATAAGGTACAATTTTAGTCGTTTTGTGTGGCACTCTATTTATCACATGGCAAGCTGTCAAAATAGCCTCGCCCCAAAGATTTGAGAGGGCACCTGAATCAATAAGTATAGCATTTGTGTAGACACCCCATTTTTGACCGCCCTTAAGACTTTGGCGCGACTGATGGTTTGCTCGGTGATGAAAGATGTGCAGGGCAAAGGTTCAATTTCTTTGGTAAGGAGAGAGACAAATCTCAACTTCACACCCATTTTGGACCAAAACTATTTTGAATGGTTTTTAGACCTTAAAACCCTCTCTTTCAAAACATTTTTGAAATAAAGTTTCTGCAATGTTCCGAGGCTCACATTTTGTCAAATAATGCGCTTTTCGGTAAACCGAGCAAGGACAAAGTGGAAATGAATGAAAGAGAGATGAAATCTTTGAAAAATCTTTCAAAACACCTTGCTTAGGGGTTTGAAGGTGAAGAAAGGAGGGGTTTGAAGGTGAAGAAAGGAGGGGAAGAGAGAAGAAACCAAGTTGGAGAAGAAGATAGGCAAGAATCGCTAAGAGAGGGACGAGCAGTTCTCGATAAATCAGGCTTATCTGTCTATGCACTTGGAGTTCAGCTATGAGGCCACTACCGTTGGAAAGAAGACTTCCGAGGCTTCATTTTGCACTGCAGAATCTCTTAAAGTCGAGTCCGGATGGGGGAGATATGATTGGTTGAAGTTGGGCATCATCCCGGTTGGACTGAAACTGAGCAGCCTTCACCAAAACAAGCATAACTTTTTTCACAGTTATAATTTTGATGCAAGGCTGGTGCCATTGGAAAGCTTACTTCCGGGGCTTTAGTTTTGACACAAGAATGACCTGAAAAGGAGTTCATATGAAGAAGTTATGCCCATTTGAAGTTGGACCTACAGAGTAGATTTTTCCTGCCGACCGGCCAAAGCAAATGGCCGACCGACCAAATAGATGGCCGACCGGCCAAATAGATGGCCGACCGACCAAGTTTGCTAGCCGACGACCTTCCGAAGTATTCTACAGATTGAATGGATGCCAGCTAGAATGCACAGACTCTGCTCCCCATGCACGTGTGTGGCTGTTTTGCACCCTTTGCACCCTTTTTGACCCTCTTTGTGCACCCTTTGCTCAAAGCTTCTTGAGGAAGCTTTGATCCCTTGTCTTGGCTTCCTCAAGAAGCTTGCACCTTTGCATTAGCTTCTCTTAGAAGCTTGGTTCCTTTGACCCTTTTGCATAGCTTCTTTGAGAAGCTTTACATCATTTCCATTGTCTATATAAGGAAGCCTCCTCCTCCTTTGTTTTGGTTCAGCAAAAAACCAGACCTAGGGCATATATATCTGATATATATACACCCTCTCTCTCTATATCTCTCTATCTCTCTCTACATTTGTGTGTTAGAGGGTTCTAAAAGGGCTTGTTCTTGGCCTATTGCACCACACCTCATAGCCATACACCACCACCATTGGACTGAGGTTCTTGGGAGGGTTTCTTGAGCTCTAAAAGCTGGTTTTTGGCCCCTGAAATTGCTGATCTCAAAATTGATCTTCAATGGTAAGTTTCTTCCCCTTTTTAGCATTTTCTTGTACCTCATTTTAGCCTATCTTGCTTGCTGATTTGAGCTTAGTGTATAACATAAAAAAGTTCTACTTTTTTTTTATGTTTAAGATACTTCACTAAGACCACTTTGGTGTTTGGGGTTGTTTGACCCCTTCTTAGGCCTTGTTTGGCCTCATTTTTGTGCATTTTTTGTGAGCTTCGGGACCACCTTGTATTGGCCCTCTTACCACTGAAATCCAGGGGGTGGTGTTTTGAGGTCCTAAGAAGGAGAAGGCCATCCCCTCTCCTTGTTGTCTTGTTTGCTTGCATTTTTGGCCTTACAAAGGGGCCTATATTTGCACACTTCTTGAGCTTGGTTCAGGCATTTTTCAGTGGGTTTTAGGACCCCTATAGGCCATTTCCAGAGTTGGTTTGGCTTTGTTGAGTGTCCATCTTGTATATGCTTAATAACCCCTTGTATAGCCCTCTAAAGGAGCTCATCATTTTTGCATGTGTTGGCTTCATTTCAGTGGTTATTTGGGCATCTTGGCATGTTTTGTTCACTGATTTTGGCTGGTTTGGTGAGATTTCATTTGCTTCATATACTTGCCATACAACTCATGTTTGCTAGTCAATCTTGCATGCTATTTTAGTCCATCTTGCTAGCACTTTTTGGACATGTTTTGAACTGGAAATGTTCATGTTTTGGGACTGCCTTGGCTCTGTCTTTATACTTCATGATCAAATAATGCATGCTTTGTATAGCTATAAGTCATTCCATGTGCCTAGTTTTAGGTTTCGGGGTTCGTCTCATGCATCGGGTGCCATTTTTCCATGTTTTGGGGCTGTTTAGCATCATGTTTCAGTGCTGAAATCACATGTTTGTATGCCACCTTGCATCCCTTGACATGCCTTGGTAGAGTGGCATTTGATGCCTTAGGTTCGGTCCTCGGTTTGCGTGCATGTGTGCACGCATTTCGATTATCTCATTTTCATCTGATGGCCACTAATGTTGGCATGCTTGCGAGCTATCCATGTTAGTTTAAGTCCATCATCACATGTTCTTGCATGCCATGTTTGCTTACATGTTTAGGTTGCGCGCCTAGTATACATTGCTCATTTGCATGTTCATGTTGCATACTTAGCCTCCATGCCTAAGTTGCATTCCATCGAGCATGCATCCCTTGCCTCTTGATCAATCATGATAGGGGTTGGGACCCTTTGATGTGTTTTGTGCTTGCATTTAATTTGATATCAAAGTTGCACACTTGGCTTTTGGGCAATCATGCATTGAAATGCGTGATTGATGGCCCGAGGGTCGAGGGCCATGCTCCCTTGAGTCTATTGCATGATAGGGAGTAGGGCCATGCTCACATTTGCTTGAAAATTCCATGCCATACACTGCTTGCCCTCTGCTGCTGTCAATTGCAGGTTCTGCAGGAAGTTTTGGCCGGTCGGCTAGATACAGTGTCGGCCGGCCATCAATTTTGGCCGGTAAAAAAGGTGGCCGGTGGTTCATCCCTTTGGCCGGTGGTGTCTATGCTTGGCCGGTGGTATTCCCCAACATCCATAGAGCATGTACCAAGACTTTTGCAGTCTTCAGAGAAGCAGGGCAGTGTAAACAGAGGCAGCGGTGGCATGGTACGGGTTTCCGAGCAAGATGGATCGAACATGCATCCTCACACGCATTCCGAGGCGAGGCTGCAGCCACCTTCTTTCTGCATTTATTTTGTTAATTAATTAGAAGTTTTGTAATAATTAATTTAGTATTATTTATTCGGACTGTAATATTTATTCAGACCCTCCGAGCGAGGGCAATTGTGTAATAAGTGTACGTGAGTGTGTGTATGTCTTCCAACCCCACGTCTTTCTTCCCTTTTATTTACCTGCTTTGATGGTTAGTATTAGGACATGTTTAATTTAGCATACATTATGCTATGCATGCGTGCATCCATACATTTGTCTTACATGCACCGGGCTCGGCACATCATGCTAACTGCACTTGTATTTCAATTCCAAGTTGAATACTTGTTAGTTGTAGCATTTCACATGTCATCTTTAGGATAGCCGAGCCTATTATAGTTGCATTATGCATGTGTTGCATTAGCCATCTTAACATGAACTAGGATCATGTACTTGATTACTAACTAGTTTCTGTTTTGGCTTGGAGTACTAGGTAAGCTTTTATGCTTTAGCATATCGCATGCGTGTGAGTGTTGCCATGACAGCATGATTACCATGAGGCTAGTTGCTTATGTAATATAACTGCTTGAATGCCTGTGGATGGAGGTTGAATCACCTAAATTGGAAAAATGCATTAAAACTGTGAGTTTTAAGCCTACTAGATAGTGGCAAAACCATCTTTTCTAAAGCCCACTTGAGGGTGATAAAATCTGCATTTTAGCCTACTTGCGAGTAGCAAACTATTTTCAAAACAAACATGTAATGTTTTGTTCCAATCTAGGCGATTTGGTCTATACTTGTTTGTTGTGCGCATAACATAGTAATTCTAGGCTAATAACCGGAATAAGGACATATAATGTTTTCAAAACAAGATATCACGGTTAGTAGAGGCCGATCTTCGGATCGGGCGAGAGGGGGTGCTCATAGCTGACCTTCCCCAATCGTACCCAAGTTCCCGAGCCGAGGCAACTTTGGTGATGACGGACAGTTGGCCTTTGGCACCGAGTCAGGGTTTCCTAAATTCCCCCATTAAAAACATTTAGGTGGCGACTCTATATCTAGCAAAGCAGTCCATGTTTGGCACTTCTTTCAAAAATCTGTTTTCTCAAAATGATTTGCGGGATTTGGACTCTTTGGTTCAAATTAAGAACTGTGACAATTTGAGTCCAAACTGTAGTAGACCCAAAAGCGAACAGAACGGGACTCATCTTCTCGGGGCGTTCGGGGACGTCTACAGTTTCTGGCGACTCTGCTGGGGAGTTTAGAGAGCTTGACTCGAACTCGTGATATCTTGTTTTGACTACACTTATGTGTTTCTTTGCATTGCATGTGCATTGGTGCGCCTAGGACACCGTGTTGGCCATCTGCTATTCCTGAGCGATTTGCTGGAGGCTTGTCTTGTCAAGGCATGACCATATGGCTGACCGGTTGCGGGCTCTGCCAATATGGGAACACAAACCCCAGTTCTACCGGGGCACCCTTTTCGACCATTCGACCTAGTGCATATCGAAATCCATAATGACCATTCCAAACTAGGACAGGTTGCTTACCCGATGTTAGGTTGTTTGAAACCGCTGTGTGCATAGTGAAACCCTAGCTCCTAACAAAATAGGACAGGGAAACCCTACCCCAACATAGGGGTGTTTTTACTCTCTTTTACATGCTATGTGCTTTTAGAGTGTATCTCTACAGGGAATGCATGTATCAGTTTGCAAGTCTGGGTATCAAGCCTGTGGGCATCAGTATTTGGGGAATCAGTTTTACCTGAGGGTATCAGTTTTGGGACAGATATTTGGGGAACAGTGATCAGTATTGAGTACAGTCGTTCTGCTATGCTCATATCCGTTCCAGTGAAATTGAGCTGAGATGCTGTCTGTTTTCTCTTTTGATAGGGTAGTCCTGGAACTATAGCTTCAGAAGGCTCCACTATCCCCTAGGTACATTGGACTTGTGCTGATAGACTTTGTCGGGTCAGAGATTCAGTTCAAGGGCAATCAGTGTTCCTTCACCAGAGACAAGGTAAAAACGCCAGTCGGGCACAGATCATCAGTTCAACAGTCTTCGGATCAGCGGTCACTATCCATCTCACCTGTGCGCAGTTAGGTTGAGATATCTGTTTTTTTTTTACCTCAGGGAGATATACCGGTTGCTCAGTTAAACCAGGACAATACGTCGAGTCTGGAAGAGATGGTGCGCCAACTCCAAGATAGTATGAAAGCCATGCAGCAAGACGCTGTCTGTCAAGCAGAATTCGCCAAGCAACAGGCTATGGTCATAGCCCAACAGGCAGAGACAATTGCCAGGCTAGAGCAGCAAACTGGAGCATCAGCTTCACACCAGGCTCCTCCCCCACCAAGAGTTCCAATACCCGGGGAGACGGCGAATATCCGGAATGTCCAGGAGGATACAGACATCCCAACAGGGCCACCTCCGCCCCCAATCCTACCCCAACTATCTAAAGCGCTGATCAACCTGCCAGATTCACCCTTTGAGTTCAAGGTGGACCCCACAGCACTAAAGGTGAGTAAACTGGAAAAACTATTCAAGAAGTCTCAAGGAGCTCAATCCATTCCGGACATAGAGGATGGTTATACCAACTCAGTTATGACATTACGAGATCGGTTCAAGATGTCACATATCGATCGATTCGATGGCTCTGGAGAACCAATGGTGCACCTCCACCTGTTTTCTGATATCCTGAGACCAATGGGTTTGACCACAGCCCAGAAGCTATCACTATTCGGTCGAACCATGTCTGGGATAGCCGCAATCTGGTATGCGAAATTAGAGAACTCTGTGAAACAGAATTGGGAAGAGATGGCTGAGGCCTTCAGTGATCAATACTCCTACAACACACAGATTGAGGTCACAACTCGTGATCTTGAAGTCACCCGCCAAGAGCCAAAGGAGGGTTTTTCAGAGTTTGTGGCGAGATGGAGAGCAAAGGCCTCGATGATGGCTATAAGGCCTTCCGACAAAGACCAGATAAGAATGGTTAACCTCCAACCCAAACTGATGCAGAAAATGATCGTACTTCCCTTCCCTACCTTTTCAGATCTGCATGAGATGGGAGTACAGATTGAGGATGCTATGAAGCAGGGCCTCATTGACTAGGAGAAGGAGCAGCCCAAGAGGGCATTTTCCCGCAGTTCGAATGCAACCACCAGTGGTGATGCAGTTGCAAGATCTTCCGAAGTGGGCATGGTCGCCACCACCACACCAAGAACAGCCACCCCCTTTGTTGGTACATCCAATCCAAACCCTCGAACCTCAGACTATCTACCCCGAGGCAAGAGGATTTTCACCCCACTCTTTATGCCTTTGTCTAAAGCTCTAGGGGTCCTACTTAGGAAAGGACATCTGAAACCGTTAGAATAACGGCCTCTACCCGATCCTCTCCCTGCAAAGCATGACCCGACTAAGTGTTGTGCTTTCCATCAACAAACCGGTCATGACACTAACGGTTGTGTCTGTCTTCATCACGAGATACAAAATTTGATTGACAACAGGGTCATCCCCGCACCAGGTCCTACAAAGTCTATCGACACTTGATCAGAGAACTTGTGGGGGATAATGTGATGTGATCGAGGGATGAACCACCTGCGGACGGCACTCAGTTTACTCCAGATGTGGCGTATGGCACGCACTGTTTTAAGCATTTGTGAATGCTGGATTTTGTACTTTCTAACTCGGGTATTGAGTCGGTTTTGTTATGTTGTTTAGAGTCTGTCTCGTGGTGTTGAGTCAGTCTTTTCATATTGAGTCAGTCGGGTCTGTCTTGTTGTATCGAGTCAGTCCTGTTTTGTTAAGAGTCGAGTGATTTTAGGGATGTTACCTCAAACATCACTTACTTGTTTTGTGTTTCTCTTTTCATTTTCTTTTGAGTCTGTTTCTGCCTTGGAGCCAGTTATGCCAACAGATTTGAATAAACAGCAGTGATTTTCACACTCTTGTGTTTGCTTCTGCCGTGTGCCAGTTGTGCCAGAAATTCTAAATGAGGTGGCAGTATTTGACTAGAAGTTGTGTCTTTTCTGTGCCTTGAATTTATTGCATCGACCTAAGTTTTCCAAAACTTTTTTTCGAAATATTGTGATAAAAAACGAAGAGGAAGGAATTTCTCGGGTTTTACAAAAATTTGATCAGTTGAGAGAAAGAGAGGCGTGCTAAGCCCTTAATGATCGAGATCATGCTGGTTAATGTGAGTACTGAGAAGGACCCTGGCTTGACCCAGACTGGTTCCACACTATCTTCAGCGCGAGCGATTTGTCGCTTTCGTAAAAACTTTCAAAAACAAAATATTTTGCGCAGTCCTGTGAAGACCTGAATCACTCTTGAGATTGTGCAGCCTGGAATTGCTCTCAGCCTCAAGATTCAATCCGTTTATTTCCGAACCTCGAATCCATTCAGAATGTTCAACGATCCACCATCAAGAGAGGCCTGTGAGGCCGGGTTTGGAGCAGCCCTCGAACAAGAGGCACCAAAGTTAGATCAAGAGATCAGACATTGTCAACAGAAGCTTGCAAAGCTAGAACAGCAGCACCCCTCGAACTAGGGGCAAAAACGTCAAATGTCTCGAAGAGCCAAATACAACAACCATTCTCCTGGATACAGAGAGGCTTCAATCTCAAAACCATTTGGCATGGACTTGTTACACTTTTACCCTTTGAGAGGCTCGCTAGGCCGAAAACCCGAAAGGGCGACCCAGGCAAAAGTTAGAGCAAGGAAAAATAAAATACAAAAAAAAAGAAAAAAAAAGAGAATACAAAAAGCAAAAAAAGAAAAAAAAGAAAGCAAAAAAGAAAGAAATATTAAAAAAGAGAAAAGAAAAGAAAAACAAAGCTCGCAAGGTCGAAAACCCACATCGGGCACCTTGGCAAAAGTTAGAGCGCAAAAGGAGAGATTAAATACCCGAGTGTACCTTAACCCCGAACTACGTAAGGCTTGATTCCCATCTTTGGGATATGTAGGCAACTTCATCCTGAAGTCCAGCCGTAAAACACTTCAATTTGATTGTGTCCATGCGATGGTTCTGGTCATCTTTGTCTTCTCTATATCTGAGGATTTGGTTGTGTTCGTCACTCTGAGGACGGCCTACAATGCGCTGCGGTGCCATTCAAACAAGGGGCAACTTTCCGTTGCCATTCAATGCGCCGCGGTGCCGTTCAAACAAGGGGCAACTTTCCGTTGCCATGCAGCTCTCTTCAAGCAAGGGGCAATTTTTCTTCAGATCTGAGGTTGTGCATCTCAAGAGTAGGTTCCGTGCTCGTTGAGCAATGGCCGTTTGCGAAATAATTTTTGAGAATTTTTACTAAGGTTGACTAATTCTCTCGAAAATTATCCCATTTTTCTAAAAAACTGGACCATTTCTTGGACCCAAAAAAGGAAAATTTTCAGTGCTCATAGCCTGACTTGCGTGATTTCAAATCAAAAAGTTGAACAAGCGTGTTAATCTAACTCTCATATTGGTCAAAATTGTTTTAGTAAAAAAATCAAAACAAAAAATGGTCAAAATAATGAACTAGGGGCACAGTTGAGTCAGGTGTTCTGTCTTTTCCCCTTTGTCAAAATACTTGCTAGAAAGGGCACTCTACTTGCCGGAAAGGGCACCGTATTCGCCAGAAAAGGGCACAACAAAGGGCAGAAAGCTCTCACATCCTCCAAGCAACGAGGTATCAAGTGAAGTGCGAAGCACGAGCTGGCATGGGGCAAGATATTCCACTCCCTCATCTGGACATATCTGATCACGTCCAAACTCCCCAGCAAAGCATCATCAACCGATGTTAGCTGCAGATTTGCTACACACCCAGTTGTAGCGCAACTCTTCTATGGGAGGAATTCACTAGTTGTGAGCGAAAGAAAAAGAATCTAGCGGAATGCTAGGGGCAAGAGCCCGCAACTTCCTGTTTATCCATCAACCACCCAGGGGAGGGATAAAAAATGAGAGATTGAAGAATAGAGAGATGTGCGCTGAGAGAAAAAGTGACAAAAGGTTTTTTTTCAGAAAAACAGAGCCTGAGGGCCGAGTGATGTGAGAATCACAAATGAGAAAGGGTGGGAAATAATACCCGGAGAAACTGGCTCCTCGTGCACTGAGAGGTCTCTCGTCTTTGTAACACGTCTGTGTGTCGTGTCTTCTGTTTTGCTTTTCTCGATTCTTGCTTTGAGTCGTTCTGAGCATGTCTCGATGTGTCTAGGTTGTTTACCTTTATTTTCCGTTGTTGGGTCGTCTTTGCTGTGTTCAGTCGTAGGCTCAATACCCCGGTCAAAAACTCATCTCTCAATTTCAAAAATAAAATCGTTTTGTGCTCCGAGTGCCGTGCCGTTCTCCACATTTGTGCAAAACAGAATTTGTTCTTTCATAAAACCGCAGGGTTCAACGCAGGTCATGTGAGAACAGTAGAACAAGGAACTATCTGAAGCTATTTAGGTTCCAGACTGCAAAGCAAAAGAAAAGAGGGAAAATCGAAGGATCTGAGTGTGTTTCACCTTCAGCAAATTCCGTGATTGTACTCCGGATGTACCTCCTCAGGCCTTGTCACTAATCCGAAGTATGAGTGTATCTCGGCCCCAAGCTTAAGCCTACTTCAAGTCAGAATGGCAATTCAAGCAGCAGCAGATGTTATCTCTCTCTGATATGAACAGGGTGTGCCCGTTTTTGAGCTGAGTGTGTTGCAAATCCCTCCGAAAGGTAAATCGGAGGTCGCGTTCGAATTTGGTCTCGTTAATTTGATCAATTACATTACTTGCGTAGACCGCATGTTTGTGTTCAATTTCATTACTTGCGTAGACCGCATGTTTGTATTCAATTTCATTGCTTGCGTAGACCGCATGTTTATGATCAATTTCGTTACTTGCGTAGACCGCATGTTTATGATCCATTTCGTTGCTTGCGTAGACCGCATACTGTAGACACCCCATTTTTGACCGACCTTAAGACTCAGACGTCACCGATTGAGCGCTTGGTGATGTTGCATATTGTGCTCGTCCAGA
Organism: Camellia granthamiana; assembly: GCA_036172215.1. Lineage (NCBI taxonomy): Eukaryota > Viridiplantae > Streptophyta > Magnoliopsida > Ericales > Theaceae > Camellia > Camellia granthamiana. Next base: position 16,237,214 of record CM069917.1, on the reverse strand, counting down.
AGTTTCAAAGTCGCGGCCGCGAGCCTGGCCTCCGGACTTCCGGGCTCTTTCTGTACCTTGCCTCGGTTTGCGAACCAGGCTCGGTTTTCTCTATTTTTCTTCCTGAGGGGAGGGAGAGGTCCTGTAGACCATCTCTCAATGGCCGTAGGCTACATTTCGTGGCCGTAGGCCATTTTGCCCATTTCGGAGCCCGATTCCCGGTTTTCGGAGCCGTCAGGCCGTGTGCCTCGGTTCGGGACCGTCTAACCATCTCCGATTCCTCCGGTTTTTGGCATACATCTTATTTACTCCTTTTCGAGGGACACTGGGGTCTTAGATACCCACTTCGTGGTCGAATGCCACTTTCGGTACTTAACAGCCTGTTTTCGGGGCCTCGAACTGCGTGTTTTGGCCCCCCAGCCTTCATTTTGCATCGGTTTGGGCTCATTTTTGGTGGAGGCTTTATTTTCATGGTTAGGAAGCTTGTAAGAGGGTGGGAGGCCAGCAATTGTTCTGACAACCAACTTTTTGTTTGGTCAAAAGTGGTTCAGCATGAATCTGGGAAGGAGAAAAGTCTGCGCGGCTTCACCGAAACGGGCGTAACTCTTTGCACAAGAAGAATTAAAATATGAGACCACTGTCATTGGAAAGCTTACTTCTGGGGCTTCATTTTGCACTCAAGAATCTCCTAAGTCCAAATCCGGGGGGAGGAGATATGGTTGGTTGAAGTCCGTTTGGACCGAATCTGCGCGGGTTTACGGAAACTGGCATAACTTTTTCTACGGGAGGAATTTTAATGCAAGGTTTACGGAATTGGAAAGCTAACTTCTGGGGCTTCATCCTAGGGGGTCACCGGCCACTTTTCTCATGTTGACCTGGCCGACCGGCCACCTTTTCCAGCCGGCCGGCCATCTACCCAAAAAAGTGACTTTTTTGCCCCTTTAAGCTAGCCGACCATTTTTCTCTCCCTCAGTGTATTCCAGCTGTGCCAGCTGGTTGCCAATTGGACCATCCTCCATACACGTGTATGGAGGATTAGAGAGGTCCTTTAGATATTTTCATGCCTCTCCTCTATAAAGGAGAGGCTTGGCTTCTTGTATGGGGGTTAGATATTTTTTTAGACACATTTGAGAGAGAGATAGACCTTCCACCTCCCATTTCTCTCCATTTCCAAGCTCCAAAGTCATTTTCCTTGCACCATTTCTACATCAACCCCTAGCACAAGACCCCCACACTCCATTCCAACACTTGGAGGCTGATTTCCAGAGGTCAAAGCTGCTGCAACTCAAGCCAAGAGGTAGAAAAGAAGTGGTCTTCAAGGGTAAGTGTGAATCTCCCTCTTTTGAGCTCATTTTTGCCTCATTTCTTAGCCCTATTTTCTTACTGTTTTGGGCTCCGACCCTAACTGAAACTAGGCCTTTTTTGAGCCATTCTTCATGTTTGTTTAAGGGCTCAACCCTGTTTGAGCCCTCTATTTGGTACTTGCTTCAATATCATCTTGTATGCTATTATTTTGCATGAAATTTCTAGCCTATGTGTGATCTGTTTTCGAGCATAATGTAAACTGTGAGTGGGTCTATTTTGAGCCCCTCTTCAACATTGAAGAAGGGCTCAACCCTGTTTGGGCCCCCTATCTTGCACTTACTTCATAATCTCTCCTATTTACCGTAAATTTGCATGATTTGTTTGGCCTATGTGTGATCTGTTTTGGAGCATTTCATGAACTGAGATTGTACTTATTTTGAGTCCCTCTTCAACATTGAAGAAGGGATCAATACTGTTTTCATACTCCAGGTGTCACTTGCTTTGAATCCATGTTTTACCCTTGTTTTTGCATGCTTTGCTAGCCCATTTTGCTTCTGTTTTTGGACCATGATCAGAGCTGAAAGTGGTCATTTTTTGACCTTCTTAACATGTTTCATTAAGGGTCCTTGTTGGTTTGATGAATTTTTGGGGTACCTCATGTTATAGCCTTTGTTAGCTTCAATCTTGCATGGCATTTCTAGCATGTTTGCATACTGTTTTTGGGGTTGTCATCTACTGTAAATGTGCATATTTTTGGCCCCTCTTCAGTGTTGTAGAAGGGTATTTTTCCATTTGGGCTTTGCATCTACCACTTGTTTCATAGCCCCTCTCTTGGCCCCTATTTTTGCATACCATTGTTGCCCTATCTATGCTTGCTGTTTAGCCCTTTTTATGACTGAAAAACGCTTGTCTTGGGGCTGCCTTTCTACTGTATTTTCATTCCATGTCCATATTGTGCATGCATTGCATAGCTATAGGCCATTTCGGGTGCCTAAATTCGCATTTCGGGACCATTCCTCGCATTTGGTGTCATTTCGCCATCTTTCGGGAATGTTTTTCCCGTAATTTCAGTGCTGAAATTCATTTGCATGTTTGCATATCCTATTCCATGCCATTTCATGCCTTAGGGCCATTGCCTCGGTTTGCGTGCCCGTGTGCACGCATTTCGAGGCACTTCATTTTCATCCATTGGCCTCTTGTGTGAGTGTGGCTGAGGCTCTCTCATGTTAGTGTAAGCCCATATTGCATTTGGAGTGCCATTCCATGCTTTAGGATCATTGCCTCGGTTTGCGTGCCCGCGTGCACGCATTTTGAGGCACTTCATTTTCATCTATCGGCCTCTTATGTGAGTGTGGCTGAGGTCCACTCATGTTAGTGTAAGCCCATATCATATTTCCATGCCATTGCATTGCGTATGCCATTGCCTCGGTTGCGTGCCCGTATGCACGCATTTCGAGGCACTTCATTTTCATCTATCGGCCTCTTATGTGAGTGTGGCTGAGGTCCACTCGTGTTAGTGTAAGTCCAATTTGCATTGCGTATTGCCATTTCATGCCTTAGGATCATTGCCTCGGTTTGCGTGCCCGCATGCACGCATTTCGAGGCATCTCATGTTCATAGCATTGTGCATGTTAGGATTGTATATTAGCTGCATTTCATGCATATTGCATTGTGTTCGGAATAGGAGTTAGCCTGGGCACAGGAAACGAGGCACGTTTCGCACCCCGAGTGACCGAACGGGTCTCAATTCCCAAGTCACCGACACTCCGGATTACCCATGATGGAGTTAGGTTTTGTTGTAGCATTCATACGCATTCATCCTATATTGAGTTGTGCAATCCGACTCCTCGGCCATCATGCATCGAGATGCGTGATTGGTGGCACGAGGATCGAGGCATGCATATATTTATGAAATACATTGCTATGCCCCTTTCCTGCTCTCTGTTGCAGCAAAATGAAGAATCAGCAACTTTTCGGAGCTTGGCGCGCTTTTCAAGAAACATTGCGAAACAGAGGCTAATTGGGGCATTCCAGTGGATTTCCGCACAAAGTAGCCCAAACATACATCGTTCATCAGAAGCAAGGCAGCCCCTGGCTTGCATGCCAGTTTACAGTTTTCTTAGTTAATTTGTTAATTAATTAGGAATTTGTATATTATTCGGACTGTAATATTTGGACTGTATTATTCTTTCATTTGGGACTGTATATTTATTTGGACCCTCTGCGCGAGGGCATAACTGTAATAAGTGTGGGTGTGTGTGATGTATGTCTTCCAACCCCACGTCTTTCTTCCCTTTTATTTACCAGCTTATGATGGTTAGATATAGGGCATATTTCAATTAGCATACAGTATGACAGCATGTTTGCATCATTCATCTGTTTTGCACGCACCGGGCTCGGCGCATCATACAAACTGCATTCGTATTTCAATTCCTAATTGAATACGTGTTAGTTGTAGCATTCCATATGCGATGTTTAGAATAGCCGAGCCTGCTATAGTTGCATCTTTGCATGTGTTGCATTAGGCATTTCAGCATATTTAGGATCATGCATGATTTCTAATGAGCTTTTGTTTTGGCTTGGAGTACTCGGTAAGTTTTATGCTTTAGCATCCTTGCATGTGTGTGAGTGTTGCCATGAATAGCATGCTTGCCATGAGGCTATTTGCTTATATGATACAACTGCCTTGAATGCCTGTGGGTGGAGGTTGAGTTATTTGGATTGGAACAATGCATTGACTGTTTGTTTTAAGCCCACTAGATAGTGGCAAAATCACTGTTTTCTAAGCCCACCTGAGGGTGGCAAATCCACGTCTTAGCCTACCTGCGGGTAGCACCATCAAACCATTTCCAAACAAATAAACATGAAATGTTTTGTTCCAATTCAGGCGACTCGGTCTATACTTGTATGCTGTGCGCATCACATAGTAACCTAGGCTAATAACCGGAATAAGAACTCACAATGTTTTCAAAATAAGATATCGTGGTTAGTAGAGGCCGGTCTTTGACCGGGCGAGCGGGGGTGCTCACGAAGTGACCTTCCCCAATCGTACCCAAGTTCCCGAGCCGAGGCAACTTTGGTGATGACGGACACGTGGCCTTTGGCACCGAGTCAGGGTTTCCTAAATTTCCCATTAAAAAATATTTAGGTGGCGACTCTATATCTGGCAAAGCAGTCCATGTTTGGCACTTCTTTCAAAAATCTGTTTTCAAAACGATTTGCCGGATTTGGACTCTTTGGTTCGAGATTTAGAACCATGACATTTGAGTCCTTCGAACTGTAGTGACCCAATATCGAACCAGAGCGGGGGGGACTCGCACTCCCTCGCCCGGGATGCGTTCGGGGACGTTTACACATACTTATGTTCAATTTCATTGCTTGCGTAGACTGCATGTTTGTGATCAATTTCATTACTTGCGTAGACCGCATGTTTGTGTTCAATTTCATTGCTTGCGTAGACCGCATGTTTATGTTCAATTTCAATGCTTGCGTAGACCGCATGTTTGTGATCAATTTCATTACTTGCGTAGACCGCATGTTTGTGTTCAATTTCATTGTTTGCGTAGACCGCATGTTTATGATCAATTTCGTTACTTGCGTAGACCGCATGTTTATGATCCATTTCGTTGCTTGCGTAGACCGCATACTTATGTTCAATTTCATTGTTTGCGTAGACCGCATGTTTATGTTCAATTTCATTGCTCGCGTAGACCGCATGTTTGTGATCAATTTCATTGCTTGCGTAGACCGCATGTTTGTGATCAATTTCATTACTTGCGTAGACCGCATGTTTGTGTTCAATTTCATTGCTTGCGTAGACCGCATGTTTATGATCAATTTCGTTACTTGCGTAGACCGCATGTTTATGATCCATTTCGTTGCTTGCGTAGACCGCATACTTATGTTCAATTTCATTGCTCGCATAGACCGCATGTTTGTGATCAATTTCATTACTTGCGTAGACCACATGTTTGTGTTCAATTTCATTGCTTGCGTAGACCGCATGTTTATGATCAATTTCGTTACTTGCGTAGACCGCATGTTTATGATCCATTTCGTTGCTTGCGTAGACCACATACTTATGTTCAATTTCATTGCTTGTGTAGACCGCATGTTTGTGATCAATTTCATTACTTGCGTAGATCGCATATTTGTGTTCAATTTCATTGCTTGCGTAGACCGCATGTTTATGATCAATTTTGTTACTTGCATAGACCGCATGTTTATGATCCATTTCGTTGCTTGCGTAGACCGCATACTTATGTTCAAATTCATCGCTTGTGTAGACCGCATGCTTATGTTCAATTTCGCTGATTGCGTAGACCGCATACTTTACTTACACGTGTTCAATTTCATTGCTTGCGTAGACCGCACGCTTTACTTACATGTGTCTGTGCCTTCACAGCATTGTTATGCTCCCCACTCACTTGCATTGCGATGCACGTTCCAATTGCATTGTTATGTACCCACTTCACTAGTATTGTTATGCGCATTCATTGCATTGATTATGCACATCCATCTTGCATTGTTATGCACCTTTTCACTTGCAATTATCATTCTTTCTCCTCGCGCGTGCGACGGGTTAGACCTCCTTTGGTTTAGAGCATTTGGAATACGTTCCAATGCTCAAACCATTCTGAAACGCCGGGATACGTCCCTATGTTTCTCCCTCTTCGGTTAAAAGCGTTCGGAATACGTTCCAATGCTTATACCATTCTGAAACACTGGGATAAGTCCCTATGTTTCTCTCTTTATTCTTTCCTCACACGATTTCAGCGTGTTTGGAATTTGACTTAGGTTGCGTTATATGCGCTCCTAATTGTTTGTTTTGGACCTGCTCTCATGATTCCAGCATGCTTGGAACTTGTCACCCTTTGCATCTTTACTATCATAGCATTTCATTCGCCCTATCTTGCACACCTTACCTGTACTTGTTAGTACATTTGCATTGTTTTGCATACAAACCGGCTTCGCGAAGGCGTATAAGTCTAATTACAAACCGGCTTCGTGAAAGCGTATAAGTCCAATTACAAACTGGCTTCGCGTAGCGTATAAGTCCAATTACAAACCGGCTTCGCGTAGCGTATAAGTCCAATTCTCAAAGTCTTCCTGCATATCATTTGCATCGTGCCCCTGAACTACGCTGGTTTGATTCCTTGTAAAGGGATACGTAGGCAGCCTGCGGGCACAACCATTTATTTATCAGTATTTTGTTTGTTTGTCCAAGTCTTCGGCCTTGTCAAAAATGGGTCGTCTCTGGGCTTTGACATTCACTCCCGTCATTGTTATGACTTCCGAGTTCTGTCAAAGATGGGCAACTGTAGACACCCCATTTTTGACCGCCCTTAAGACTTGGGCGCGACTGATGGCTTGCTCGGTGATGAAAGATGTGCAGGGCAAAGGTTCAATTTCTTTGGTAAGGAGAGAGACAAATCTCAACTTCACACCCATTTTGGACCAAAACTATTTTGAATGGTTTTTAGACCTTAAAACCCTCTCTTTCAAAACATTTTTGAAATAAAGTTTCTGCAATGTTCCGAGGCTCACATTTTGTCAAATAATGCGCTTTTCGGTAAACCGAGCAAGGACAAAGTGGAAATGAATGAAAGAGAGATGAAATCTTTGAAAAATCTTTCAAAACACCTTGCTTAGGGGTTTGAAGTTGAAGAAAGGAGGGGAAGAGAGAAGAAACCAAGTTGGAGAAGAAGATAGGCAAGAATCGCTAAGAGAGGGACGAGCAGTTCTCGATAAATTAGGCTTATCTGTCTATGCACTTGGATTTAAGCTATGAGGCCACTACCATTGGAAAGAAGACTTCCGGGGCTTCATTTTGCACTCAAGAATCTCTTAAAGCCGAGTCCGGATGGGGGAGATATGATTGGTTGAAGTTGGGCATCATCCCGGTTGGACTGAAACTGAGCAGCCTTCACCAAAACAATCATAACTTTTTGCACAGTTATAATTTTGATGCAAGGCTGGTGCCATTGGAAAGCTTACTTCTGGGGCTTCAGTTTTGACACAAGAATGACCTGAAAAGGAGTTCATATGAAGAAGTTATGCCCATTTGAAGTTGGACCTGCAGAGTAGATTTTTCCTGCCGACCGGCCAAAGCAAATGGCCGACCAACCAAATAGATGGCCGACCGGCTAAATAGATGGCCGACCGGCCAGAAAAGATGGCCGACCGACCAAGTTTGCTAGCCGACGACCTTCCGGAGTATTCTACAGATTGAATGGATGCCAGCTGTGCCAGCTAGAATGCACAGACTCTGCTCCCCATGCACGTGTGTGGCTGTTTTGCACCCTTTGCACCCTTTTTGACCCTCTTTGTGCACCCTTTGCTCAAAGCTTCTTGAGGAAGCTTTGATCCCTTGTCTTGGCTTCCTCAAGAAGCTTGCACCTTTGCATTAGCTTCTCTTAGAAGCTTGGTTCCTTTGACCCTTTTGCATAGCTTCTTTGAGAAGCTTTACATCATTTCCATTGTCTATATAAGGAAGCCTCCTCCTCCTTTGTTTTGGTTCAGCAAAAAACCAGACCTAGGGCATATATATCTGATATATATACACCCTCTCTCTCTATATCTCTCTATCTCTCTCTACATTTGTGTGTTAGAGAGTTCTAAAAGGGCTTGTTCTTGGCCTATTGCACCACACCTCATAGCCATACACCACCACCATTGGACTGAGGTTCTTGGGAGGGTTTCTTGAGCTCTAAAAGCTGGTTTTTGGCCCCTGAAATTGCTGATCTCAAAATTGATCTTCAATGGTAAGTTTCTTCCCCTTTTTAGCATTTTCTTGTACCTCATTTTAGCCTATCTTGCTTGCTGATTTGAGCTTAGTGTATAACATAAAAAAGTTCTATTTTTTTTTGTGTTTAAGATACTTCACTAAGACCACTTTGGTGTTTGGGGTTGTTTGACCCCTTCTTAGGCCTTGTTTGGCCTCATTTTTGTGCATTTTTTGTGAGCTTCGGGACCACCTTGTATTGGCCCTCTCACCACTGAAATCCAGGGGGTGGTGTTTTGAGGTCCTAAGAAGGAGAAGGCCATCCCCTCTCCTTGTTGTCTTGTTTGCTTGCATTTTTGGCCTTACAAAGGGGCCTATATTTGCACACTTCTTGAGCTTGGTTCAGGCATTTTTCAGTGGGTTTTAGGACCCCTATAGGCCATTTCCAGAGTTGGTTTGGCTTTGTTGAGTGCCCTTCTTGTATGTGCTTAATAACCCCTTGTATAGCCCTCTAAAGGAGCTCATCATTTTTGCATGTGTTGGCTTCATTTCAGTGGTTATTTGGGCATCTTTTGGCATGTTTTGTTCACTGATTTTGGCTGGTTTGGTGAGATTTCATTTGCTTCATATACTTGCCATACAACTCATGTTTGCTAGTCAATCTTGCATGCTATTTTAGTCCATCTTGCTAGCACTTTTTGGCCATGTTTTGAACTGGAAATGTTCATGCTTTGGGACTGCCTTGGCTCTGTCTTTATACTTCATGATCAAATAATGCATGCTTTGTATAGCTATAAGTCATTCCATGTGCCTAGTTTTGAGTTTCGGGGTTCGTCTCATGCATCGGGTGCCATTTTTCCATGTTTTGGGGCTGTTTAGCATCATGTTTCAGTGCTGAAATCACATGTTTGTATGCCACCTTGCATCCCTTGACATGCCTTGGTAGAGTGGCATTTGATACCTTAGGTTCGGTTCTCGGTTTGCGTGCATGTGTGCACGCATTTCGATTATCTCATTTTCATCTGATGGCCACTAATTTTGGCATGCTTGCGAGCTATCCATGTTAGTTTAAGTCCATCATCGCATGTTCTTGCATGCCATGTTTGCTTACATGTTTAGGTTAAGCGCCTAGTATACATTGCTCATTTGCATGTTCATGTTGCATACTTAGCCTCCATGCCTAGGTTGCATTCCATCGAGCATGCATCCATTGCCTCTTGATCAATCATGATAGGGGTTGGGGCCCTTTGATGTGTTTTGTGCTTGCATTTAATTTGATATCAAAGTTGCACACTTGGCTTTTGGGCCATCATGCATTGAAATGCGTGATTGATGGCCCGAGGGTCGAGGGCCATTAGGAATGGCAACGGGGCGGGGCGGGGCCGGGGACTACACCCCCCGTCCCCGATCCCCGAAAGTAACACTCTCCCCCGTCCCCGCCCCCGTCCCCGATGGGGACCCCAATCCAGGCCCCATCCCCGCCCCCGATCGGGGATCGGGGATCCCCGACCCCGGAAAATCCCCGGTTTTTTTTCATTCATGAATGCTTTCGGAAACTAAGATTAACATGAATACTCTTTCAGATTAACACGAATACTCTTTCAAACACTGCTCAACACACCATGACCACGCAGAGAACGGTTTTTCATTCATTGATGCTTCCATCTTGAGTACAAAATATCCCCCTAACTAGAACTTATACATTAATTGCCTTAAACCCATTTCAGTCCCTACACAGGAGTTTATTATACACCAAAAAGAAATTCAGCAAAGCATGAAATATATATTAATATTTGCGTAATTTGAAATTTAATAAAAACAAAAAACCAAACAAACACAGATTCAAACAACAAATCAAACAAATACTAAAATTTTAGAGTGTAAATTATGTTCAAGTCTACTTTAAAGAAATTGAAACAAAAAAAATGAGAGTCATCTATCTGATCTTAAGAACATCAAGAAAAAGTATTATTTTGTAATTTAAAAAAACCAACTCACTCAAACAAAAAGAGAGAGAGAGATAGATTCAAAAAAAAAAAAACAGATCTATATATCTACATAAAATAGATTAAAAAAAAACACAAATCCAACTGAGGGAGGATTGTCGGTGATGGAGGGAGGATCGCCGATGACAGAGGGAGGCGCGGCGGTGATGGAGGGAAGAGAGAGGGACAGACCAGTGGCGAGAGAGAGAGAGAGAGGAGCGGCGTGAGTGTGAGAGGAGGGAGGATCGTCAGTGACGGAGGGAGGATCGCCGGTGACGGAGGGAGGCGCGGCAGTGACGGAGGGAAGAGAGAGGGCCAGACCAGTGGCGAGAGAGAGAGAGAGGAGCGGCGTGAGGTCAGTGTGGGAGGCTTTCAGATGTGTGTCTGTGAACCCTAAGACAAGCATATGCATATATATATATCCAGGGACAAAAGGGTCATTTTACCTCGGGGATCATGCGGGGCGGGGCCGGGGCCGGGGGGCGGGGCTGGGGCCGGGCCTGGGCCGGTTCTGAAACACATATCCCCGTCCCCGGCCCGGATGTCATCGGGGATGAATTTTTTAATACTGTCCCCGGCTCGTAGGGGATATTTTTCGGTGAATAACCGCTAAATTCGGGGTCGGGGGGTCGGGTCACCATCGGGCCGGTTTCAGATTGCCATCCCTAAGGGCCATGCTCCCTTGAGTCTATTGCATGATAGGGAGTAGGGCCATGCTCACATTTGTTTGAAAATTCCATGCCATACACTGCTTGCCCTCTGCTGCTGTCAATTGCAGGTTCTGCAGGAAGTTTTGGCCGGTGTGAGTAGATGAATATGTAAACGATATCTGATTAACTTGATTTTTTGCAGACATGTTTTATTTGATGTATTCTAAAATGTGAACGGTTCGAATTATCAAAATGAACCCCGAAATGGGCCCAAATCGACGCACAACAAACGCTGCTGTGCAGGCTGCGCAGCAGCGTCCCCACTTCCCTATGTATGTGTGAGATCTATTTATGTATGTGTTGGGTTTACATCATGAGTGGTTGAAATTTATAGGGGTCTTGTGGGGTGAGGGTCTCAATCATTGTTCTTTACTGTGGGGTGTTTGGAAAATTGGTTATTTTAGTAGGTTATTTTAGTTTTTGATTATTTTAGTAGGTCAAAATAGTTATGTTTGGGAAGATGATTAGATTTTTTTTTTTATTATTTATAGTTGAATGTAATGTTTGTAAAAAAAAAGTAAAAATAATTATGAATTTAATGTGATATTTTATCTTATTAATTATTTTAACTTATTTTATTTTTTAATATAATTTTAGTTCTAAAAAGGCCCCCCCCCCCCCCCCCCAAAAAGAAGCAAACTTATTGCCAAACACCCCATGTGGACACCACAAATAGACAAGTTCCCAATTTTTTTATTTAATTTTATATTCGTAGGAAAACTGGATATATATGTAAGGGTGAATATAATCTAGATTGATTTAATTTGGAGTAAAATTAGGCTCAATCTATTGTCTATGTTTTCATAAAAATTAAAATCACACTAATTCATTTAAATTATGAAATTAATCCAAACTAAATTATTTAAATATAGTTCAGCTCGATTTGGAGCCATAATTTCACATAATCTATTCATAAGAAAAATCATATAACATTTAAAAATAAATTCAACCTATTATAAATTTTAAAAATAATAATAATATGTTCACCAAATAAGAACATAATATCAAGCAAATATTGTTCAACATGAATATATGATTTTTATTATTACATTAATCAAAATGGTTATGAATTAGGATTTGGTTTTATATATAAGAGGGTAGAATTATATGTATCAGGGTGTGTATGGTATATATATATGTATAGTTTAAGTTACATACGGTTCGACTCGATTTTAATTTGGAATTGTGAATTTAAATCTGAAACTGATTCGAGGACACTAGTTTTCTAATTTTTTGAATCAGAACTGAATCACGGATTTAAAAAATTAAACCAAATCTATTAAATTAGACTAAACCGGTTCAATTTGCAAATTTTTTAATTTTTTTTTCTGCCCAACATATATGGCGTCACGATTGCGAAAACAAAACCTGTGAGAAAGTGAGGAGCCTATATGAGTCAAGGAGGGGCTTCATGAGGACCATCTCCACTTGAGTACCATCCATAAAGCTGTGAGAGAGAGAGAGAGAGAGAGAGAGAGAGAGAGCATGGGTCCAAGAATAGCATATTCGACTGAGGCATCCCACATGAGGGTTTGGCATGAATATTGTGTATGTACTTCTGAAAAATGGCTACTAAACAACAAATAGCCCATCATAATTATTCTTGTGAAAATTTCTCTCCCAATGGCTTATTCTTGCCTACTTCTTGAATATTATTTGAACATACATACAATGTTAATTTATTTAAGTTTTGAAAATTTTTTATAAGATAAGTAAATAGAAAATAAACTACAAGAAGAATGATATAATATTAGTAAGAAATCGGTTCATAATCCTTTAATCAACTAATTTACAATTGATAAGACTAGTTTAGTTGCTGTAAAGTTCGTTCACAATCCATTAGTCAACTAATTTATAATAATTGATACAACTAGTTTGGTTGCTGTAAAGCTCAGTTCATAATCCATTAATCAACTAATTCATAATCAATACGACTAGTTTAGTTGTTGTAAAACTCTTTTATGTCAGATGACTTAAAAAAAATCATGATTGTATCACTTGATTCTCAATATGCATCGATTAAAAATATCTTACAATGTGACCAATGTCAATTTGTCTCCTAGTACTACAATTTAAAACCTTACTAGTAAACATTGCTTTTTTATTAGCTAAGAGGAGTATGTACACAACAATAAACATGTTTAAAATATCAAGTCCTAAAATTTGAACTTTCCAACTTGGCAGATATATAGAGGTTATTCATCTTGTTTGATTTTGTTTTTAGAATTTATTTTGTTTTTTTGTTCTTTCAAAAAACTAAAAATTCTTTTGGTGGACAAAATGAAAAAAATAAAAATAAAAACACTTATGATTTTTATATGATTTTATTTTTTTTTAGGCAAAAATAATTTTTGAGAATATCTTCACATGTGTTTATTTTCGTCAAATTAATTTCTACTTAAAAATAAAATAAAATAAATGAAAATAAAAACCAAACAAAGTCATTATTCCTTGAAATTGTCACCAGCTTTCTCCTTCAAGAACACAATAATGATATTTGAGAAGCTTTTCCAATGTACCCGAAAAAAAAAAAAAAAAAAAAAAAAAAAAAAAAAGTTTTTTTTGAAATGGTACTAACTGCATTCACTTGAGAAAAGCATTTTAGAAGAAAAAAAAGAAAAAAACGCATAAGCTTATCGTCATTTTAGAGTACATTTAAGAGCTATAAAAACCTAGTTATAGCACACTATTAATTACTTCCAAAGTAGAATGATAATTAGCATCATGAGCAGTCAGCCTTAGATCAGCAGAATGAATGGTCATGATGCATCCTAATTATATCATTCCATGAAAGCTGTCATTAAGCATGGTGTGCAGCCAAACAAGGCCCAAATCAAAATCCTCCACCAAGAGCTGGAGCCCAGTAATCAGCTCCATTGTCATTTCCAACATGATGAGTGCAAGATACTGGAACCAAGCACAACCCTCTACTCCTCAAGTCCTTTGGAGCTTCTTGGTTTCCCTAAAATCATCCAAAACATAAAATAAAAGCATAAATATTACTTCAATAGCAAAATCAATCACTTTGTTTAGTTTTGATTTCCAAATTTACTTTTTAAAAATTTAAGTGTGAACTGAATATTTGCCGATAAAAAATAAAAGCACTGTTTAAAAATTTCTATTTTTGTATTTTTTGTATTTTTTTTTAATTTTTACTGAATTTTTTAAATATTTTAAGCATTTTTTAAAATTTTTTTTAGACACATCTAACATAAATATAATTAAAAAGTATAATATTTGTGAAAAAAATCTATAAAAAAATTTACTAAATGAAAAAAAATATAAAAATTCAGTACATTTTTCATATTTTTGTGTATTTATTAATTTTTAAAAATATTTTTTCATAAATATTTTACTTTTTAGATACATCTAAGTAAGATGCATTTAACAAAGTAAAAAAAAAATGCTTAAAATTTTAAAAATATTCATTAAAAATAACAAAACAAGAAAAATAAAAAACTCAATTTTCAAAAAATTGAATTCATAAAATTGAAACAAAACACACTAAATATTATTCCAATTACTAGTGGAAAGACAAATATCATTATAATTGTTGATGATATAAATAATAATAAAAATATTATCTTTTTTAATGGCTTGAGTTTTTAAATAAGATGATGGTTAATAATCAATTACGATAAAGAGTAGAAAACAAATCTAATATTTTTGTAAATGTCATGTCATTTTGTATATATAACACCGCTCTTTAATAAATGATATAATTTATCATATCACATTGAATGTATGCATTTGCCCTCTTTGTAAATGTTTATATTAGTCTTGTATGTTAATTTTATCAATAATTTTTTTTTTTTACTGATTAAGAAAAGTCATATGAATTGAAAAAATTTATTAAAATATTTGAGTGATATGTAACAATTATTTATTGAGAAACTTTAAATAATACATTAAAGTTGAATAAAGCTTAGGATCTCAATCGTTCTTTCAACATCTAACTTTATGAATAGAATAATAACAAAGATGCTTTAACGAATACAAAACTCCCCAACTTTACTTTTTTGAGTTAGTGATGGATCCAATAAAGCATACCTGACCAGAGTCCACAACAAGTGTACAATTTCTTTCTCCTTGGACCTAAAAAAAGAGATTAACCCTCATTAACCAACTAATCTTATACAATTAACCACACCCTGTATGCTTTTGTTTATGAGACAGAGTCAGTTTATAACAGAAAATGTACAATCTAAAATGGTTGCACTTTTTTCAAATTTAAATTTGAATTTGAGAAAATTTGAGAGGTCCACCATGGATCCCATTTAATATTGAATCATTTATTTTGTAGGAGTCTTAGTGTATATCATTTCTAAAAAAATTAAGTGGGTCCAATAATTGTAACTTTTTTTTATTTTATCGCGTTTGTCTCCGGAAAAATAAATAACAAGTATGGCTTGAAAATAAAATCATCAATATTCTAGAGACAAATATAATCGAGTGAAAAAATTACGATTATTAGATCGATTTGATTTTTTTTTTTTTAATGAATGATATATACAAAAGGCTAGGTAAAATAAATAATTCGGACCATCGAAACGAGATTTATGGTGGGTCTTACGAGCCCTTCCCAGAAGCCCAATCCTAACAAAAATATATCCAAAATGATACGACATTGATATTTTTTAAATTATGATAACAATGGTTAATGTTTTGATTAAAAATGAAAGAATCACATAAAATCGTACTATTATCTATGAAAAAATGTACAAAATTTCTGTTTATATATCATAACCCTCCAACTTCAGCTTTTATATAAATTGATAGTATCAAAATAGATAATATATCATGCATTTGACGTGTTTTGGCCAATTATAAAGTACAATCATATATCAAAATCAAACCATACCAATTGATATATCAATAAATATAAGTATAGAAAATTTAAAATTATGATATATATGTATCAATCGATTTTTAAAATCATGTTTATATGTGAGGGAGAGGATCTTGGTGTGGCAGTGGCATTGGAAAATGGAAAATGGGAAATGGGTATATATGTATATGGTTGCTTACAGACTGTTGGTGCCTCAGGTTTGCTGAAGCATTGCAGAAGTAAGGGGAGCTAAGTGCCTGCATATATTTCAAGGTAGAA
The DNA here is from genome assembly GCA_036172215.1 of Camellia granthamiana. Classification (NCBI taxonomy): domain Eukaryota; kingdom Viridiplantae; phylum Streptophyta; class Magnoliopsida; order Ericales; family Theaceae; genus Camellia; species Camellia granthamiana. Next base: position 16,221,404 of record CM069917.1, on the reverse strand, counting down.
AAAGCAAAACAATGAATCAATTTTATAACTAAAAAGAATGTTTTGAAAAACATGCTCTGAGTGAGTGAGAGCTTTAGTTATGAGCAGGGCATATATAGATATAGGTGTGAAAGAAACATCACCTCAATTTGACTCTGAAGGAATCCAATATACCCAATCACTTCTAACAACACAGAAGCAGTGTCAGTCTGCAAAAGAAAAAACAAACAACACACACACCCAAGCCATTTTTTTCAGGTCTTCTTTAATGCTAAAAAAAGAGACAGCCCTAGATGGGGAAATAAAGAAAAGTTTATGCAGAAAGAACTTTAATCTGTCAAGTGAATAAAAATTCTCTCTTTTTTATTGGTTTCATCGTAAAATATGTAAACTGTGTTGATTATTGGCCCTGGGCACAACAAACTGTTTGTATTATATACTCTTATTCCTTCTGTTGTGATCTGTGAATGAGGGTGAAGAAGTGGATAGTTGTTTGGCTTACCTTTCCAAATGGGGAAACTAGTTGGTGAAGGGCTGTTATTCTATCACCTAGCTTCTCCTTTCTCACCTGGTTCAGAAGTCAAGAATGTATTAAGAAACTGACTTGATTCATTAATTGTTCATTTAATTCAAACAAAAAATTTATATGGAATAATATGACAATCCTGAATTGTATCATTTTAAAAAGAATATTGTTATAAAAATAAAAAATATATATGCAAAATTTTAATCCAAAATGATGTAAAAGCCTTAGATTCCGTCATTTAAAAACATATGCTTGTCAATGTGATTTATATTTTAAAGATTGTAATAGAATAGCACATCGTTCTGGTATGAAATCTGTAAAAACTTTTTATTTGTCAATGAACTTGAAATTACAAAAATTTCATTGTGGCATCATTCGGATATTGAATTTTTTGTTTGTGAAAACTTTTCATTAATTTGTTGGTTTTTGATTCAGCTGATGTATGGGTCTTGAGAAGATGAATCAGGCATGCTTGAAGAAATATATAATCAAGAAAGCCACACAACATTTTCCACAACCTCTTACAGAGAGACAGAGAGAGAAATATCTGTGTTACCTTCAAAGGTGGTTGGGTTGAAGAAGATTGAACCCTAGCCTTCTTAGGAACCCCACCAGTGGCTGTGCTATTACACTAGCACAAATGAACAAATAGAGAAGAGAAATATCAAGACCTCATGATCATTACATAATTAAGTTTCATTTCTGCTGATAAAAAAAAATTAAGTTTCATTTCTGTCGATTGGTTAGTGTCAAACAGTATCCGTGGATATAGTAGACAGTATATCAGAACTTCAAAATCCCAATACATACCGACTGATATTTAAAATCCTACTTCATACCACCTCAAAAATTAATTAGTAGCTTTAACCTAGATATGACGAATCAAGTTTGTTAGAGTCTCTCTCACCTCGGGCGAATGATCAGGATGTTGATTCTTCCCATCGATCTTGTTATTTGAGAAGTCCAGCATGTTGCTGCTGCTTAAATTTGTAACACAAGACCTAGGGGACGAAACTGGCATGACTTGATGAGACCAAGAAGGCCTACATGTTTGAAATTCATCATCTCCATGGCCGTACAGCCGCCTACTTTGTGCAACCTCTTGCTTTACATCAACAACAGAAGGATTAACCCTTAAAGATGGACTCAAGATTTGGTCTTCCCAATTTTCCAACTTCTTAGACTGAAAATGACTCAGACCTAACTTTTCTTCCTCACTTGCCAATCCACCCCTGCAAAAACAATTAAAAAAAGAAACTCAAACACAAACACAAACATTTTATCACAAAAAATCAAAAACCTATATCAATATAAGTAAATAATTATCATGGAGATAATAGGACTCAGATGAATTGCCCACGCGCATGCACGCATGCTAAGACTGAAAGAATGAATATCTGAGATTGAAAATTAATTAAGTCCAAATGAAAAAGGGTTCAAAATTTATCAAACCTTTCAATTGTAGGGTTCAAAAAAAGATGATGTGGAAGGAGCTTCAAACATAAAAGTCTGTTTTTTAGATCCAAATCCCATTGAAGCCATGTGACTGAAAGCAAGTGCAACAGAGAGAGAGAGAGAGAGAGAGAGAGATTTACATAAGTAGTTGGCTCCATGACTGTGGAAACTCTTGGTTATCAGCTGCATACTGAGGGAAGAGAGAGGGACATGGTGATGGTGATAAGAAGGCAGAAGGTTGCTGAGCTTGGCTCCACCAATTAGGGTTTTTTGCCATCATTTGTTACAGACACACACACACACACACGCACACACTGATGAATTTGATGATCAACTAGCTCTCTTCAAAGCACACACCAAGTTTTCAAGTACTCATAGTCTCATCTCATACCTTCAATACAACAAAAATCATTTATCTATTTTGCTTTTTTGCTTTGCACTATACTTTGTTCTCTTTCCTTGTTTATGCACCAAAACGAGCCTTTGTTTGAAGCTTTCAGAGGCAGTGTTTGCTTTCTTTGTTATTTAGATGAGGTTGAAGAAACCCATATATGTCTTTGTCAACAAAGTATTTCATAGTTGTGGGGTTGGGAAGTTTTGTATTTGCTTCCTCTCTTTTTTCCTTTCCTTTCATTTGTTTATTGTTCTTTTTAATCTTGGTTGCTTTTTTTTGCTTTATTGTAAAGTGGGGTAGAAAAAAGCTGGTAGGCTGTGTTTTCAGGCCAAAAACAAATGGTTGTGGAGCTTATTTCCTTGATTTGGGGTTGTAACTAGGGATCTGTTGTTTTAGAGTTAGGGTTAGCTTTTGGATCATAATATAGGTAATGGGTTTGAGATAGAGTGCCCCCATTATTTTCTATGGTCGTACTTTATAATATATAAATGACTATTTTATTCTATCATAAAATTTTAATTCTACCTTCATCCTTAACTTTTGAATTGCTAACCCTAACCCCCACTTTCACCTCCAGCCTCCACTTAAGGTTAGTATTGAAAGAAAGAAAATGAAAAAAATGAAATTTAAAATTTGTAGGTAGGGATCCAAAGAAGATAAGGGTTTAAAGAAATTTGGTGTGTGGTATTAACAACAATCTTTGAGATAATTATGCTGCTTCTTTCTCTCTATTCAAGCAATAATTGGATTGATAAAACAAAACTAAAAAAAATTAAGTAGGCCTACATATTAAGACAACACACTTTTTAAAAAGAGTAGAAATTTTGTGATTGATTTATACATATATTTTATATCATATGGACTTCTCTCATGCATTGCATCATATAGCAGACTCTTACAGGTATTGTGAAATCACAGGTCTGCTATAGATAGTATACTGAATGGTTGAATGCAATGAAATCAAATTTAGTTCATCTTTTTTTTTTTTTGATCGGCAAAACGAACGACTTTATTGATGCTAAAACCAACAAAAAGAAGGGTACATCAATAAAGAGGAGCTTGGAGCTAATCAAAGCTCCAACCTCCTAGTTGGTGAGAAACCAACAGAGAAAACCAAAAAATACAACAGATCAATAAAGTCAATTAGCAACAGCTAGAACAGAACACATTAGCAGGAAGGAGAGAAAACCCCAGCAGATCATGCTCCAAGCTCCAACAGATCATGCTCCAAGAAGAGAAGCTCCAACAGAACATGCTCCAACCTGTGAGAGTATAGAATAAATGGGGGATCCCATTGTCTGCATGACATCAATGGTTGAGCAACCAGCTGCCTACAGTTTCAATACTTCCCAGAACAACATTGCAGACCAAGACAAACCCAGCAGCTCACTTTAGTAGACCAAAAAAACTGCAGCAAACAACTGAAAAAACAAACAAAGAACAAACAGAACCGAAGCAGCCAAGCAGAACCACCAGCAACACCAGAACAAGCAGATTACAGTAGCTTAGATCAGATTACAACAGAACAAGCATAACTCAGCCCAGATATATGTAATCAGAACAGCAGCTTTTGGACACAGCAGAGCAAACCAGAGCAGCCTCCCCTCCTACTACTATCTGCACTACCCAGAACAGCCTCCAAGCACCAGAATAGCAAACAGAACACAAAGCAGACCAACTTCCTTCCTAAAATCTGCGCATAGCAACCAGCTTAGCCACCAAACAAACCTCATACAGCAAATAGACCTCCAAAACCATAAAGCAGACCAGCAACCAACACTCCCAAAATCTGCAAACAACAAACAGAACAGAGCTCCACCAAACCTTTGAACAAGGTATTACTGCCTAGACACTGCAATTTCTCACCTGCTGCAATCTATAGATAACATCCGTAACAGAAAATGAGCATTTTGGATCATTTGATTGCTACCAAAAAGCTACCCTGACTTTGATAAGTTCGCATAGTTCCACCAGGTTAGGCTGCATACCAGAGAACAAGTGCTCATTCCTACATTTCCAAACTGACCAAATTACAGCTGCTGGGATTGCTCTCCAAGCTAGAGTTTCCTTTTTCCTAAACTTCCAACTCATCCACCATTGTAGCAACCCTTCCAAAGACCCTGGAACTACCCATGACAGCCCCCACCACTGCATTATATTCGACCAGATTTTCCAAATAACAGGGCAGAAAAGAATAATGTGGTTCACAGATTCCACTTCTTCTTTACAAAAAATGCAAGATGAGGCTACATTGTCCCTCAACACTCCAATTCTATTCAGGAACTCAGCTGTCTTTAACCTGCCTTTCCATGCTAACCACAAAATAAACTTCGATTTAGGTGGAGCAAAAGTATTCCAGATTAGCCCTGTGGAGGTGGAATTTAAACCATTTGCCAATTGACACCACTTGTAAATATAATTCAGCTTGAAAAGCCCATTTGGGCCTGCCTTCCATCTCATGGCATCACTTTGATCCATATGCAAACCAGGGCCAACACCCAGCAGAGCAATAAGCCTAGAATTTTCTTCCTCTTCCCAAGCATGTAAAGATCTTCTATACCTAAAGCTCCATTCATTAGACAGAACTTTCCTTGATATCAGATTGCTTAATGAGATCTCTTTCTCATCACTCAATTGGTACAATCTAGGGAATTGAGATTTCAGACTAACTTCCCCCATCCATACATCATCCCAGAAGCTTATTCTCCGACCATTACCAATTGAAATAACCATATTCTCCCTAAAAAAATTATACAGATCAGGGTTGCTGACTGCTACTCCCAAAATTACTAATACAATATAAATCATTGAAAATTACTAATACAATTTTCCGAACACTCTATATAATTCATTGAAAATTACTAATTCAGGTTTCCCAAGATTATGTATTTTGGAAATAATCCATAAATAATTTTTTTTTATATGTAGAAAATTCATCTCGGTTGACGTGCTAGTACTATTTTTGACATTACAACTCTGGTTTCATAACATTATGTACGATAACTTTGTATAAAAATTATGTTTCTATAGCAATACTCTTTAATCTTTCATTAATTTGTAATTAAATACCCACGGCACTAGCTGGACCAGGTTCGGCACTCATTACAGTGAGCTCTGGGTTGAATTGTAGTTGGGGTGATGTGCACGTATGAGCATCCTCTCCTTGCAAGTTTCTACTTGCACCTGTCTTTGCAGGGTTTTCGGGCCTACTTTTAGGTCCAATTTTGATAATCCAAACCGTTCATATTTTATGATTTATTCAGTATATCATACCTGTAAAAAATTAAATTGATCGGATATCAGAAAGCATATATTCAGAAACTGTTTATTAAATTTTTTTAAAAAATAGTTTTTAGTTCAATTTTTCAAATAGATACTTTCTAATATCCGATCAACTTGAGTTTTTACAGGTATGATATACTGAATAAATCATAAAATATGAACAGTTCGGATTATCAAAATTGGGCCTAAAAATAGGCCCGAAGGCCCTGCAAGGACGGGCGCAAGTAGGAGCCTGCAAGTAGAGGCTCTTGACTCGATGTGCACATGCTTGGACCAGTGTTTTGGCTAGTTTTGTAGCTTACTTTGTTGATTCCTCACCAACTTTGAGGTCAATGCTAGCAGATAATTTTGTAGAATTCTTAGTGCCAACTTAGTTAGGATTGAAGAGATCTACTATAATGCTTGTTGCACGTCCTCCTTCTTGTTTATTGATGTTCCTTCCATATGTAAATATCCATTTTTATCAATTAAAAAATAAAATAAAATAAACCGTGGCTCTACCTAGAGAAATTCTTAACCCACCATTTTTTTTGATCGGTAAAATAAAAATTTCATTAACAACATGAAATTACAAATACAAGAAAATTGAATGCATCGGCAAAGATTCGGAAAGTACGAATACCTCTATTACTGCTGCTCACATCTACACAACCAATCTCTTAGCCTCACGAAATTTTTTTAACAAAAAGAAACCAAAATTAAAAAACAAAACACAAAAAGGGTTAAGAAGATCTTAACTACATCCGAAAGCTTTGAAACCCCCAAACCCTTTGAAACCCACCCTTAGTTGACATGCATTAGGTTCATTTGAAATAAGTATGTTTGTTTCAAGCTTTCACTAGAATCCTCAGAGAAAGATTACTTAACTAATGAGCATGACTTATCTCTAGTTCGAATTTCAACTAGACTGAGCAGTTTGACTATCAATATTATAATAAGGCCTCGTTTGGGAACCTTCATTTTTAGCCAAAAAATCAAAAAGTTACTAAATTAGCCAAAAAGCCAACAACCCATACCAAAAAGTCAAAGATTCTCTTTTCTCTCTACTTTTTGCACATCTTTTCGTAAAAAGCCAAAAAGTCATCCCAAACATACTAGTTTTTTTTAGCTCATATTTTAGTCAAATAGTCAAAAAGTTACTAAATTAGCCTGTTCCCAAACGAGGCCTAAGTGAGTATTATATGGCAAAAAAATGCTCAGATTTATCCACTCGATCACATGCCTAATATTGGGTTCATGTAAATTGACCAAAGATGATGGCAAGTTTGAGTGAATGTACAAATCTAAGCCTTTGTTTACCACAAAATACCGACGTATCGCAATCTTGATACTCAAAAACCTTTGAGAGGCTAGTGTAGTTGGCAATCAGTTTGCTCTCCACATATCCAACTCTTGTCAAATCATTCAATTTTCCTGGATCATGCCATCAGGTAGGGATGTAAAATCGGGTTGGCCCAGCCCGTTTGACCTTAGGCTTGGCCCGGTCTAGGCTCGCTCGGGCTCTTGCCAAAAATCAAACCGTACCAGTCAATTCCCACAAAATCTAGGCTCATGCCCAAGGGTAACCAAGCTTCAGGCCAGACTTCAACCTGGGCCTAGGCCCAGGTTTGGGTCGGGCTTGACTTTTTTTTATATTTTTTTCTCCAAAATAGATTGTAGGTGACGTTGGGCATTGGGCGGGGCAAGCCTCAAGTCAATCCTGGGTCGTGCTGATCGGGTCGGGCTGCAGTTTGGGTTTAGAAAAAAGACATGGCCCACGCCGTAGCTTGGGGAAGTCGGGGTTGGGCCGAGCCTCGGGCCAGTAGGACAATTTTACACTCCTACCATTAGGAGATGTTGTCGTCCTAAAAAATCTTGATACTCATACTCCTTTCTTATTATTATTATTATTATTTTGTTTTGTTTTGTTTCTTTCTCTTTTTTATTTTTTATTTTTTCTTCTCTCTCTAAGTTGACGTTTTTATGTTGGGTTCTCTGTAGGGTCCCATTAGACGCTCCAATGTTGTTTGCATGACTCTCACTTATAGCAAAGCAAAAGCAAAACAAACAAAAATGTTGTTGGCTATTTCTTGGTTGTGTTGAGTACAAATGTTTTTAGCTTAATCCCCCCAAAATTAAAAGTAAAAAATAAAACAAAGAAACAAAACAAAACTCTACCAGTAGAAGAAAGAAGGAAGGGGGGGGATGGATACTCATTATATCCCTAAAATTAGTCTCAAACCACTTTGACCTATTTTTCACGTGATTTTTTGAGGATTTATTGTTATTATTATTTGACAAGAAAAGAATTTCATTTGCTTGGGTTTTATATGACCAGAAGTAAGAATTGAACTCGAACCTCTTTTTTTTTTTTTTTTTCGTGTGTGTGTGCACGCGCGCGTGAGAGATTCAATAACCTTTTGTTTAAGATGTCATCTTGTATGCCCATACAACACTCTTAACTATTTTAGTTAATAATTTCGATTCGGAATCTTTGCATCCTGACTCAATCAAATTGTCCCTCCAAACCAAAATTGTTTACACTTCATTTTTCTCTCTCAAATATTTCATTTCAAATGGAACCCTCTCATATGAGGTGGTAGTACCCACTTCCCACCTCATATGAGAGCCAATTTTGTGATTGATTTATATACAAGTAGAATAAATGAATCCAGAATGTCAGTTGCCAAGATAAATTTGTTCCATGAAGAGTAATACTATACAAATAATTTTTATTTATGTTTGTAAGTTTACTTCACAAACTAAGGTGGCAGTAAATTCATCTTCTTCTTCTTTTTTTATTTATTTATTTATTTTTACAAAAAAATTACAATATTACATGTCTATCTAGCTTTTTTCCTCCCTCATGTATTTCAATTAACTGTGATCCTATAGCACTTGCTCACCATTACATCTATATTTGTTGCACATGACAAAGCTATTTTAGTTGGTTATCTCTCTTCGTAACTTTTAATTGATGTCACTCCTATCATTTGAAGAATTATTCATTTCTAATTCTTGTTGAAAAATAATGATTTTTCAACAATTTTAATTTGAAATTAAAGTGGGATCAACGGTCAATTGAGGTGGATCTGAGTGGTTTTGTATTCTCTCAAGTAAGAAGATTATAATATAAAAATAATGAGCTGAAACTATTGAGTTGTGAATGAGAATTATCTCATAAAATAAGTATCAAAAAAATTAGGTTTAGATTTAGACTTAGTTTTAGTTTGGACTAGGCTTAGACTTATGCTTATGCTTGTGTTTGTGCATGTGTTTGGTTTGATCTTAGACTTAGACTTAGACTTTGACTTAATCTTAAGCTTGGGTTAAACTATGTTGTGTTAGGCTTAGCTTGTGTTTGAGAATTGGGTTTGGATCTTGTAGTGATCCAATATTAGTATCCATTTTGTGACCCATCTAGATGGTCTATTCAAACATCATTATATACATATTTATTTGTATATATTAAGCACATGGGAGGTTTAGACCTCTGTAACTCTCATATTTTGATGATGGAGTTGATGACTATATTAGTGGTCATAGGTTTTCAATCTTTGTAACTCTAACCCTAATGACTAGAGTTGATAACCTTGGTTAATGGCATTTGATGACCCTATTGATGTATAGTCTTTATGGTTAGGCATTCCCCTACTTTCTTGTATTATTATAGAAAAATACCAACAATTCTATATTTTCTTGTCTTACCCCCCACATCCATATCAATATTCTCATTTAAGATAAACTCATTTTTATTTGCATGTTTCTTAGTTATACAACACATTCCGAAAAGCATTACTAGCATTGTATAACATTTTCTTTTCAATTTTGTTGGTATATATCAGTAATGTTAAATAAATTAGAAAAATATTGATGAAAGCTCTCTGGCGTGTAAAATATATATTGAAATATGTAAAGAATATATAACAAAAAAATTAAAAAAATATACTAAATTTTATAATTTTTAGTATTTAGTTAATTTTTCAAAGATTTTTTTATTTTTAGAAAATTTGTATTTTTTAAGTGTTGCCTATATGAAGTGGATCTGAAAGATTAAAAAAAATTGACTAAAATATTAATAAAAAATACAAATTAAATTCAGAAACAAACAAAATTTTGAACAATTTCTTTTGATTAGTGACAATCTATAATAGACGGTTACTAATATGATTCAGTGGTAATTTGAGAAGTTGGTTAAAAATTAATATTTTAATTTTTTTAAATTTTTTTGTCTTTTTATGTGTAAAAAATGTGAGAAGTGATATGATGCAAAAATAAATTAAAAATTAACTTTCAACTGGCTTCCTAAATTGGCCCTCAATAACTTATAGCAGTACATTAATTTCCAAATGTTTTAATGCGACATTAAAAAGTTATTCTATTGCTTGGCAAAGCAATAATTCTCTTGCACTTGAGAACCATGAAGACTTAAAAAATAAAAATAAAAAATGAAAAAAATAAAAATAAAAAAATAAAATGATAGAGAACTTTAATATTTAAGTTTTAAAGAGAGCTCTACACACGTGACAAAAAAAAAAAAAACAAAAACACATCACATTATAGGAAAACTCCACCCATTTAGAGCTCCTCTAACGCTGTCTTTCTTAAAGCTCTAGATCTTGAATAATGCTATATGTACCAATTAATATATTAATTAGTATATTAACAGATGATGTGACATAATTTTAGAGATTTTGAATATTTGTAATTAAATTATGCTAGGGACCCCAAATATTCTACTAAACCTCTCACATATGTGTGGGACCTACACACATGTAGATTTGTGTGAGTCCTATATGTGAAAGATTTAATAGAATATTTGAAGTATATAGCATTTCTCTTTGTAATTTATATAATAAGTGAAGTCAATAATAATGACATAATACTAATTGATATATTAATGTGTACATTAATTGATACATGTAGCATCACTTTTCAATCTTTATTTATTGAAAAAAAAAAAAAAAAAAAAAACTATAATTCACTGTACATGAAAATAGTATAAGAGTCAATGCACTAATAATTATTCAAATTCCCATACATACATCTACCGTACAGCTACTACCTTCATCATTATTATGAGTTGACCTATTTCTCAATAGCTAACCGACTAAAATATATTTTAAAAACAAAGCTCTAATAAAACAACTCTAATAGTTCTAATGGAGTGTGAATCCTATTATGATAGTGATATTTGTGTCTCGTGTTTTTTTTTTTTTTTTACTTTTCATGTCATTAAAACCCATTAGAGCTCATTAATTTAGAGGTATATATCATTGTTATTTTAAAAAATAGTAAAAACAGTCTTAGGGATGGTTTGACAAGTTTTAAAAAAGTCAAAAAGTCACTATTCTATTTAAATCGCATCATCTTATTTAAGTCATATCACCTCTCTAACACATCACTTCAAACCCAACCTAAATCCAACCCATATTTCATAAAAAGTCAAAAAGTACACTTATTTAGATCATCCCAAATAACTTCTTAAGGTTGTTGTGTGTAAAAATATTTTAACACAGGTAAAAAATATATTACGCTCCGGTTTGACATTTATGTTGGAGCTAAATAATTATAATTATATAAAATTGATTACAAAAATTAATAAGACAAAATTTTTTTTTTTTAATCTATAATCATCATATTTTTTTTCTTATAAAAGTTAAAAAAATCCTAAAACAAAAACTAAATGAGGTTAAAAAAGTCTTAACACAAAAAAATTAACTATATTAACCAATGTCAAACGAGGTGAAAGATTATAAATTTTTTAGATTTTTACAATGCTTATGGATTGTAAAAATTAACTATCCTAAAACAATGTTTAAGGTTGTTATTAACCGGATTCAATTATTTTAACGGTAAAAATTCTAAAATTTATATTTGGTTCATGAATTTAGAAAAAGATTTTTTTAAAAAAATGTGTAAAATATAATTATATTTTAGGGTGAAATACTAATAAATTTTAAATAGTGATTTTATGAACTGTTTGGTCCATTTTTTTTTTTTTTTTTTCCTTATAGATCTAAAGGTCACATTCTAATATGAATTATATAAAGCGCCAAGTATAAATAGGTGTGTGTTATGTGTTGAGGAACAAATATGTGTTTTCTTAATATTTGAAATTACTAAACGTAACATTTCAAAAAAAAAAAACTTCTTAGTATATTTTTCTCAAACGTAACACTCTAATGTAACATTAGAAAACGTAACACACTACAAAACTCTTTAGTGTAATTTTTTTTCCAAACGTAACACTCTAATCAATGTATCACACAAAATTCCTTAATGTTTTTTTTTTTTTTTTTTTCCAAATGTAGCACTCTAATGTAACACTCCAATATAACACCAGAAAATTACACTAACAGAAATGTAAATTTTAACGCTTAACAATCAACACTTTAGCTACCAATCCCTTCAAAAAGAATCTTCTACACCTCAAATTTTCATTTTCATCCCAAACCAAATCTAAAAATTTTAAAAATGAATCACAAAAGGGCATTACTTAAATTCAAATGGTATTAAATCAAATAAATACATCTTTTTTAAAACAAAAAGAAATGATTTATAAGAAAACTCTTTAAGACTAAATGAATCAATATTTTTCCATATAAAATTTATGGATAAAATATTCATATTTTATTTTTATTTTTTTATTTTTTAAATTATGTTCAAATTCAAGAATCACACGGAGCTTAGCTATCTTAGTAGGCTATCGACAATAACCTTTGCTGTAAAGAGAGAACAAAAGAACATTTGATATTACTGGAATCATTTTTACACGTGCACGCAACGGTCTAATGTCTGTCCCACATATAAGTAAAAAATAAAAATAAAAATAAAAATAAAAATAAAAATAAAAATAATTTTACCAATCATTTACTGGATAATTATTTGTACTGATAAAAGTCGACCTCGTCGACCAACCCTGATACAATGGCAAGTGATGGTTTGGTGGATGAGATTTGAAACTTAAAAGGTTTATTCTGCTTAAGGTCTTAAATTCAATTTCACTTATTAGTAGAATTTTTGCGATCACGGAGTATAAAGAATAAACTATTTCGGAATACTTATTTAAATAGTAAAAACTTGGGCCTCGTTTGGCAAGAGGCTATTTTAGTTAAAAAGTCAAAAAGTTACTAAAAAAGTCAAAAAACTAACAACCCATACCAAAAAGTCAAAAATTCCCTTTTCTCTCTACTTTTTGCACATCTTTTCGTAAAAAGCCAAAAAGTCATCCCAAACATACTAGTTTTTTTTACATCACATTTTAGCCAAATAGCCAAAAAATTACTAAATTAACCTGTTCCCAAACGAGGCCTTAGTTTAGTGTGTATAAATTGACCTAAAATATTCTATATATCAAAAAAAAAAAAAAAAAACCACTAAGATGGTTTCGTTATAATGTTTCGTTACGATTTAAATGTCATGGGTTTAAATGATAAAACTAACATTTATGTATGCAAAAAGTGTACTTATATCTAGCTCTCTTCAAATTTCACAGTCGTGATTGCCTTATATTTGTGCGGATAAAAAGCGTGCAAGTGAATTTAAGAAGTTGTTAAAAGTTATTAAAAAAATAAAAAAAATTCAAACTCATACAAAAGAAAAAATTGCAAATCAATGGTACATATAGTAAAAAAATATTTGCATTTTTATGATGATCCAAAGTTTTTGTATGTTGGTGCAAGTTCTTTTTGTATGTCAGAGTTGTACAACAAAAGATTTCATCTATACTTTTCCACTATCTCACTAATTTGCAATTTTTCCTACAAAAAAAATTAAATTAAATTAAAGATTCTTTCTTATTTACTTTACTTTTTGAATTTTTTTTTGTAACAAATCAAACAATTCTCAAATATATATATATATATATATTGGCTTCATATTTTAACAAAAGAAAATCAATAAAAAAAGGCTTCCCAAACAACCCCTTAATGTTGGTTGTAATATAAACGATTCCTTAATATTGATTGTAATAATGTATAACGCTAACTAGATGGGTGCAGGAGGTTGTACTCTGACCTCATTTAAAATTAAAAAAAACCTTAAAAAATAATATTTTTAATTTGACTCACAATGCTGTAAAATAATAAGTGTCAATTTTTATTTATCACTCACTTAACTATATATAAATTCAATTACCTTATCATATCATTATATGTTTAACATTGTGAATATCTATTTCTCTAAAAATATTAATATCACATAATATCACCACTGTTGCTTCTATTACACAAAAAAAATAAAAAAATATTGTTTTCATTTTTCAGAAAACACTTTTTCGAAAATTCTACTTTCTTATTTTTTGTGTTTTTTTGTTTTTACTGAATTTTTTTAATATTTGAAGTAATTTTTTTACTTTTTAGACACACCTAACATAAATACACCTAAAAAGTAAAAAAATTATAAAAAAAATCTTTTAAAAATTCACTAAATACAAAAAATATAAAAAAAATACAATAATTCAGTACATTTTTTGTATTTTTATGTAGTTATTAATTTTTTAAAATATTTTTTCACAAATATTTTACTTTTTAGATATATCTAACTAAGGTATATCTAAAAAAGTAAACAAATGTTTAAAATTTAAAACATATTCACTAAAAACAAAAGAATACAAAAACTAAAAAACTCAATTTTAAAAAAATTTAATCCAAAAAACTCAAACCAACCATACTTGTTTCGTTTGATAATGAACAACATCGACAGCTACCAAAAACATAGGACTAGGGCACCGATTTCTGTGGTCCGGCCCATTTAGAGGGACCCCCCAAGTCACTCACTGGGACAAAAAAGAGGTCAAATTTAACTTTCAAATGGGGGCCCAACTTAATCTCCTTACCAAAGATGAAGAAAAGCATAGCAAGAAGCGTTCAAAAGAAACACACTCATAAAATTGCCACCTTTGAATGAAATATATATATACATATACAAAAGTTGCCAAACAATGAAAGCTACTCCACACATGAATAAATTCCTTTCTAAAGAATCTTGTTTTCTTAATTCAATAGTAATGCCCACTTATGGCCTTTTTTAAAAAAAACACTATTGTAATTATATTTATAAAAAAAAATAATGCATTTTTTTTTCCAAGGCGATAACAGGTTCACTGCATCTAGAGAACCTAAAAGATGGAGTTGCAAATAGCAGAATAGGGTGTTCGAAGGCGATAAAAACAGTAGCTGCCAGCAAACATAACAACATAAATTTTTAAGCAAATCTAGTTGACTTGGAAATGTTCTTCAGCAAATAAAATGAAAATAGTGGCATTTCTTTTCAGAAAATGAAAAAAAAAAAATGCCATTATTTTACATGTAAAGAAAAAGAAAAGAAAATTCCAATAGTCTCCAAACAAGTTTTATGTGTTTTCTCAAAAAAATGAAAACATAAATTGAAAGCACAATCAAACGGGCCTTTAAATTCTCTTTTTCCATGTATTCTGAGTTTACCACTTATGATATGTTTCAGTATATAGTTTACATAACTTTTGTCAAAATTTATACTCTTGCAAACATTATAAACATGTAGCTAGTCTAGGCTCACTGTTGTAGCCAATCAACCCTCTTAAATTCTGGAATAGAAGTGCATCGAAGTAGCTTATATGAACAAATATCAACTCTCATATCATAGGAAAATAACTAGTACTTCGAAAGAAAAAAATGAAAAGAGGAAAGATATTCTTATGACTAAACACCACTAAAGAAAATCATATGGGCACATTTTGTAAAACATATGGGCACTCCAGAAACTCTTGGTCAATCTCCTCCAATCCTCTTAATCAACAATGGGTGATAAAGGAGGGTAAAAAAACAGGAAAAAATCAAGGCAGGCCCAAGCAAATGGCAAGAACAAAGTACAAAATCGAACAAACAAGCTGCACCATGGGCGGTCAATGAGATTAGGATGGATGTTGATCTTAAAGCTCAATTGAACCACTAGTCAGAAAAAGATGAAGCACTAGTGAGATCTAACTTTTTGTTGGTGTTCTTGATTAATGTATTTCTTTGATTGGAAATGATGATGAGGTTGAAATTCCCACCAATACAAGGGAAGAGAACAAAAGAAAGTAAAAGGAGAAAATTGATACTTTGGAGTCAATTCATGAAAAAGCCAAATTCATCTGCTCGTGCGGGCACAGCAGAAGCTGCAATGTTACCTCCTCTCAGATTGTGAGGGACTTTTTAATTTTCTTAGTTGTTGCCTAGGCTCTTGGACTGTGTGAGTTTTTTAGTAAGGCCTAGTTTTGTTGGTTTATTAGTTGATGCCTCTTGCAGTTTGAGGTCTCTGTTTCTAATCATTGTTGCCCTTTTAGGGCTTTGTATTGAGCTACGTTGTATATATTTTTTTTCAATTTTGGGTAGATTCCAAGTTGTCTGCAGCTCCCTTATCTCCAGACCAACCCTTTTCTCCTCTAATTGTTAACAATCTCTTCCTCACATTAGAAAAGATAACGTCTAGCAGAATCTTCTCTGATCTTGCTTCAGATTGAAAGAGTATTATTTCTTTCCTTCCAAATAGAATGCTAGCCTTTTAGCAGAAACAACAACAGATTTACCACTTAATTCCCAGGTAGACTTGATAGAGGACGTACATAAATAAAGCCCAAACATTCTGATCAGCATTGTTGTCATCAGGCCTCAAGTCATCGGGATTCTCCCTTCACAGCTCAACCATCTCACTTGTCAAAGCACAAGGCCGCCTCCATTGTTTCCTCTGTATAACACTGCTGACTTTTTGCCATCTCAGCCAATGCTTCAACTTGTATTACTACTCCTATCACTTTTATTATAGGCACTATGGGATGCCAATTATCATAACTTAAATACATAGATCTCTCTTCACTAATTTTGGTTATTAGAAAAGGCCATACCGTCTCCATAAGTGCCAGCATTTCCTCCAAACCTAGGATGCAATCCGAGGAACTGTAATTGCCAAAAAATTCCTTTCCTAGAACAAGTTGGACAGGAATTTTATGCTCCTAATATTTTGGAGATTCCGTTGAATTATGTACCTGAAAATCCAATCCCACCTCTCCTCTTATCATGTGGATATAGTATTTTCTACCATGCCATTCATTGAGGTAATCCTGACAGATCAGGAGTTGCAGCCATGACAACACCAGTTTCTAAAATCTTTTCAGGTTCCTTTTTTTATTTTTGTTTTTCTCTCGCTATCTTTCTCTTTTCTTAAGGAAGGTAGTTTGAATGCTGTTATTTGCCCAACCTTTTCAGCTTTCCTATGAACAAGTTTTCATTACTAAACAAGATCAATTTATCAAGATTAAAGATCTATCAGCAATCACCTGATAAACTTTTATGATGTAAGTTACTATTAAGTTTTGGTTGTTTAGATATACTATGCTTCTGAGATGCCCATACTTTCCTATACAAGCAACCTATGCTCTTCCATCCAACAACAGAGTGAATACCCCCAAACTCTTGTGAAAGATCTCAGCAGGCAGTAAATAACAAACAACATTAGATATTAAAGCTGATCAAATAAACATCTAAAGTTGAAGTTATTATATGTGAGGAGGTATTTCCAGGGCGGCCCTCAGTTTCTGGGACCTAAGACGAACTAATTTTTCGGGACCTTTTGTAGATATTTAAAAAAAACAAAAATAAAAATCACTGTGTTTGATTTAGAGTTTTCAAAAATAATTGTCTAAGCAATTCATATTTTTTTTATACTTTTGTATTTGGTAACATTTTTTTTTAAAAAAAAATATAAATATTATAGTTTCTAAGCGTATCTAAATTAGATGTATCTACAAAATAAATAAATAAATAAAAATTGTGTAAAATATTTTTTTAAAAAAATACTAAAAAACACATAATTGGGCCATAAAGAGAAAAAGAAAAATAGGCCACACAAAATTAGACTAACGACTAATACATATACATATATTTTATATTTTATTTTTTTAATTGGACTAACAACTAAAACTTATATTTTATTTTTTTAATTGGACTTTTTATTAATTGGGCCAAATAGATTTTTTAAGGCCCCCTTTAAAATGGTTTAAATTAATTAAACAGAATTGGCCATTTTAAAATTTTAATATAGTGCAAGACTAAATTTGGGAGCTTTTTTTTGGACCTAATTTTTGGGGCTCTAGGCACAGGTCTCACCAGCCTTAGCCCAGGGCCGGCCCTGAGTATTTCTTTGATGGAAAATATTGTATTGACCATTGATGTGTTTGAATTTTTTTCTAGAGTTGTGTCTTATAGTGACATGAATGATTTAGATTATTTTGAGAATTGTGGGAGTTGTGTTTTGTGGGGGTTTCTATCATTACTGTTTCTTGATAATTGTTTACTGGATAGACCTATACCATTAACCCACCATCCAAATTCCAATGTCGTGGGTGGGTGACCATGGTCCCCCTACATTTTTTTAAATCCATGTATGCATAGTATATACCAATGGAATAGGTGTGCATAATGGGGTTGAGAGTGGATTAATAAAAATCTCTCCCAACTTAATTTTCTTTACCTCTACTACATATGTCGAATTGTTAAGTTCATCTCTCTACATATATCAAGGTAAATGGCCCAACACTATTCCCGTATGGCTCTTTTTTTCAATAGATGACTAAATGGATGTGTGACTTGTTTTGTCCTCAACACTGTATTTGTTTATATTGAATATTTTTATTCAATCTATTTCTATTATAGGTAGTATACAACTCAAAACAGTTTTGAGGTTTCGTCACATTTTTTACATTCCCAAAATGCCCATATTAGAAACTGCTCTAATAAATAACTGCTAATACGGTTTTGAAATTCAACCCCTCTTCCTTATTACTCATTAAATCGCCAAAAAATTTACATGTAAAATTGTAAAAGCATCATGTTTGCTTACCTCTAGTATATTTTAATGCATTGCAAATTATGGCTTAAAAATGTAAATATATTATAAATTTTTGTTTTTATTGCCTTCAAAGAAAAATACTAGCTCCATCCCGCATTCTATACAATTAAATTAAGGACAATTACAACAAGAAAATAAAAAATCTTGAGTTTTCAATTTTATCAATTTAAACCATAATATTTTGATTTGTTTTCAATATAAACTATTTGCCTATTTTCGTTAAATAAAATTGACAGAAAAAAAAAAAATTAGTCATTAAATTCTAAGTACACATTCATACTCTAAAATACTCTTTTTCATTAGGTTTAATGACTAAAATACCCAAATTTCTATCGATTTTACCTAACAAAAATAAACAAATGGTTTAAATTAAAAACAAATAAAAATTTTAATATTTAAATTGACAAATTATAATTTATTTTATTACAAGGCTCAACTTGGAGGTTTTTTTGTAGTTTCTCCATTAAATTAACTCAACAATGCTATATACATTGAAACAATATATACAACATAGAAAAAATCACAGAAATGTGGAAAATAAAAAATTAAAATCAATAGAATGAAATTGAAATTGAAACTTATATGAACCAGAGTGACAGCAAATTCGAAGTGTGAAAATCATGTAACAGTAACCAAAGCATAAGCAACAGACAAGGCAAGATGATCATATCTTTTCCTCTAGTTTTGGTTGCTAGTTTATATATATCTCAAATTCATGGGAGCATTTCATGGAGAATCATCGAATGAGAAATTAGAGGAAGTATAGTGTTTTGGATAAAACTATATGTACCAATTGATATATTAATTAATATATTAATAGATGGTGTGACATAATTTTAAAGATGTCAGGTCTTTATAATTTGTATAATGAGTGGGGTCCATAATTTTGAAATGACAATATCATAACATATGTTGATTCCTCTCGTTAGCGGTGGTGATTAGGGAATGGTCTCCTCTATGTACGCTCGGTTTCAGGGATTCAACGGCTTGGATTGCTTGCGTGCTCAGTACTCGGTCTTTGATCAAATAGTTTTTGTGATAATTAACAACAAAAAATTTGGAACAATTATAATAATAAAAAAAAAAATCCTCCACGATTTAAGTCTTCTAATAAAATAAATTTTAAATTTTATCAATCAAAATCTTAATTTTTTTATTTATTTTTAATTTAAATTATTCATCTATTTTTATTAAAAGTAAAATTAACAAAATAAATGTATTTTAATTATTAAACTCAATGTAAATATACATAAAATATCTAAAATATTATTTTTTATTGAAGTTTAACGATTAAAATACATATTTTTCATCGATTTTACTAAATAAAAATAAATAAATAATTTAAATTGAAAATATATAAAAAAGATTAGAATCTAAATTAGCAAAATTAAAAATTATTTTGCTACAATAATCAAATCTTGAGATTTTTTTGTAATATCTTAAAATTTTAGAATTTATTTTATTATAATGGTCAAATTTTAAGGTTTTTTTTGTAATTTCCTCAAAAAGTTTAAATTTTATTATAATGGTCAAATCCTCCTCTCTTTTTATTTTATTTTAATAATTTCTGTCCAATAAATTTTAAATAGGAAAAGAAAAACGTCGACAGCAGGATTCGAACCTGCGCAGGCAAAGCCCAACAGATTTCGAGTCTGTCTCCTTAACCACTCGGACATATCGACTCTCACAACTTTTTGTTTCTAACTTATTTATTAATCTCTTGTAACAAAAATTTAAGATTTCTCCCAAAAAATGATGTAAGGGTGATGACTAATAAGACGACTGTTAACTATTATAGTTAGGCCAAGTTTGGCATGTCTCTAAAAAGTCAAAAAATTATTCAAAGAGTTAAAAAATTATCATCATTCACCAAAAACGTATATTAAAAAATTAATTATCCTCAACTTAGTACAACTTAGAATTTGACATGGATGGTTTATTGATGCGTTTGTTAAAGAAAAATTGCACACTTTGGGGTGTAATTTTCACACACTGCTGTTTGGCTCGTGGGGGCTCATCACGGGTCCCGTTTTGATATTCTGAACCGTTTCAATGTGTAGAACTCGTCGAGTACTATATGTCTGTAAAAAATCACATTGATCGAATATCGATAACTCCATGATCAAATCAGTTTTGTATAAAAAAAAATGGATGATGTTATAATTTACGATTGAAAAAAAAATCCGAGCAGATAGTTATTGATATCCGATCAACGTGATTTTTTATAGGTATATAGTACTCGACGAGTTTTATATATTGAACGGTTCAGATTATCAAAATAGGACCCGTGATGGCCCTTACGGGCCGAACAAAACCTTCCAGTGCAATATCCGAAGAGTAGCCAATCATTACTTTCATTTATTCCCCTACCCAGAAAGTAAGGCTGCACAACTCTCAATCCTAATCTTTCCCTACACACTAATTTATACAATTTTTTAATATACATTTTTTCATAAAAAATCAAAAAGTTAACCTAAGCAACCATATTTTTTTCCTCAACTTTTTAGTCCAAAA
This sequence comes from Camellia granthamiana, assembly GCA_036172215.1. NCBI lineage: Eukaryota > Viridiplantae > Streptophyta > Magnoliopsida > Ericales > Theaceae > Camellia > Camellia granthamiana. Next base: position 16,200,405 of record CM069917.1, on the reverse strand, counting down.
AGTCAAAAAGTGCACTTATTTAGGACGCCCCAAACAACCCCTTTGTCTCATCTTATTTAATATTTTTTAATGGACTAACTATTACATTAATTATTTTAACAAAAATAGTTCAAGTTAGCTATATTTAGGTCAAGTTTGGCATGTGCCCAAAAAGCTAAAAAGTCAAAAAGTTACTCAAAAAGTTAAAAAGTTATCACTATTCACCAAAAGTCAAAAAATGCGGCTACACAACTCTCAATCCTAATTTTCCCTTATACACTAATTTATACAATTTTTTAATACACATTTTTTCATAAAAAATCCAAACAATCATATTTTTTTCCTCAACTTTTTAATCTAAAAAATCAAAAAATGCACTTATTTAGGACATCTCAAACAACCCTTTAGAGAGACTCTTTGAATAATTTGTATGTACAAATTGATAAAATAAATAGTAGCATTGGTAAAATAAAAAGTATTCATTTTTTTGTATTTTTACTAGTAAAAAATAAAATAAAAAATAGCATTAGATAACACAATTAAAAATTAGAGAGCAAAATAATACGTAACACATTCTTTCTCTCTTCTTCTTTTTCCAATTGATTAAAAATTATTAAAAAATATTACATCAAACCATCACGAGAATAACTCATAGCTAAGGGGGAAAAAAATCAAGCCTAGCAATCATCACAATAAATAACTCATAATAAAAAGCAATAAATAACACAATATCAATCCATAGTAGAGAATAACTAATCAATCATTTGTCTTTAGTAATAATTAACTCCACGATCTCCCCAATATAAGTATACCAGATTGACTTTAAAAAACAAAAAATTACTACACAGTGGTAATTTTACAAAATTATTATAAATTTATAATAAAATTAAAGATTTTAATTATTAATATTCACAAATTTTATCATCGATTTGTAATTAACTTTTCAAATACCCACTGAATTGTTGTTTGTCCAAAAAAAATTTGTATTTAACATCCCTTTTCATTTTATATTTTAATTTTTCGAGAACAAAGAATGAAAAAGCCCAGAAATGTTTGGCTCAGACAATGTCTAAAACAATAAACGAGGAAGATACAAAACACAACAACATATATTCCTGATGAGTTGGGAGGGAGTCTATCAGTTTTCCACGACCAAAAAAGATGATACATTTCTCTCTCATCAGTCATGAGCCTTGCTTGCTCTTGATGATTGATTTTTGAAGCAAAATGTTTTTGACTTCAAACAACACAAAATGTTGGTGATGATTATGACTACACTTTTGGATACTCTCTCTCTCTCTCTCTCTCTCTCTCTCTCTCTCGCTCGCTCGCTCGCTCTCTCTCTCTCTCTCTGTATTCTTATATACAAGAAAGAAAAAGAAATGCTTTGACAGCAATTGATGATAAGTGTTTTTGTACAAAGAAGGTTTGTTTTGAAGCTTTGGCAGAGCTAGAGGACTTCCCTTCCCGTGTGATGCTCTGTCAGTTCACTGCAACACTGTTGCAGACTTAGCCCACGAGCTCAACATTTGCTTTTATTGTACCAAAGAATTCATGTAAACTTTTATGCCCTTTTTTCAAAAAAAAAAAATCTGAAAATCTAATATATATATATAATAAGTATATATGTCTGGAGATTGCTGATGATGAACTATTTCATTGACAGACCTGCCTTGCTTGCCGACCAATGCACTGAAACATGTTTCAACCTTTAATTTAAAGTTGGTTTAAATGTTACATGTTATTTGTGGGGACATAATTTTTTAATGAGATGTCACTGAAGTGCTAGCCAAGGTGTCACATGTCTTGATCATGACGTCGAGATCATCTCGGCTAGGCCGAGGTTATACCGAAATTTGGAATAAGCGAATAAGGGACAAGAGTCCTGGAATGAGAGAAGACTTTAGTTTGGAAAAAGATAAGTTAATCCCAATCCTATTGGGAGTCCAAGATTAGCAGTAATCCTAAGTCCATTAGAGTTAGGCTTCTATTGGGACTAGGATTGTGTTGGCTATAAAATGGAGGCACCCCATGGGTCTAAGATATGTCTTTTATGCTTAGGATTGTGTTGGCTATAAAAGGGAGGCACCCCTATGGGTCTAAGGTATGTCTTTTATGCTTTGTCTGGTGAGTTAAGCACTATTGGTTATCTTTGAGAGATATTTTACTGACTTGATCGTCGGAGTGTCCCCGGGTGGACGAACCACCACCGGAATCTCTTCTTTTCTGTGACAGGTCGTTCGGACAATCTATTCTGCCAATGTTCTCCAACTGAGTGCTTGGTTGACAGTGTGGTCGGAAATCAATACACACATTATTATTGTATTGATAACAGATATGAGTAATATAACTTATTTAATCAATACAATTATAACAAATAAAATGATAAATCTAGTATGATAGATAAACATAGTTACTGTTTCAATGGTTGAATACCACATTAGACGTGCTGCGTAATCGATTTGAAGGGTTTTGTCATTTGGGTTTTAACTCAAAAGGTGCTTCCTCAAAGGAAGTGTTTTATGCGATTTATTAGTATCATTGCAATTGATGTGAGATATCAACACACATGTTAGATAAAAGATTTTGATTAACATTTGACGGTTAGGTTTGTTACATCATAATTATACAAATAATAATTTACAAGAGATTACACTAAGCAAATCCCATATATCTTGAACACGAGTATATTTATTAACAATCCCGCTACATACACCTACTGGGGGTTGACCCCCAGTGACGTGGCGTGCAGTGATTGGCCAGTTTTGTTTTGTTTTTTTTTTTTTTTTTTTCCCTTTCCTTCCAATCCCACAGTGCCACGTGGCACTGAGGGGGGGGGGTGGTGGGGGTGCCCAATCACTAGAGGTAGGAAGCATTTTTCATTTATTAATTGATTTGTGGAGGCGTGAAAAATCATTTTAATAAGTTATTAGACTTTGAAATAATGATAAATTTACATTCTTATTTTATTATCATTGAATATGTAATAAAAATCTTCCATGACAATTATATAATAGAGACGATCAAAGTCCACACCATAGTATCTCTGTCAATAACTCAATAATATCGAAACAAAACCTACATGCCCTGCTAGCTTCATTCATCGATTATAAATTTATTGTGAAAAAAAAAAAAATTAGTAGGGAAATAAAGCCCACTCAAAAAAAAAAAAAAAAAAAATCAAAATCAATTAAATAAATAATACACAAATTTACGTATTTTATTTTGACGAGATTATCTATGTGTATGGTGGTTCGACAAGATTTTATCCACATTTACTGCTCGTGACGGTAACATTATATATACTAAAAGAACATTCTAGTATAATGTGACTGCTGGATAAATAATGATACATATGTTGCATCATACTAAAAGAATAGAATAATATAATGTAACTATTTGATTAAACAATATGCTAAGATTACCATTATGAAATTACAACTATACCCTTAATATAATTCATAATCATATACTAAATATATCGTATTAATCAGACGCTAAAAAACTAACATCAATCTTACAAGTTGAGTGGTAGTTGTACAAGTATGTTTTGTGCACAATTGAAAGCTAGCATCTTCAAAGTGACGACCATGTCACTTTCCACTATTATGATTGACATTCAATAATGTTGTGTGACATGTTAGGTATTGAGAGTGAGGCTTCTGATATTAATAATAGATGATCAAATACAGAATAATACATAAATATTTTACAAAATGACATGATGTAGGATTCAAATGTAAGATCCGCCTTTTTTAAAACATGTGTTTTATTTTTTAATTGGTCTCTATATACGTAGTATGTGTGTTGATTTCCGACTATATAACCAAATAGAAAACTTAGTTGGAGAGCATGTGACAAAATAGATTAAACTAACTACCTGCCAACAAGAAAATGAGAATACCACAGTGGTTCGTCTACCCGGGAGCATTTCGATAATCAAGTCAGTCACACAATCTCAAAAATGACACACAAAGCGTACTTTAGACCTATGAGGGTGTCTCATTTTTATAACCAGCAGTGACCTAACTCTCTAGAAGTCTCACTTCGTAGGACTCAAGCTCAATGCTCATATCGGACTTTTAGTTAGATAGGAATAAACTCCGCATGTGCCTTATCCTTATCTAAATTAAAAGTTCCTCAAACCTGGAACTTTTGTCATCTATCTAAATATCCTGGGATTCCTGCATTACCGCACCGAATCTCTGTAAAACCACAACCATCTTGGCAACATGATCTGTCCACGTAACCCCTTAGCCAACATCTCAAAAACACCTCGACCACGTAATGTCATTCGCAAAATACCTCCCCACGTGTAACATTGCCCCTTTGATATATGCATCATTTTGGCATTAATTTGACACTGTTTAGTATCTTAAAGACTCTGAAAACAACTTCCAATAAAGAACATTGTGACATTTTAGTTGATGGATTGTCCCTATTTTAGTGGGTAGAATTTGATGCATTGGCACGTGATATTTGTATTGATGAGGGTGCTTATTCTACCATACAAAAAAAGGCATTAGATTGGTTCCACTATGAAAAAGCACAACCACCACACCCCCCCCCCCCCCCCAAAAAAAATAAAAATAAAAATAAAAATAAAAATGTTGGAGTTTCATAGTGCTATTCCAATAGAACATGGAACCCATTTTTGATGCACTAGTAAGCACAATCAATGAGTGCAATTTTGACCTTGTTTGGTACAGTTTAATTTCAGCTTATTTCAGTGTTTAGCTTAATTTAAGCTATTTTGATGTGTTTGGTTTAGCTTAACAATATAGCTTATAGCTTTTTGTAAGTCAGAAATCAACTTATTCTTTGAGTGAGGTAGGAGAAGCTTAATTTATAAGTCAGAAATCAGCTTATGTTCATAGTTATAAGTTATAAGCTGTTAAGGTATAAGCTATAAACACTTTCCCACAACTCTACCAAACAGGGCCTTTATCGTGTTTGGCGTATTTCACTATCTTGTATCTTTAATTTCAAGTTTTAATAAAAAAAAGTTATTGTTAAAAAAAAAGAAAGTATTCTCTCTACTTCTTTGAAGCTCTCATTAGCAAGTTTCTTCATTTTATTATTAGGTATGCATTGGTTTTTTTATAGTAATTTTTTGATGTGTTTAAAAAATTTCTAAAATAAATTATTTTAGTGAGGGAAGAAGTTGAGTATTTTTTTGACTTATTTAACTCATCCCAAACAGAGTCTAACTGCTATGATGCCTCATTTGAAGGGAGAAGAGGGAAGTGCCTTGAAAAAAAATCTATATAGTGATGATGTCACGTTAGTGGATGAATTTAGTTGGTTAGAAGATTAAGCGGGCGGTTAATGACAGTTACAAAATTAACTTGGAAGAGATAATTACATTAAACAGTAGGGTTTACTGTTATTCTATGTATAGTTTTATTTTTAAGTAGTGTTATACAAACAAATTAATATGACAATGAATAGTTCTTATCATTTATTTTTAAGTAGTGTTAAACAGTAGTGTTCCCATTTAAAGTTTCAAAACTTTACTATACAATAATAATTTACACTTTTGACGATTAAATTTAGCAACTAAAATTAATTTAGTCGCCAAAAGACATACCTTTGGCGACTAAAATTTGTATTGGCAATGTTTCATATTTTAGCTACTAATTTTTTTCAGTAAACATATGTTACTTATTGGCAACTAAAAAAATAATTAGTCGCTAAAAAGAGCCCCAATAGGCAACTCAAAAACAATTATCAGCTAAAAAGTACAATTAGTCGCTAACAAGTGCTCAATAGGTAACTAAAAAACATATTAGTCGCTAAAAGGTTACCCAATAGGCAACTAAAAGACAAATTAGTCAGCGTTAGTTTTTATTTTTTTGGCGACTAAGGTTTATTTAGTCATCGTATACTACTTTTTGCCTACTAAAATAAATTTAATTGGCAAACATCTCGCATAATATTTGCTATTAATCTTTGGCGACCAAAATTTAGTTGGTAAAATTTATTTTCGGTGACCAAAAATGTTTTAGTCGCGGAATAATAATTTTTGGCTACTAAAATAGTTTATTCGCCAAATAATTAGCATTGTTTTACTTCCACGTTTGGCTACAAAAAATTGTGGTCAGCAAAGGTTATTTTTAGTGACCAAAATGATTTAGTCGGCAATAAAACTTTTTTTTTTTTTTTGGTGTGGGAACACTAAATATTGCCGCCTCATTTTGGTTTATGTTTAATTTATTTTTATTTCTCTGTATGTATTGATAGATACACTAAAGAAAAACCAATTAACATTAGAATTTGCTTTCACTCCGGTCGATTGCCCATCACTCTCTCTCATCGACTGACCATTGCCCACAGTTACTCACCATCTCATCGCCACTGTCGGTACATTGTTTGAAGCCCATTGATTTTGATTCAGGTATTTCTCTCTCTCTCTCTCTCTCTCTCTCTCTCTCTCTCTTCCTCTATTTTTCCATTTCAATCTAGCTCTAGGTTTTTTTTTTTTTTTTATGTTGGCGAAAATACTAGAAAAAATATATTTTATTGATAAATAATGCAAAGAAAAAGAGATACAAATAGATCAGGCTGAGACACGGATATCTCGTTTTCTTTAAGGAGATCAAGCCCACTACGGTAGGAAGAACCCAAATACCGATGCGGCAGTCACAAAATTATGACTTGTCCCCTCCAGGATACAACAGCCCGACCACTTATCGTATGGTTCAAACCAACTCTGCACAAGACGGTGAACCCAAAGTTCTACCAAGAAAAACAATTTTTTGCTAGTAATCTCTCTTGTATAGAAAATAGTTGATGTGTTTTTGTTGTAAAAAAGAATAGAAGAGAGGAACTATTTATAGGCCATTAAGAGATTACAAAATACATCAAAAAACAATAATGACCATGAACCTAGAGAAAAGGGAAAGTGAACTAAAAATTAACTCACTAACAAGTTCATGAGTTCTAATTAAACTCCATTCATGAACAAGATGGGATTCATGAATAAGACAAAAGAAGATTCATGAACAATATAAATAAATAAATAAATAAAAGATATTAAAATAGTCCAACAATCCCCCACTCATTTTATTATCAACAAGGATAAAAGAGATTACCAAACAAAGATAAACTAGTATGCATCATGAAGGTATGCTCTGCATTGAACCTTCATTAGTGAAACAGCAACCTCTACTCCAAAGTCAGTAGTGGTCTCAGACTTAAACTATGACTGCTTAGGGGAAATAAAGTATTACTGCTCACACATAATAATCCATGTATTGACATGAGCTTTTAATAGCCAGCACATTACGGCCTTGTGCTTATCCCAGTTTTCATGAGCATATTTGAGAATAAGCCTTATTCTCATAGAAAGCGGCTCCACTTTCATGTTCACATAGGTGAAATCTGTCAAAGATGTTCTTGTAATTTACACACCCCACTCAACAAGAGCTACAGAATTTCATTAAGAGTATAAAAACTCAACTCTCTAACATTAAAGGACAAATGTACTTACATTATAGGGATGGATAACAAAATATTAAAGAGTGCATTTTTTACAACCACCATATGATTCGTTCTTCCCATTGAACCTAGTTACAGGATCTCTAGTCCTTAGGTTGGGTATCCTCATATATGGTTTATGATTTTATGGGCTTCAAACCCATCCCCCTCGATGTATTTCAGACCCTATCTGTCACGACCAAAACCCGCCCCTATGGGTTTAGCACCATAACCGGCCAGTAATACGAGATTACCGAAGGCCTGCTTAACAGTAAGACAGTAAAACAGAGTACAGGGGCATGGCGGAAGCCAATACAGTAAATAAACAGTGTCCAATGAGCTGTGACAGTCTGTATGCAAAAAGACTTTTCATACGTATACATATAAACAGTACAAACCAGTATGTGCAATACTTACAGTCCGTCAGATCAGGGACCTAATCCCTATTAAACAGTACAGCACCAAACATTTAGTCTATACAATTATACAAAACAGATACGGAGACAGACGGGGGAAGTTAAAGCACCCCTAAGCCATGGCTTGGCAGGCTCGGAACCTCGCAGTGAGGCGCAATGGTTGGCTTGACAAAAAGGGGAATCTACCCCATGCTCCTAGTTCCGGTCTGGTGCCAGTACACCTACATATATATATGAGCAGTGACCTAAAGCCCAGTGAATAACATAATGCGTAAAGAGGTTAAGAATGAATGTCCTTACAGTAATGAAAACAGTTCATTGATTCAATATATCAGTAATTCAGTCATTCAGTCAAACAGTCATATGTGGTACATCCATTAGCATAGCAGTACGGTAAATAGTAGGTCTTAGAAGACCAAGCAGTAGATGATGGCCATCAATCAGTAAACAGTGGTGGTTCCAACAAGGGAACCGACAGAGATTTCTGTAACAGTAACAGTAAACAGTAGTTGTTAAGGATGCCATAATACAGTTCAGAATATAGGACATACATTCATTCAATTAACAGTATCAGTTCAGAAAACAGTTCAGTTAAACAGTCAGAAAACATTCTCAGTTGAACATATCTTTACACAATTGTTACTCACAGAGTTCCGGGCTACAGTAGGCTAGAGCGTATCCTCGAAAAGCCAACCCTACACAGTTTACAGATTGAACACACACTACACAGTTGGGAAAGATAATGATGACTTAATCCCTAATTTGTCTCGGTGTGTTCTACATCTATATCCTCATTAAGATGTCTTAAACTAGGCCTGAGAATGCCTAGGATGGAATAAGGATGCAAAGATGCACTTTTAAAAGTATTTTCAGAAATTTCAGAAAAACAGAGCCCCGCTCGAGCGTAGGTTAAGTCGCTCGAGCGGTCATGCAGACGAAGGTTCCCGCTCGAGCGTCACTTCCCACGCTCGAGCGGTCTGCAAAACAGTCAAAAGTACTAGATGGGTGAAAATCACGCTCGATAGGGCGCTCGATAGCCGCTCAAGCGTGAGACACAAGGTCCCGCTCGAGCGCCAATTACCCCGCTCGAGCGGACTGTAAAACAGTGCAAAGTACTGGGAGTACGAATTTCCCGCTCGAGCGCCGTTATCCCCGCTCGAGCGAAAGACCAAAATCTGGAAAATCCAGATTTGAGCTCCAAGTTCAAAATCAAACACAAATGCATCAAAATCAATTCTTTTGGACCCATTTACTGGAAAATACTTGTAGATACATAGAATAACATGATTCAAAGCTTAATTTGTAAAATCAAGGCCCAAGGGAAGATCAATTAAATCCAATTTCAATCCCAAATTTCATGAACATGATTTCAAATGAACATGCATGAACTTTAAGCAATTTACAAGCTTCAAATACTTGCTTTATTGAGCTCATTAGTCTCAAAACAAGATGAAATCAAGGTCCATTGTAAAATTATGAACATGCATGTGAGGAATCTATGAACAACACTTCAAAACTCATGAATGGCAACATGCATGCAACAATTAAGCTTCATTTAAACATGCTAAGACTAAAACATGACTTAGTTCTCTAATTTGGCATGAATCATGCAAGAACAACCTTAAATACAACAATGGGTGGTTGAAATTCATACCCAAGTCTTCAATCACAAGACTAGAAGCTCAAGAAGGCAAATCTCCTACAATTTCTTCAAGATCACCAAGCAATTCACAAGAACAATTCAACTCTCACTTTCTCTCTCTCTATGGCCGGTTATGCTCTCAAAATGAGCTGAGGAAAAGTTTTGATTCAAGTGTACAAGGCTCAAATGTGTATAGTCTACATGGCCCACTAACAATGGCAATTCTGTAAATAAGGCAACTTGTTTCATTTAGCTTATTTTATTCTAACTTAATCATACCAAATCGCATTTCAGATAATTACACCATAAAATCACATTAATTCTAACGACCATAGAACTTCAATCAATTTTTGGATTCGGCCGCCGATAAGGCCTTCAATTAACAGTTTAAACATAAAAACTGAACAGATAATCAAACAGTCAAACAGATAAACATGCAATTAAACAGATACAGTCAATCGATTCAGTTTCAGATTTCAGTCAGTCAGTTCAGTAATTCAGTCAGTTCAATTACTTTTCATATTCGGTCTCAGTTTAGCAGTAATCGGTAATCATTCAGTCATTAATCGGTAAACAGTGTGAGGGTTGTTACACTATCTCTCGCCAAGGCCTTGGTTAACGAATCCACAAGATTATCACAAGATCTTATGTAATTCACAGTTATGATGCCATTACTCAAATAGGATCTCACATTAATGTGTTTCCTTCGAATAGGTCTGGATTTACCATTATAAAAATGGTTGTTCACTCTACCAATAGCAGCAGTGTTATCACAACGAATTAACACAGAAGCAATTGGTTTTTCCTAAAAATGGATTTCATGTAACAAATCTCTCAACCAATTCGCTTCCTCACATGTTGAAGCTAATGCTATAAGTTCAGCTTCCATAATAGAATTAGCAATTATAGTATGTTTTTTAGACTTCCAACATATAGCACCACCACCCAAGATAAAAATAAAACTTGAGGTAGAGAGAGAATCACCTGACAAAGTGTTCCAATCGGCATCACTATATCCCTCATGTACCGCAGAATACTTGTTATAAAACAAGCCATAATTTTTGGTACCAGATAAATATCTCATAATTCTTCACATGGCAAGCCAATGATCTCGACTTGGCTTGCTAGTAAACCTACTAAGTACTCCAACAGCATATGCAATGTCAGGTCTAGTACAGTCAGTAGCATATTGTCACGACCCAAACCCGCCCCTATGGGTTTAGCACCGTAACCGGCCAATAATCCGAGATTACCGAAGGCCTGCTTAACAGTAAGACAGTAAAACAGAGTACAGGGGTTGGCGGAAGCCAATACAGTAAGTAAACAATGTCCAATGAGCGGTGACAGCCTGTATGCAAAAAGACTTCTCATACATATACACAGTCAGTGACAAAACAGTATGTACATAATATCCAATCATCCAGAGCAGGGACTTAATCCTTATTAAACAGTACACTACAGTACAGTTTATCAGTCTAAGCGGTTATTACAAAAACATATACAGAGACAGACAGGGGAAATTAAAACACCCATAAGCCAAAGCTTGACAGGCTCAGAACCTCGTAGTGAGGCACGGTGGTTAGCTTGACAAAAAGGGAAATCTACCCCGCGCTCCTAGCTCCGGTCTGGTGCCTGTACACCTATATATATATATGAGCAGTGAGCTAAAGCCCAGTGAATAACATAATGCGTAAAGGGGTTAAGAATGAATGTCCTTACAGTAATGAAAACAGTTCATTGATTTAGTATATCAGTCATTCAATCATATGTGGTACATCCATTAGCATAGCAGGACAGTAAACAGTAGGTCTTAAAAGACTGGACAGTAAATGATGGCCATCAATCAGTAAACAGTAGTGGTTCCAACAAGGGAACTGATAGAGATCTCTGTAACAGTAACAGTCAGTAACAGTAGTCGCTAAGGATGCCACAATACAGTTCAGAATATAGGACATACATTCATTCAATTAACAGTTTCAGTTCAGAAAGCAGTTCAGTTAAACAGTCAGAAATATTCACAGTTGAACATATCTTTACACAATTGTTACTCACAGAGTTTTGGGCTACGGTAAGCTAGAGCGTCTCCTCGGAAAGCCAACCCTACACAGTTTACAGATTGAACATACACTAAGCTACACAGTTGGGAAAGATAATAACTTAATCCCTAATTTGCCTCGGTGTGTGTTACGTCTATATTCTCATTAAGATGCTTTAAACTAGGCCTAAGAATGCCTAGGATGGGATGAGGATGCAAAGATGCACTTTAAAAGCATTTTCAGAATTTTCAGAAAAATAGAGTCCCGCTCGAGCGTAAATTACTCCGCTCGAGCGGACATGCAGACAAAGGTTCCCGCTCGAGCGTCACTTACCACGCTCGAGCGGTCTGCAAAACAGTCAAAAGTACTAGATGGGTGAAAATCACGCTCGATAGGGCGCTCGATAGTCGCTCGAGCGTAAGACACAAGGTCCCGCTCGAGCGGACATCAAAACAGTGCAAAGTACTGGATGCTCGAATTCCCCGCTTAAGCGGGAGTGCAAAATTTGGAAAACCCAGATTGCACCTTCAAGCTTAAAACCAAGTTCTAATGCACTAAAATCGATCCTCTTAGGCTGAAAACCTGGAAAACACTTGTAAAAACATAGTATGACATGTTTTAAAGCTCAATTTGAGAAATCAAAGCCCAAGGGTAGTTCAATTGAACTAATTTTCAAACCAAATTTCATGAACAATCTTCAAACATGACATGCATGCATTTTAAACAACTTTCAAGCTTCAAAACATGCTCTAATGAGCCAATTCCTCCAAGAACAAGATGAAATCATGGGTTATGATCAAAAGATGGACATGCATGCAAGAGTTCCATGAAATCAAACTCAAAACTCTTCAATGTACACATGCATGCATGATTCAAGCTACAATTCAACATTATTAGACTAAATCTTGACTTAGATTACTAGAGGCTCATGAATCATGTAAGAACAAGCTTTGAATACACAATTAAAATGATAGATTCCTTACCTAGGTCCTCAAATACGAGTCTAGAAGCTCAATTAAACAATTATCCTTCAATTTCTTCAATTCACCAAGCAAAACACAAGGAGGAACTCAATTTCTCTCCCTCTCTCTCTCTAGGTCGGCAAGAACAAGGAAGATGGCTGATGAAATGTTTGTGTTCAATGTAATAAGGCTTCTAATATGTGTTGCCTAAGTGGTCCACTCACATGGCAATATGGTAATTAAGGCCAACTCTTGACATTAGCTTATTTTAATCTAATTCAATCATACCAAATCAGTTTTCAGATAATTACACCATAGAATTATATAAATTCCAATGATTATAAAACATTAATCGATTTTGGATTCGGCCGCCGATAAGGCCTTCAATTAGCAGTTTAAACACAAAGACATGAACAGATAATTTGGCAAGCAAACAGATAGAATGCAATTTAATTAACATATACTCAATCAATCAGTTTCAGATTTCAGTCAGTCAGTTCAGTATTTTGATTACTTCAGTTCCATTACTTATCATAATCTGTCTAAGTTTAGCAGTATTCGGTAGTTAATCGGTAAACAGTGACGAGAGTTGTTACAGTCTCCCCTCCTTAAAAAGAGTTTAGTCCTCTAAACTCGAATTACCTTCATTCTGGAAGAAAACAGGATTCAGTGGGAACAGTTTAGGATATCTTTTAGCCATGTCATCTTCCCTTTCCCAAGTAGCATACACGCCACCATGGTTTTGCCAGTCAACTTTCACTAACGGGATCTCTTTGTTTCTCAACTTTTTGATCCGTCTGTTCACAATCTGAATAGGCCGCTCCTTGTAAGTGTAGTCCTCGCTTAGCACTACACGGGTCGGCTCAATCACATGGAAAGGATCCCGGAGGTAATCCCTCAACATAGAAATGTGGAAGACGTTATGCATATGCTCCATTTCAGGACGAAGCGCAACTTGATACGCCACCGGATTGATTTTCTCAATAATCTCATACGGTCCGACATATCTTGGCACTAACTTGCCTTTGACTCCAAAACGAGTCTGGCCTTTCATCGGTGTCACTTTGACAAATACATGATCACCCACTTCATATTCTCTATCTCGTTTTCTGACATCAGCATAACTTTTCTGTCTGCTTTGTGCAGTTTTCAGTCTCTGTTGTATCAGTTTTACTTTCTTAGTCGTTTCGTACACAATCTCGGGCCCAAGCAAAGGCCCATCTCCAACTTCTGCCCAGCAAATCGGAGATCTACATTTTCTGCCATACAATGCCTCGAAAGGCGCCATACCAATGCTTGAATGATAACTGTTGTTGTAAGCAAATTCGGCTAACGGCAAATGGCTTTCCCAATTTCCCTGAAAATCAAGGACACACATTCTCAGTAAATCCTCCAAAGTCTGGATGGTCCTTTCTGACTGACCATCTGTCTGAGGATAATAGGCACTACTCAGTCTCAGTTCAGTACCCAATGCAGTCTGTAAGCTTTGTCAAAATCTCGATGTAAACTTCGAATCTCTGTCAGAAACAATGGACACAGGCACTCCATGCAGTCTAACAATTTCATCAATATAGAGTATAGCCAATTTGTCCGCATTATAAATTGTTTTAACAGGTAAAAAGTGAGCAGATTTAGTCAGTCTATCAACAATAACCCAAATTGAGTCCATACCTTTACTAGAGCGAGGCAATCCTACAATAAAATCCATAGTAATATGTTCTCATTTCCACTCCGGTATAGGTAAGGGTTGCAATAAGCCTGCAGGTCGTTGATGTTCGGCTTTAACTTGTTGGCAATGAAGACATTTTGATACAAAATCAGCAATTTCTTTCTTCATTCCCGGCCACCAGAAATTCAATTTCAGATCTTGGTACATTTTCGTATTCCCTGGGTGGATAGACAGTTTTGAATTGTGGTCCTCTTGCAGAACTCTTCTCTTCAGTTCAGAATCATTTGGTACGCACAGTCTTCCTTGAAATTTTAGTACATCATTTTCAAATTTGAACCCCGGTCTCGGTTTATATTCTCGTTCATCGATGATCTTCTTCAAGAAGTCATCCTGTTGCTGTTTCTCTTTAATTTCTTCAATCAATGCCGGTTGAGCAGAAATAGCAGCTATTGTTCCACCTCGTTCTCGCAAAACAATCTCAATTTCAGATTTCTCAAGGTCACAAAGCAACTCTTTCTGTCCAGTAAGAAAACAGGCTAAGTTTCCAATCGATTTCCGGCTCAGTGCATTGGCAACGGTGTTGGCTTTCCCTGGATGGTACAGTATCTGTAGGTCATAGTCTTTAATCAATTCTAGCCATCTCCGCTGTCTCATGTTCAGTTCTTTCTGTGTGAAGAAGTATTTCAAACTCTTATGATCGGTATATACTTCACATGTCACCCCATATAGGTAGTGACGCCAGATTTTTAGGGCAAATACCACTGCAGCAAGTTCCAGATCATGGGTCGGGTAGTTCTTTTCATGCGGTCTTAGTTGGCGGGAAGCATAAGCAATAACTCTCCCATTCTGCATTAAAACACATCCCAAACCCTTATGAGAAGCATCACTAAATACAGTATAACCATCCGTACCTGAAGGTAGGGTAAGAACCAGTGCAGTCACAAGTCGGGTTTTCAACTCTTGGAATGCTGATTCCCTTTGGTCAGTCCAGTCAAATGATATCCCCTTTTGAGTCAACTGTGTCAACGGTAAGGCAATTTTGGAGAAATCTTTGACAAATCTTCTGTAATATCCAGCTAGTCCCAAAAAGCTTCGGACTTCTGTCACATTTGTTGGTCTAGGCCAGTTTACTACAGCTTCAATTTTCTGCGGATCAACAGAAATTCCATCTTTGCTAACAACATGACCCAAAAACATAACATGATCAAGCCAAAACTCACACTTAGACAGTTTAGCATAAAGTTTCTGTTCTCTTAGGGTCTGTAGGGCAAGTCTCAGATGATGTTCATGTTCTTCTATACTTTTGGAATAAATCAGTATGTCATCAATGAATATAACTATAAAGTCATCGAGGAATGGTTCAAAGATTCTGTTCATGAGGTCCATAAATACAGCAGGTGCATTGGTAACTCCGAAAGGCATAACTAAAAATTCATAATGTCCATACCTCGTTCGAAAAGCTGTTTTATCAATGTCTTCTGGTTTAACTTTCAGCTGATGGTAACCTGATCTGAGATCAATCTTAGAGAAAACTTAAGCACCCTGTAACTGATCAAACAAGTCATCAATACGAGGCAATGGGTATTTATTTTTCACAGTTACCTTATTCAGTTCACGGTAGTCAATACACAGTCTCAGTGAGCCGTCTTTCTTTTTCACAAATAAGACAGGTGCGCCCCATGGTGAAGTACTAGGCCTGATAAACTTTTTGTCTAACAGTTCTTGCAGTTGCACTTTCAATTCTTTCAATTCAGTCGGAGCCATTCGGTAAGGAGCTTTAGATACTGGTTGCGTTCCCGGAATCATATCAACGGTGAATTCAATCTCCTTGTCAATCAAATCCCCTGGCAGATTATCTGGAAAAACATCTGGGAACTCTCTGACTACGGGAATACTGTTCACGTTAGCATTATCATCAGTAGATATAGTCAATACAGAACACAGATACCCTTTACACCATTTTCTAATTAATTTAACAGCCTTCACAGATGAAATCAAATATGGAGGAGGTACTACTCCAACCCCATTAAACACAAACTCAGGCAAACCCGGTGGACGGAAAACTACTTGTTTCGTTATACAGTCTATGGTGGCATGATATTTCGTTAACCAGTCCATCCCCAATATTACATCAAAATGATCGATGTTCAGAGGCAGTAAGTTGATAAACAAATGTGCATCTCCAATAATAATTTCACAAGCAGGGTACATGTATGCACAAGTCATGGATCCCCCAACAGGTGATGATACAGCTAACAGATAATTCATGGGTTCTAAGCGTCTATTCAATTTTCGCGAAAAAGCATGCGATACATAAGAATGTGTAGACCCCGAATCAATAAGAATATATGCATTTTGAGCACAAATAGAGAGAATACCTGACACTACGGTCTCGGTATTCTGCACATCTCCCGGTACTAGGGCGAACACTCGGCCCTGCCTCATAGGCTCTTTCCTAGTAGCTTTGGGATTCGGTTTTGGTGCAACAGTTGATGCTGTTGTGCTTGGTGCAGCTTTACTATTGCCCTGAGGAGTGGAAGGGCAATCTTTGACCATGTGGCCCACCTTGCCACACCTGTAACAAGCACCAGAAATTTTATAACAAACTCCCTTATGGTTCTTACCACATTCAGAACAAGGCGGTATAGACCGATTCCCTTGACTAGAAGTAGTCGTTGACCCTGTATTCTGTTTCTTGTTCAATGGGTTGTTTTTGCCTTTCTTGAATTTAAAACCCTGCCTTTTGCCACGCCATTCAGACGCTGGTGTTTCAGTTTTCAGTGCCTCGATGTTTGATTCAGCCATCAAAGCTCGGTCAAGAACATTTACATAATTCGGTAATTTCAGAACATTTATTCTGTCGAGTATTGTAACATTCAGGCCGCCTTCAAACTTTCTAGCCTTCTTGTAATCAGTGTCCACCATGTGTGGTGCATATCTAGCAAGCTCGGTGAACTTTGTTTCATATTCAGCAATGGACATTGTACCCTGTCTCAGCTGTTCAAATTCAGTTACTTTTCTGTCCCTGACACACTGGGGAAAATACTTTTCAAAGAAGGCTCCTTTGAATTGAGCCCAGGTCACAACGGTGTTGGTGTCGCGGACTAGCATCCACCACCTTCTAGCCTCTTCTTGCAAGGTAAAGGTAGCTAACAGTACTTTATGTGCCTCCGAGCACGGAAACACTTCAAACAATTTTTCAGTCTCCAAAACCCATGCTTCAGCTTTTAGTGGTTCAAGACCTCCTTGAAAGGATGGTGGTTTCATTTTGCTGAACTTCTGGGTAAGGGCAATTATGTCCTCATCATTAACATTCACATTCTGTTCCAGCTGTACCGGAGGAGGCGGTGGGGGTTGTTGATTCTATTGTTGATCTAGTCTTTCAGTTATTCGTTCCATCATTCTTTCCAGTCTGGCCATTCTTGCCTCAGAGGATGAGGATTCAGAGTCATTTGCAGTGTTTGCATTATCCATTTCACTATAGACAGTTATAGCAATTATAAACATAAGCAGTTGCATACTTAAACAGTTTATCACGTTAGCACATATTCAGTCATGTCATAGCCACACACTTATCATGCTCATGCAATGCCCTAATCACTTTTCTAGAACACCCTATAGCTCATTTGGACACGTGTGTGCGGTATAACTCGTGGTAAGTATCGCTCTGATACCACTCTGTCACGACCCAAACCCGCCCCTATGGGTTTAGCACCGTAACCGGCCAGTAATCCGAGATTACCGAAGGCCTGCTTAACAGTAAGACAGTAAAACAGAGTACAGGGGCTGGCGGAAGCCAATACAGTAAGTAAACAATGTCCAATGAGCGGTGACAGTCTGTATGCAAAAAGACTTCTCATATATATACACAGTCAGTGACAAAATAGTATGTACATAATATCCAATCATCCAGAGCAGGGACTTAATCCCTATTAAACAGTACACTACAGTACAGTTTATCAGTCTAAGCGGTTATTACAAAAACATATACAGAGACAGACAGGGGAAATTAAAACATCCCTAAGCCAAAGCTTGACAGACTCGGAACCTCGCAGTGAGGCACGGTGGTTGGCTTGACAAAAAGGGAAATCTACCCCGCACTCCTAGCTCCGGTCTGGTGCCTGTACACCTACATATATATATGAGCAGTGAGCTAAAACCCAGTGAATAACATAATGCGTAAAGGGGTTAAGAATGAATGTCCTTACAGTAATGAAAACAGTTCATTGATTCAGTATATCAGTCATTCAATCATATGTGGCACATCCATTAGCATAGCAGGACAGTAAACAGTAGGTCTTAAAAGACCGGACAGTAAATGATGGCCATCAATCAGTAAACAGTAATGGTTCCAACAAGGGAACCGACAGAGATCTCTGTAACAGTAACAGTTAGTAACAGTAGTCGCTAAGGATGCCACAATACAGTTCAGAATATAAGACATACATTCATTCAATTAATAGTTTCAGTTCAGAAAGCAGTTCAGTTAAACAGTCAGAAATATTCACAGTTGAACATATCTTTACACAATTGTTACTCACAGAGTTCTGGGCTACGGTAAGCTAGAGCGTCTCCTCGGAAAGCCAACCCTACACAGTTTACAGATTGAACACACACTAAGCTACATAGTTGGGAAAGATAATAACTTAATCCCTAATTTGCCTCAGTGTGTGCTACGTCTATGAAGCTCTTCAGTATCATACTTAGTCTATAAAGCTTTCCAAATTTTCTTTGCAGAAGTATAAGTGGTGTCATAGTAATCATAAAATTGATTAGCAAGGCAATTTAAGAGATAAAAGCGACATTTATACTCATCTGTGTTGTAGGAAGCCACTTTTGCTTCATGTGCCTCATAGTCTTCATCATTCATCTCCTCGATTGGGATTTTGTTTGGGTTCTTCTCGGTAAGAACATATGCAACTTTCAAAAGACTAAGGTAAAAAAGAATTTTTCCTTTCCACCTTTTAAAATGAACTCCCTTGAACTTGAAAGGTTTGTTGAAATCTCCAATTCTATCATTGGTTTTTTCTGGCACTTGATCCATGTTTGATCTCCTTAAAATTTTTGGTGAAAATACCAGAAAAAATATATTTTATTGATAAATAATGCAAAGAAAAAGAGATACAAATAGATCAGGCTGAGGCACGAATATCTCGTTTTCTTTAAGGCAATCAAGCCCATTGGGGTAGGAAGAACCTAAATACCGATGCAGCTGTCACAAAATTATGACTTGTCCCGTTCAGGATATAACAGCCCGACCACTTGTCGTATGGTTCAGGCCAACTCTGCACAAGATGGTTAACCCAAAGCTCCACCATGAAAAACATCATTCTTTGCTAGTAATCTCTCTTCTATAGAAAATAGTTGATGTGTTTTTGTTGTAGAAGAGAGGAACTATTTATAGGCCACTAAGACATTACAAAATACATCAAAAAACAATAATGACTATGAACCTAGAGAAAATGGAGAGTGAACCAAAAATTAACTCACTAACAAGTTCATGAATTCTAATTAAACTCCATTCATGAACAAGATGAGATTCATAAATAAAACAAAAGAAGATTCATGAACAATATAAATAAATAAATAAATAAAAGATATTAAAATGGTCCAACAGTTTCATTTCTGGGAAACAAGTAAATGGGTTGTGATTTTTGTTCTAGATTTAGGATTTTTTTTTTTTTTTTTTTTTTTTTTTTTTTTTTTTTTTTTTATTATGCGAAGGCTTGATCTCTTTGCTAAATAATGAATATATTCATGGAGATTTGAAGTATTTTACCTTCAACTTAGCAATAGAGTTCATTCCGCAAACAACATTCAAGTGATGGAGATAGAATAAAAATGTAAAAACATGATTAGGACCATCCTCATGTGATATTGTGTACGAAAATATAATTTACAATTTACAAATTTCTCTTTTGATACAAGGAGTTTTATCTTGATTAGTCTAGGTACATGCAATTTTTTCGTCCTATACATATACTACCTTTATCGAGCACATCTTGAGATTGATCCGAAGAGAGTCAAGAACTTATTGGAATTTGAACTTGTAACTTACTCTGTTTAAAGCGTTTATCACAACTCAACTTTTCACACTAAGAAGTCTAGAAATAAGATAACAAATAGGACCTTCTGTCCAAAGACTCCAAAACCAATAGAAATTTAAGGCCATAAACACTGTAATGGCACCTTCCAACTAACCTATCTCAGGGAGAGGTCTCACTATGAGCCCTAGTTTGAGCATTGAAAGGGTACCCCTGCCATTATTCAATTTCAGTATATGAGGACATAGCTTTGTCATAACATATATAATTCTCTCTAATCATTGGTTGTAGATTTGTAGTGGGCATACTTTAAAACTGATCTTTCTTCACCATAGAATATTCATAGTGCATTAGTCCTCTTCATGAACACTTGAATAGCATAATTTGATAAAAAGTAGTTGTTTGATTTCTTTTAAGCCAACCACAGAAGATTCGGTGACTCTATCGAAAGACTGGCTAGTATCATGAAGATTTCTTATGTTATGGGTTATGAGTACTGCATTATGTGGTCCTCTCCCATGTATAGAGATTTTCATCAGATTATGAAAGAATGACTATAAGCTAGTAACTTCAATCAATGCTTTGTGTAAATGACTCAAAGTATTGTTCTATGTCATCACTAAAAGGACCTGGGCCATCTGTTCTTAAAGGCTTTTAAGAATGCATTGTTTAGGCCAGGAAGAGAAATGAATTAATATATCTCTAAGAACTATTTAAGTATGCAGTTTATCGTATACTGAAATTTTCAATGTATTGTACCTGATTCATATTTAACACTCATGATGTTGATTTTGTTATGCTGTTACTAACAAAAGTTATATTTGCAAAAATAATGTCAAAATGTTTGTCATTTATCATAATTTTTGCTACAGTTGCTCTTTGGTTTTGCTAAAGGCTATAGAAACATTTTGTGGTCAGTATAAATCTTGAGTTAATTAGCTTATTACATGTCTTTCTCTAGTTCTACTTCAATAGAAAATTGCACCTAATTTTGTGAGAAGTACTCTGAATATTTTATTTCTTAGTCCTATTTGCTTTACAGATTATGCTCTTCTAGTTTCAGGGAACCTTTTCTATTCATTTTATTTTTCAAATGAAACAAATATAACTTGGGAAATAAAGAAAGGCCTTGAATTTTAAGTTTTAATTTAATATTGTCAAAGAAGTGGAGTTCTCATAATATTCTACGATTTGAAGGGTTAAAGTCCCAGTCAGGACTTAAGTTTTTGCGTATTACTAATCAATCAAGAAAGATATTGTTGGAAATGGTTGGAAAAATTCTAGGTAAACCAGATTTTTTTCCTAACTTTGGTCTAATTTTTAGGTGGGACCCGAGTGTCGATTTTCGCGGGTCAAAGTGATAACGCGTTCTATGTCGCGTTGTGATTCACGTGGTATATTTGGTTGCTCAAAATCATTATCGAGTGAATGAGAAATTGAAGCCAAAGTGTGCTCCATGGAAATGGAGTTTTGGTGGAAATTCCTTAAGGATTGTGTAAATGGCTTGTCCCACATTGATTTGGTGGGAAGTTTTGAATGGGTTTATATAGCTTGAACTTATAACTTGGGGAGGGCCCCAAGGGGCCCCCCACGTTTGTAAAAGGGAGAGGTTATGGGCACATTGGGCTAGACCCATTGGACCCAAAAATAACCATACGCGCGCACGCCGCCGTCGTCGTCCGGGCTGGGCGTGGGTGCGTGGTGTGAGGTTGGGTTGGACTTGTCCAGCCCAATACCTATCTTTTTGGGCCAAAAACATTTGAATTTTATTTTATTTTTTGGTAAAATAAAATCCAGAATTCAAATTAATTCCGGAAATAAACTGGTCCGGTTTTTTTTGTACACCCAAACAGGTCCCTTCTGTTTTTATCTGTTTAATTCAAAACCAAACAGGTTGCACCTGTTTAATTCAAAACTTGCAGCCACCAATACATTTGTAAATAGACTAGTTCCCCATTTGGATTTCCATTCCAATTTTCATTCATCTTTTGCTGCAAATCATCTCTGCATTTTGCTGCATTTATTCTATTATTTTTCTGTGAAAAAGAGTGTATACACTAAGTGTGTTCGTTGAACAAATAAATTGTAGTGCTGCATTTATTTGTTGTTGATCATTTCATCCTGGGAGATAGACTTCCATATTCTGAAAACACCGAGAAGAGGACAAATCTGTCTTAAGGACACAGTGTCAAACACTGGACTTGATCAGATTATTATTCGAAGAAATTAATCAAATAAGTTGTTTAATTTATTATTTTATTTTATTTGTTTATTAAATCAGATTTTAATTTTGTTTTTGTAACAAAATAAAATCTGTTTTTATTTATTTAATTTTATTTCTAGTTTGATTTTTGTAATCAAACAATTTTCTCTCCTTTCCTTTATTTCTTTTATATTCTGTTTATTGTTAAGTACACAAACAGAATTAATTAATTACAGTGAAGATTGTCCAACAATCTTAAGACAGACTTATTTTTTGGTATCTTCATTGTATTTAATTTTCTGTGATTTCATAAAGACATATTCTGGTTGGAAAAACAAATAGTGGTTTATGCTATTTGACAGATAGTAGTAATATACTGTCTCTTTTCTTTGACAACTAGTAGTAATATACTGGTGTCATTAACAATTGCAGAATATTAATTTGTGTTACAGAAAATTATTTTGGTATTTTATTTTTCTAGTTTTAGTTACAAAGAAAATAAAATTGTTGTGTAATAATTTATTTTCTAATTTTAGTAACTAGAAAATTAATTTGTGATTTGTTTTTCTAATTTTTGTAATCAGATTTTATGGCTACTACAACTGAAACTGCAACTGGAAGTGGTACTCCAATTATTACACCAACACCGGTCTCTATCCAGAACCATGTTCAAGTACCAATCAATCATGGAGAAAAACCGAAAAAATTTAACGGTACTGAGTTTAAGAAATGGCAGCAGAAGATGCTGTTCTATCTTACAACTCTGAATTTGGCCCGGTTTCTCCATGAAGAGGCTCCAGCACTTAAAAAGAGTGAAAGTGATCGGCAAGTTATTGCCGCTATAGATGCTTGGAAACATTCAGATTTCCTGTGTAGAAACTACATCCTTAATGGCCTTGACAACATGCTGTACAATGTTTACAGTCTTCTGAAGTCAACAAAAAAATTATGGGATTCTTTGGAGAAGAAATACAAGACAGAGGATGCCGGCACGAAGAAATTTGTTGACGGTAAATTTCTGGACTTCGTTATGGTAGACTCTCAAACGGTAATTTCTCAAGTTCAAAGTTTTCAATTAATTTTACATGATATTCATTCTGAGGGTATGTCTCTAAGCGATTCTTTCCAAGTCGCTGCTTTAGTGGAAAAGTTACTACCGGCTTGGAAAAATTTCAAAAATTATTTAAAACATAAACGCAAAGAAATGACCATAGATGAACTTATTGTAAGACTGAGATTTGAGAAAGATAACCGTAAGGCTGAAAAGAGGAATGGGAAAAATCTCATTGAGTCCAAGGCTAATGTGGTTGAACAAGTTCACAAAGCACATAATAAAAAGAGGAAGTTTATTGGAGAAGGTCCTAAACAAGACGATAGAAACAAGAAGTTCAAAGGAAAATGCTATAACTGTGGTAAGACTGGACATCGAGTTTTTGATTGCCGCCGCCCTAAGAAGGAATGCGAAAGTACAATTAAGAAGACTACCAATCGGGCAAATGTAACTGAACTAGATTACATCTCTGACGGGGTGAATGACATCAACCTCTCTGTTGTGGTGTCTGAGGCTAACTTGGTTAGAAATCCCAAAGAGTGGTGGGTTGACACAGGAGCAACTCGTCACATATGTGCGGACAAGAAGAAGTTCACTACCTACATTGAGGCGGCAAATGGTGAACAACTTTTCATGCGAAATTCTTCTACTTCTACTGTGGCTGGACAAGGAAAAGTGATCTTGAAGATGACATCAGGGAAAGAACTGACTCTCAACAACGTACTGCATGTACCTGACATCCGGAAGAATTTAGTTTCTGGTTCTTTGTTAAGTAAAAATGGTTTTAGGCTTGTCTTTGAGTCTGATAAATTTGTATTAACAAAGAGTGGCATGTATGTTGGTAAGGGATATATGAGTGATGGTCTCTTCAAACTAAATGTAATGACAGTTGTACCAAAAGTTGCTATGAATAAGAATAACACATCTTTTGCTGATATTCTTGAGTCGAATTTATGGCATGGTAGATTAGGACATGTGAATTTTGATGCTTTGCGTAGATTAATTGGTTTAGATTATATACCAAAGTTTGAAATTAATCCTAATCATAAATGTGAAATTTGTATAGAAGCGAAACTAACTAAGGCTCATTTAAATCGGTTGAAAGGAAAACCGAACCTCTAGAATTAATTCATACAAATGTATGTGATCTTAAATTTGTTCAAACTAGAGGAGGTAAAAAGTATTTCATAACATTTATCGATGATTGCACAAGATATTATTATGTTTATTTACTTAGAAGTAAAGATGAAGCCTTAGAAATGTTTAAACTCTACAAAACAGAAGTTGAAAATCAACTTGGTAAAACCATTAAAATGGTTAGAAGTGATAGGGGTGGTGAATATGATGCACCATTAAATGAATTTTGTGCACAACATAGCATTATTCACCAAACTACAGCACCTTATTCTCCACAACAAAATGGAATTGCTGAAAGGAAGAATAAAACCCTAAAAGAAATGATGAATGCCATGATACTAAGTTCAGGCTTACCACAGAACTTGTGGGGGGAAGCAATATTGTCTGCTAATTATGTTCTTAACATAATACCCCACAAGAAAACCAACAACACTCCTTATAAATTGTGGAAAGGTCAACCACCTTCCTACAAATACTTAAAAGTGTGGGGGTGTTTGGTAAAAGTTGAAGTTCCTGTTCCTAAAAAGACTAAGATTGGACCAAAAACAGTAGATTGTGTGTTTATTGGTTATGCTCAGAATAGTAGTGCATATCGGTTTTTGACTTATAAATCAGAAATACCTAATATAAATATGAACACTATTATAGAGTCAAGGAATGCTGTGTTTTTTGAACATATCTTTCCTTACAGGAAAGGACAGGAATTAAGTTCACAAAAAAAAATTTATAATTGTACACAAAGTCAAGAGACTATTGACAATCAAACACAAGAGGCTAGTAATGGTCTCGACCAATAAGATTTAACTGATGATGAACCAAGACGAAGTAAGAGAGCAAGAACATCAAAATCCTTTGGTCCAGATTTTCTACATACCTGTTAGAAAATGAACCTCAAAGCTTTAAGGCAGCAATGATAGGTCCTGAAGCTCCTTTGTGGAAAGAGGCTGTTAATAATGAAATTGAGTCCATTATGCAAAATCATACTTGGGAATTGGTGGATCTTCCACCACATTCTAAACCTCTTGGATATAAATGGATATTCAAGAGAAAAATGAAAGTAGATGGTTCAATTGACAAGTACAAAGCAAGACTTGTAGTTAAAGGATACAGACAAAAGATAGGTCTTGACTATTTTGACACATATTCTTCTGTGACAAGGATAACATCCATTCGCATGCTTATTTCTATAGCAGCGTTGTTTAATTTAGAAATACATCAAATGGATGTTAAGACAGCTTTCTTAAATGGTGATCTTCATTATATGGAGCAACCCGAAGGGTTTGTAGTATCGGGGCAAGAAAAGAAAGTTTGTTGGCTTGTAAAATCTCTTTATGGATTAAAACAAGCACCTAAGTAATGGCATGAAAAATTTGATCATGCAATGCTTACTAATGGGTTTAAGCTAAACGAATGTAACAAATGCGTCTATGTTAAAAACACTAACCAAGGATATGTCATCGTTTGTCTTTATGTGGATGACATGCTTATCATTGGAAGCAGTCATAACATGATCAAATCAACTAAGCAAATACTTAACAAAAGATTTGATATGAAAGATATGGGGGTCGCAGATGTTATATTAGGAATGAAAATTACTAAAACATCTGACGGATATGCGTTTTTTCAATCTCATTATATTGAGAAAATTCTTGATAAATTTATCAAGGATGATTTGAATGTAGCTAGAACACCTGTAGACATCAGTCTTTATTTATCAAAAAATAAAGGTGATGCAGTGTCTCAGTTAAAATACTCCCAAATCATTGGAAGCCTAATGTACCTAATGAATTGTACTCATCCTGATATAGCTTATGCTATCAGTAAATTGAGTAGGTACACTAGTAATCCCGGAGAAGACCATTGAAAAACAATCATTCGAGTTCTTAGAAATCTAAGATTTACCCGTGATCATGGTTTGAACTTTACTCGATATCCAGCAGTACTCGAAGGTTATTGTGATGCCAATTGGATATCAGATACTAAAGATTCAAAATCCACTAGTGGATATGTCTTTATTCTGGGAGGCGTTGCTGTTTCTTAGAAGTCCATAAAACAAACATGCATCGCACGATCCACAACGGAATTTGAGTTCATTGCTTTAGATAAAGCAGGAGAAGAAGCAGAATGGCTTCGTCACTTCTTAGAAGATATTCCAATGTGGCCAAAACTTGTGCCAACTATTTGCATTCATTGTGATAGTCAATCTGCAATAGGCAGGGCACAGAATCACATATATAACGGTAAGTCACGACATATTCGTCGTCGACATAATACCGTAAGGCAATTGTTGTCAAATGGAATAATCTCAATAGATTATATAAAATCTAAAGACAATATTGCGGATCCGTTAACAAAAGGTTTGACAAAAGAGCTAGTGTATAGTTCATCGAAGGGGATGGGATTAAAACCTATTACATAAGAGTTATCATAATGGTAACCCTACTTATATGACTGGAGATCCCAAGAACTAAGTTCAAAGGGATAACTAAGTTATGGGTGGCTCGCCAGAAATCACCAAGGGATTAAATTCCCTACCCATTCCTATGGTGAAAGTGATATCTGCAACATATGTTGTCTGCAGGGGTATAGGGATAAGCTTTGCTTTTAATGATTACTCATATCTTGATTTAGGTATAAAAATCAAGACAAGTATAAAGAGATACTTACAATAAGAATCACCTATATGAGTGTCAAACTGGGGCCGGTTCTATGAGAATAAAGAGACTAAATTCTCTAGAAACACTTATGAAAACCAGGAGCGTTCAAGGCCAAAATGAACACAACAGTGAGAACCACGATGTGTTAGAAGATATTTTGTGTGAAATCTATTGTCTTGGCTTACACAAACGGCTGAACAATTCAAGGCATCACGTTAGCTAGTAAGTTCGATAGGTTATCACTAGGGAAGGTTCAAGGCCGAAAGCTACCTATCCTGATGCAAGATATTTTCAACTTATACTCTTTCGATAAAGTCTGCATATTGTTGCATTTCTGTTGTCATCAAATTCCATTCATGTGGGGGATTATTGGAAATGGTTGGAAAAATTCTAGGTAAACTAGAATTTTTTCCTAACTTTGGTCTAATTTTTAGGTGGGACCCGAGCGTCGATTTTCGCGGGTCAAAGTGGTAACGCGTTCTATGCCGCGTTGTGATTCACGTGGTATATTTGGTTGCTCAAAATCATTATCGAGTGAATGGGAAATTGAAGCCAAAGTGTGCTCCATGGAAATGGAGTTTTGGTGGAAATTCCTTAAGGATTGTGTAAATGGCTTGTCCCACATTAATTTGGAGGGAAGTTTTGAATGGGTTTATATAGCTTGGACTTATAACTTGGGGAGGGCCCCAAGGGGCACCCCAAGTTTGTAGAAAGGAGAGGTTATGGGCAAATTAGGCTAGACCCATTGGACCTAAAAATAACCACACGCGCGCGCGCCGCCGCCATCATCCGGGCGGGCTGGGCTGGGCTCGGGCGCGGGTGCGTGGTGTGAGGTTGGGTTGGGCTTGTCTGGCCCAATACCTATCTTTTTGGGCCAAAAACATTTGAATTTAATTTTATTTTTTGGTAAAATAAAATCCAGAATTCAAATTAATTCCGGAAATAAACTGGTCCGGTTTTTTCTATACACCCAAACAGGTCCCTTCCGTTTTTATCTGTTTGAATTTTGAACCCAACAGATTTAAATCTGTTTAATTCAAAACCAAACAAGTAGCACCTATTTAATTCAAAACCTGCAACCACCAATACATTTATAAATAGACTAGTTCCCCATTTAGATTTCCACTCCAATTTTCGTTCATTTTTTGCTGCAAATCATCTTTGCATTTTGCTGTATTTATTCCATTATTTTTCTGTGAGAAAGAGTGTATACACTAAGTTTGTTCGTTGAACAAATAAATTGTAGTGCTGCATTTATTTGTTGTTGATCATTTCATCCTGGGAGATAGATGTCCATATTCTAAAAGCACTGAGGAGAAGACGAATCTGTCTTAAGGACACAGTGTCAAACACTAGACTTGATCAGATTATTATTCGAAGAAATTAATCAAGTAAGTTGTTTAATTTATTATTCCGTTTTATTTGTTTATTAAATCAGATTTTAATTTTATTTTTGTAACAAAATAAAATCTGTTTTTATTTATTTAATTTTATTTCTAGTTTGATTTTTATAATCAAACAATTCTCTCCTTTCCTTTATTCTTTTATATTCTATTTGTTGTTAAGTACACAAACAGAATTAATTAATTACAGTGAAGATTGTCTAACAGATATTTGGAGTTCTCATGATATTCTATAGTTGCGTATTACTGGAGGAGTGAGATGTCACAACAATATGGTTTTCTCTGACTCCAC
This sequence comes from Camellia granthamiana, assembly GCA_036172215.1. Classification (NCBI taxonomy): domain Eukaryota; kingdom Viridiplantae; phylum Streptophyta; class Magnoliopsida; order Ericales; family Theaceae; genus Camellia; species Camellia granthamiana. The sequence goes on along the minus strand of CM069917.1, from coordinate 16,171,435 downwards.
TCTTCACAAAAGTTAGAAAGATATTTGGAATGTTGTTAGCTTGCTGGGAATTTTTGTCTCTTCGTGGTGTTTCTCACCAAGTGGCAACAGAGAGAGAAAGACCCTTACTTGTTTCACCTTCTGATGAGAACTTTAGACAAATAGAGGACTGGGCTTTCTCCCTTACCAGTTCTTATTTACAGTTAATTGTTGGACTTTGTTATGGAGAAGGAAATGGTTTACAAAATTTATGAAATTTTAACTATTAATCAACAGTGATATTGATGTTGGTATTGGATAAGGATTTTTCAATCTAAAAACAGCACACAGTTGTGTATGTTTATGAAGTTACTGTGTGTAACATGTGTCTGTTGACATTGATATCCATTTTAACTTGTCTAGTATCCCCATTGACAAAGTATAGAGGTATATCCTGCACATCTTATTTCAATCTCGAGTGCTGACATCTTATTGATTGGGTATGAAATTAGACTCAATTCTCATTGATCTCAAACACATATTTTGTTACAATGTATTTATTTGTAAATGTTGTCAATGTCCCCTTGGAACTACGGTTATAGATATTTTGTGGAGCATAGACATATACTTCTGCATGAGACGCTTGTACTTTCGGATCCTTTTGCTTATTGGTATTATACCACCAATAATGCGTCTTCTTCTTTGTTTAGGCATATCTGCATCCTTTTCCTGGACATAAACAAAGTGCTTAAAATTTATTTTGTGCTCCATGTAATTGTTTATCATATTTATTGTATTCTCCTAGTATTGTTACCAGGATTGATACCTTCTTTGTTTCATGCAGTTCTACCCGATTTTGCTCAAGTATACAGCTTCATTAGCAGTGTCTTTGACCTAAACACTACTGGTCATTTGCTAAAGCTAAAGAAGATGGACCCAATCGTTCTATTTCTTCCTTTCTTGAAAGGTTTTTCTCATCAATAAAGTTTTTTGGTTGATCAAAAAACAAAAAATATATATCCCATACTCTTTTGATTGTTTTGTGATTCCAATGTAGATGTAGTAGACTTCTTTCCTTATATGGTTTGATGTAGGGAAACAAAAAATTCCTACTTAATCGGATGTTAGAGAATACACAATGATAACTACTCCTACGTTTATGGAGAGTAATCTACTATGCATAAGCTGGAGGAACCTCTTAAAATCCTGTCCTGGTCCAGGGCTACCAGGATAGGCATTATTACATGTCGGGGGATTAATTGAAAAAAAAAAAGAAAAGAAAAAAAAAGGAGTTATTTCTTCCTTTTAAAGTTTGTATAGAAAATACCTTTTACTAGAACAAGTTTAAAAAATGGATGTTTCATGGTTAGTCGTTTATTTCTTCCCTGCTATTGTGTGCATCATAGCAACATTATTGAATGATATTAGTGTGGGGATATATTTCTGAGTACCAACACGTGGCATGGTGACGCCGACGTGTCAGCCGAGGTTCCACGTGTCGAGGTAGTTACGCCGAGGTGATCTCATAGTTGCCGAGATTATCTCCGAAGATATCGGAATCCGAGATAAGCGGATGAAGGACAAAGAGTCCAAGATTGAGAGAAGACTTCAGTTTGGATAAAGGTAAAACTCTTGGAGAGTTTTTGTCCTGAACCCCTTGGGAGTTGCAGATTAGCAATAATCCAGAGTCCATTGGAGTTAGGCTCCTATTGGGACTAGGATTGCATTGACTATAAAAGAAAGGCACCCCCATGGGTCTAAGGTATGTTCTGAATACTCAAGCTTGTGAGTTGAATACTTGATTATCTTTGAGAAATATACTGACTTGATCGTCGGAGTGCCCCCGGGTGGAAGAACCACCGCCGGAGCCTTTTCTTTCTGTGCAGGATTACAGGGTGCCATCTGTTCTGCTTGTGTTCTACAGCTGAATTACTAAGGAGGGCAGTGTGATCGGAAAATCACTCACACAATTTGGCGCCGTCTGTGGGAATCAAAGACGAATAGATGGCCAGTAACGCACAAAACGAAAAAATTGGGGACGACACTCCCACTGGGAGTGGCAGGCCTATCGACCTTGACGTCGAAGGAGACAACCACAACGAAGAAACCCGTGGCCAGGGGAACGGGGGAAAAAACGTCGGCCAGGAGGGTGACACTTCGAAGAAAACGGACCAGGGCAGATACTACAATGAAGACAACCTCCAGGTATGGAGAGATAGGTGCCTACGAAGGGATGAGGAAGTAAAAGAATTAGCAGACAAGTTGCTGACCTACAGTCGGTCGTCAACTTTATGATGTAAAACAATGTCATGCAGCCACCCTTCCCACTGCATGACACACCAGTCCCAGCAGCCAACACCCAGAAGGGGGGACAGATCCCTTTAGAACCCCGGCACGCCAGGAGTAGAAGACAATCCCACCAAACCTCCAGGGAGGTCAGATGGGAAGAGCCGAGAAAAGAGAGGTCCCAGAGGACGCATCATACAAAGGATCAGGGGCACAAAGAACATCGGCATATTCAAGGACAGGCGATCTGCTTTGACACAACCCACGGAGAAAGATCAAAACGAGCCCATCACGAGGCCGAGAGTAGTATACCAAAGAGACTGAAGTCCACAGACAGCCGAGCTCCGGGGAGGAGTAAAGAAGACTTGAGAAACTACCTCAAGAGGAAAGAACAGAACGCTGAAGCCGAGGTAACCTCACCCGTCAAGCCGAGAACGCCGTTCTCGGTAGAACTCGACAAATTTGAAGCACCAAAAAGATTCAGCATGCCAAGGTTTCAAATATACGATGGTAAGTCAGACCCTAACTTCCATGTTGGACTATTTTTGAATTCAATGGCATTGTACAGCGGAAACGAGCCACTACTCTGCAAAGTGTTCCCCTCGTCCTTTGGGGAGATTGCATCAGATTGGTTCCATAAATTACCAAAGGGAAGCGTAAAGACATGGGAAGGCCTGGCCGAGATGTTTGTGGCCAGGTTCATAACAAACAAACTCCAGCCATTAAGAGTGGACGCGCTGATGGCTTTAAAAATCAGCAAAGATGAAGGCCTGAGGGCCTATGCAAAAAGGTACTACGAGGTGTTCAATCGAATCCCTGAATGCAACCAGGAGGTAGCGGTCGTGTCTTTCAAGAACGGCCTGAAAGATAACTGTTCACTACGAAAATCTTTGGCAAAAACATTGCCAAAGAGCATGGAGGAGCTCATGGCAAGAATCGAGAAGTATGCGCGAGCCGAGGAGGATACATCGGCCCACAAGGAAGTCAAACAGGAGAAAGGGAACGCCTCGCCAAAGCAAGGCCGAAATAATAACGGATTCAGCAAAACAGAGATGGAGTTAAGGGCCAAACAGGCAGTCACCACTGTATTCCGAATTCCAATTCAAAAAGTCCTAGGAAAAATTCGGAACCAGCCCTATTTCAGAACACCAGCAAGGGAACCAGGAGAGTTCATGGGAAGAAATATGGACAGACATTGTGCTTACCACAATGAAAACGGACATACAACACAGGGTTGTAGAGCCCTAAAAACACACTTGGAAGATCTGGTAAGGCAAGGCCACCTGAGAGACCTTATCGACGAAACCAGAACAAGAGAAGAACAGGCAAGACTGCCTCAGGCTCCAGCAGCCCCACCACCACCGCAACCTCGGGCAGAAGGACCTCGGATAGTTAATGTGATCCACTCAAAGGTTAACGAGAATGAAGTCAGAGGAGAGACTCAAAGAGTAAGGCATCTGCAGCATGTCTACCAAGTCGGGGAAAAGAGACATCGGCCTGAAGAGAGCCAAGGACCGATAATAACCTTCACCGAAGACGACCTAGAGATGGTCCAGCACCCGCATAATGATGCCTTGGTAGTATCCCTCCAGGTTGTGGAGTGCCAAGTGAAACGCATCCTAATTGATCAAGGCAGCTCTTGTGACATCATGTACGTTAGATGTTACAAGGAGCTAGGCCTTCACCCAGACGACATGGAGCAATCGAATGGCCCGATGGTCGGCTTCAACGGAACGCCGACGTGGCCACTGGGCGCCACAAACTTGGAAGTACAAGCCGGTACTGAGAAGATCAGGACAGAATTCATCGTGATTGATACGCCATCCCCTTACAACATCATATTGGGAAGGCCATGGTTGCATGCAATGGGGGCAGTTCCCTCAACATTGCACCAACTACTGCGCTTCCCAACAGAGCATGGGATTGAAGAAGTCAGAGGAGATCAACTGCAAGCAAAAAGTTGCTCCATGGCAGCAATGAAGACCACCTGCAATATTCGAGAACCAGCAAAGGCAGAGATTGAAGATGAGGACATGGAGGTCCTAGATGATGTCGGCAAGGAGCCGGCCGAGAAGAGTGAGGAATCACTAAAGAAAATCCTCGTCCAGGAAGGCGACGAAGAGCGCTTCTTTCTTCTCGGCTCAGGCTTAGCCGAAGAAGAAGAGAGAGAACTGGAAGCCTTTTTAAGAACAAACATAGAGGTGTTCGCCTGGACACCTTATGAAATGCCTGGCATTGACCCCGAGGTCACATGTCACAGACTGAACGTCGACAGGTCGGCAAAACCTGTAATACAACGAGCTAGAAGACCGACGTTGATGCACGTCGAAGCTGTGGAGGAAGAGGTAGACAGACTGCTGGAAGCCAAGGCCATCAGAGAAGTCAATTATCCAACATGGCTTTCAAATACAGTAGTGGTAAAAAAGAAAAATGGTAAATGGAGGGTTTGCGTAGATTTTACAAGCCTAAATAAAGCCTGCCCCAAAGACAGCTTCCCTCTGCCAAAAATTGACCAACTGGTGGATGCTACATCAGGACATGGAAGAATGAGCTTCCTGGACGCTTATAGGGGGTATCACCAGATAGCTATGTACCCCCCAGATGAGGAGAAGACAGCATTCATTACCCCAAAAGGCCTGTACTGTTACAAGGTGATGCCTTTTGGACTGAAGAACGCAAGAGCAACTTACCAAAGATTGGTAACAAAAATGTTCAAACACCTGATAGGCCAGACAGTAGAAGTCTACATCGATGACATGGTCGTGAAGACCAAGGAGCCAAAAAATCATCTTGCCGACCTAGCAGAGGTATTTAAGATACTTAAAGCATATCGGCTCCGACTCAACGCATCAAAATGCACGTTCGGGGTTGGATCTAGTAAGTTCCTAGGTTACCTGGTAACAAGAAGGGGAATAGAAGCCAGCCCAGACCAGATCAAAGCAATCCTAGATCTACAGAGTCCAACATCGGCAAAACAAGTTCAAATACTCACTGGAAGGGCCGCGGCTCTAAACAGGTTCATAAGCCGAAGTTCAAACCAGTGTAAACCCTTCTTCAACCTGGTAAAAAAGACCGCAGATTTCCTATGGACTGAAGAATGTGAGGCCGCTTTGGCCGACCTAAAGAAGTACCTGACCACGGCCCCAGTTCTCTCCACACCTGAACCTGTGGAGGAGTTGTTTTTGTACTTAGCCGTGTCAGAACACGCAGTAAGTGCAGTGCTAATCCGAGAAGAACAGGGAGAACAGAAGGCTGTCTATTACGTAAGTAAAACCTTGGCAAACGCTGAAACAAGGTACATACCACTGGAGAAATTAATGCTGGCCTTGGTAATGGCCTCAAAGAAGTTGAACCACTACTTCCAGGCACACAAAATTGTAGTACTCACAGAGCACCCATTAAAGTCCTTATTGCAACAGGGGGACTTAACAGGAAGAATTGCAAGATGGGCAGTGGCCTTGGGCCAGTATGACCTGGAATTCAGGCCCAGAACGGCAATCAAGGGCCAAGTTTTGGCCGACTTCGTAGCAGAATTCACACCTGAATCCATCGAACCTCGGGCTCCCTTGAGCCGAAATGAACAAGATCACAGCAAACAAGGAGAATCCCAGCCAAAGGCCAAGGAACAAAGAAAGGAAAAGCTCAGACCCTGCAGCATCTACATCGGCGACTCATTCAGACTGTTTGTCGATGGAAGTTCAAACCGACAAGGAGCGGGGGCAGGAGTACTGCTGATATCACCAGATGGTGAAATAATAGAACAATCCATCCGTTTGGGGTTCAAGGCCTCAAACAATGAAGCAGAATACGAGGCATTAATTGCAGGACTAAAACTAGCAGCAGCAGCAGAAGCAGATGAGGTAATAGTTTTTTGTGATTCACAGTTAATTGTTAACCAATCAATAGGAGAATTTGCAGCCAGAGACGAGAGGATGCCGACATATGCAAAGGAGGTCATCAGATTGGCCGAACAATTTCAGAACTGCCGACTTCTTCAAGTAAGCCGAGATGATAACAGCCACGCCGACGCGTTGGCCAACCTGGCAAGTTCAATACAGACTGGAAAAACAAGAACAATTATGATTGACTATATGTCGGGCCCGAGCATAGAACCGCGGAGCACCAAGCAGGAAGCAATGTGCGTGGACATGGGGCCAAGCTGGATGGATGCAATTGTTGCATATCTAAAGGAAGGAAAGCTGCCAGAAGACCGCAAAGAAGCACACAAAGTCAGATTGAAGTCAGCACGATTCATCCTGACCAAGGACGGACAACTCTACAGAAGGTCTTTCACTGGACCCCTTTTAAGGTGCGTACACCCTTTTCAGGTTGAAGATTTTTTATATGAAATTCATGAAGGAATTTGTGGAAGCCATGCTGGGGGCAGATCACTAGCCCATAGGGCCATTACCCAGGGGTATTGGTGGCCCTACATGCAGAAAGATGCAGAAGCATACGTGAAGAAGTGCGAACAATGCCAAAGGTTTGCACCCTTGATTCATCAGCCAGCTGCTGACCTTAATCCAGTATCCAGCCCCTGGCCGTTTGCCCAATGGGGCATGGATTTGGTCGGACAACTTCCCCAAGCAACTGGGCAGAGGAAATACTTGCTGGTAGCAACGAATTACTTCACAAAGTGGATAGAAGCAGAGCCGCTTGCCAAAATCCGAGATGTAGACGTCAAGAATTTCATATGGAAAAATATTATCACCAGATTTGGCATTCCTAGAGCCATCGTGGCCGACAACGGAACACAGTTTGACAGCAAACTCATCAAAAACTTCTGTGCAAAATTCAAGATCAAGAATTACTTCTCAACACCAAGTTTCCCCTAGAGTAATGGGCAAACAGAAGCATCAAACAAAGTAATTCTGGATGGAATAAAGAAGAGGCTCCAGGCAGCAAAAGGAAAGTGGGTAGATGAATTGCCCAACGTACTTTGGGCATATCGGACTACGCCGAGAAGATCAACAGGGGAATCCCCCTTTGCCATGGCTTATGGCACAGAAGCAGTCATTCCACTGGAAATTGGCATCCCAGGGATCCGAACCCAGGGAGTTGAGAATGGGACTAATGATATACTCTTAGCCCAAGATCTGGATCTTTTGGAAGAACGAAGAGAGAATGCTACAATTCAGCTCGCAGTATACCAGCAACAGCTTGCCAGAACCTACAACAAAAAGGTCAATCCAAGAGATTTTCAAGTCGGCGACTTAGTCTTGAGGAAAGTCGTCGGCAACAAGAAGGATCCCAGGGAAGGCAAGCTTGGCCCAAACTGGGAAGGACCATACAGAATTACTTCGGTGTTAGGCAATGGAGCTTATCGGCTTGAAGACAATGAAGGCAAAGCATTTCCAAGACCTTGGAACACTTGTAATCTGAAATTTTTCTATCATTAGATGTTCACTATTTTCGGCCGATGTTATCAATAAAATCTTTTTAGAATTTCTCAAACACATATGATTGACTGAGATACTTAACATTGTTTCTGGAAGACATAAAAAATGAGAACCCAAGTGGAACTCAGGTTCACATTGGGGGCAGAGAAGATACAAAGTCTACCACTTGTTGAAATTTGTAGCAATTTACAAGTTGGTCAGACCGAATACAAAGTCTACCACTTGTTGAAATTTGTAGCAATTTACAAGTTGGTCAGAACGAATACAAAGTTTACCACTTGTTGAAATTTGTAGCAATTTACAAGTTGGTCAAACCGATACAAAGCTTGGCTTCGCTTGTTGAAATTTGTTGCAATTTACAAGTTGAAGTTAAGCCGAGATGGTTCCTTAGCTTCACTTGTTGAAATTTGTAGCAATTTACAAGTGGAAGTTAAGCCGAGATTACTATTCTCCTCGCTTGTTGAAATTTGTAGCAATTTACAAGTCGAGGTGAAACCGATGCTACTGCTTACAGACTTATAGAAATCCACGAGGTGGTTGAGCCAAAGGTCATTGCTTAACACTTGTTGAAATTTGTAGCAATTTACAAGTTGAAGTTAAGCCGACGTATGACCATCCGTTGAAATTTGCAGCAATTTACAGGTTCAGGTAAAGCTAAGTATATTGTTTAAACCCTTGTTAAAATTTGTAGCAATTTACAAGTAGATCATTATTTAACACTTGTTATAACTTGAGTAAAGTCTACTGTTTATGTTAATCCTTGTTGAAATTTGTAGCAATTTACAAGTAGGTCAGACTAAGATTATTGTTTGAACACTCGTTGAAACTTGAGAAAAGTTTGCAAAGTTAACATTGAATAGTATATGTTTTATACTTGTTGAAATTGATGAAAAGATTGCAGGTCAGTATCTTGCCGAAGTAAAATTTGCAGTTATTATACCCGAGGTATTTAACCGCGAGAAGATTGTACAGAGGAAGAATTATGTAAATCGTGCAAAATATTCTAAGTATAAAGCCATACAGAAGGAACAAGAAGAAATTAAAGACTGAAGTATTCAGAGAAAAACGGTTGCAGATTGCATATCATTAAGGCACTATGACCTAGCAAAAGCTTATAGTGATTCACAAGAAAGGCACATCAGCCATAGAAGAAAACTTGTATTGTTCAGAAAACAAAGTACAAAAGACAAAAGGAAAAAAGCTATGCTTCTTCAGCTTCAGCAGATGGTTGGACAAGGGCCTTGGAGGACTCTGGGAGAACCACCTCGGCATCTTTCTCTACAGATTGTTGGGCTAATACTTCGAAGGATTCTGGAAGAACCACCTCGGCTTCTTTTTCTGCCGCAATCTCGGCATCGATCTCTGTAAGTGTTTTATGGAGACTTCTTTCAGCTAGAAGAAGGTCAGATGATAGCTGCCCTGGCTCAACCCCCTTGGACACCTTCTCAGTCTCTTCATCTTGGGTTAAGTCCATGATTTGATCACCCTGAGATAGAGACTTGGACTCATTGGTATCCTTGGGCCTCCTTACCAAGGCTTCATCATCATTTTTGTCTTCATCCTCATCTTCAGCCTGGGATTCAGATTCAGCTTCTTCCTCAGTTTGACTTGGAGGTGGAGGAGGAGGGAAAGGAAGAGGAATGACTTCAGCCTTGCGCCAGGGTGAGTCAGCAGGAAGATCAAGCTTTTTCGCCAGAGACATCCAACCCAGGGAAAATCCCTTATTGCATGCCTACCTGACTTGGAGCTTGTAATCTTCAGTAACATCGGCTACACCCTGGGCATAAGCCTTTTCATCAGCTTCTTTGATATCAGCCGACTTCGTGGCCAAGGCTTCCGCGAGCTCCTTCTCGGCCTGAGCTACTTTCGCCTCAGCATCTTTCTTTTGAGCCTCGGCAACATTCTTAATGGCCTCTAAAGATTCAGCCTTTTCTTCAGCAAGTGTTTGGGCTTTAGTAGCAGCCTCGGCCTGATCTTCTAATTTCTTCATTTTTGCTTGAAGACCTTTATTTATCTTTTGAAGGCCTGCAAACTCCTTCTTCAAATCATTTAGTTTCTCCCTAGTCTCAAAAGATTGCATAGAGAAGGAGTGTGCATGCTGGACCGCCTAAAAGAAACACAAAAGCAAAAAGTTATTACCGAACTCTACAAGTATGGAGAGATAAAGATAAGAACAAGTCAACAAGTGAAAGACACTTACTTGAACACAACGTTGGAGCATGAAGGCGTAATTTTCAAACTCACTCATCTCGGCGTTCTTTTCAAGATCGCCTGGGAGAAGGAGGGCTGTGCTTAGTGCAACGCCAATGTTTATGTCATCAGCGCTGTCACTAGCCAAGACTGGCTTGTTCTCCAGAGTGATTGCAGGTGTCCAAGGGACATTGGGCACTTTGGATTTTGAAGTTGTTCCAAAAGAAGACTTCGGCCTCTTTGATTTTTGTGACTCTGCTGGTTGAGTTTCAGCAGACCTTTTTGCCGAGGAGGAAGCATTCTTCATGTTCTCGGCCAGTTGAGAGATGGGTACAGCATCCTCGGCTTCAGCTTCAGTAGCCTTGGTTTTTGGCAGAGCCTTCTTTATTCGTTTCAGTTTTGGTGGGGGCATCGGCTGGGTTGGAATGGCATCAACATCATCTGGTAGGTCGGCCAAAAGGTCTTGGGCGACAGGTCTCGGCCGAACCATTTCGGCAGTTTTCACAAGTCTACGTCGGCGTTTTCTTTCTGGTATTGGGACTAGGTACGGGGCTGAAGTGGATGGTTGGTCAGCTGGGTCAGAAGTTGATCCTTGGTCAGCCCGAGAAGAGGATGCAGGTTGAGTTATTACAGTAGCTGAAGAGAGGCTCTTTTTCTTCTTCCTTGGAACGTCGGGTAAGGTGGATTTGTAGGAGGGGATGAAATTCAGTAAGAGTGGAGCTTTTCGCTTTTGGATAGGAAGGTCCAGAAGCTTCTTTAAATCTTTGCCAAGGAAGTAAGACTGGCGAAAATTTTTGGGAGGTTTACGAACGTCTGCAAAAAGGAGAACAACATCAGAAATAAATAAAATCCCTTAAATACTTGGAGAAAAACAAACAACAGCTAAGTAATTGATGCTAGACTCTTACCCTTGCCCTCTTTAACTGTTCGGGGAAGAGGGTAGAGATGGACTTCTTCGTCTGGGCCAAACTCCCAATTTCCAGAAGCAATAAGATAATCATCACCAGCCCCTTTGTTGGAGTCTGGGAGGTCGGCTACAATTTTAAATTCGGTAGACCTCGGCTTAAGGTAATATACAAAGCCCCTTTCTTTCAGGTTAAGGGCGCACATAGTGTAACAATATTGGATGTCGGCGAGAGTAATTCTAACATTCTCCTGCCGAGCTAAGGCTGTTATACCATTAAGTATTCTGTAGGAGTTGATGGTGAGTTGCATAGGGTTCAAAGTGTAGTAGTGAAGAACTTCACGAAAAAGGGGATTAAGTGGGAGCCGAAGTCCACACTCAACAAACGCTATAACAGGGAAAGGCATTGTATTATCAATAGGCATAATGGAATCGTCATCCCCAGCTAGCCTAAGGTGAACATCGACAGGGATAGAGAACTCTTGCCTGAAGAGTTCGAGTTTGGTTGGGGAATTTACTCTATGTCTCCACATACCCATGGTTTTGGAAGTAAAGGTACTTGGCTACAGAAACAGTGTGATCTTGAAGGGTTACTGGCACCTCGGCTTAAACCTAGGTATATACTGGCAAAGGATTGTTGCAGTTTTCCCTAAGAATTAGAGGTTCTGTAAACAAATCCCAAACCTAAGAACTATAAAGACGAAGATCAAAGGCACGAATCTGGAGAAAATACAAAAAAAAACAGAAAACAGAAACGGAGTTTCAGATTCAAGAAACACAAAGGGTGGAAGACCAAGAACAGTGATAAAACAATGCAAGTGACATATACAAAAGCATGAAATAAGAATCATTCAGGAGGAGAATTCGTGAATCAAATGCTAAAGCAGAACAGTAAAAGCAGGGAGTTTCAGAAACAAATCAAAAACTAGAACAGAAAGACCAGTTGCTTACCAGGAATGTGATTCGCCGAGGACAGACGACAGTAGCGAAAGCTTCAACGACAGAAGGAAGACTATTGCAGAGTCGAAGCTCGAAGCAATGGCAGAACTCAAAGGAGAAAAAGCTTTGAGAGAAAGCGAAAGCAAAGTAATCGAAATACAAAAGTAAAGAGACGGAGGAGAGAGACAACATTTTTGTCAAAAACATGAAACGGCGGCAAAACAGAAGCATTTAATGCGCCTGGGTTAACGCATGCGTCAGACGGCGCATATAGGAAAAAATGTGGTTTACAAACGCGTCACAGGCACGAGCCAATAAGAATGAAACGCGTGAATAGAGCGGTTGAAAAATGATGCATGACAGCTCATAGGTATGAGAGAGTTCATTCAAATTCTTGCTCTTGAAAGAGGACATATCGGCTTAAAGAGAATGATCTCGGCTAAAGAATTTTTGTGCCGACGTATTGAAAAGAACTGGACAGTGTAGGTTCCATCATCTCAGAATACCGAGATAATAAAACCTAGGGGGCAGTTGTGGGGATATATTTCTGAGTACCAACACGTGGCATGGTGACGCCGACGTGTCAGCCGAGGTTCCACGTGTCGAGGTAGTTACGCCGAGGTGATCTCATAGTTGTCGAGATTATCTCCGAAGATATCGGAATCCGAGATATACGGATAAAGGACAAAGAGTCCAAGATTGAGAGAAGACTTCAGTTTGGATAAAGGTAAAACTCTTGGAGAGTTTTTGTCCTGAACCCCTTGGGAGTTGCAGATTAGAAATAATCCAGAGTCCATTGGAGTTAGGCTCCTATTGGGACTAGGATTGCATTGACTATAAAAGAAAGGCACCCCCATGGGTCTAAGGTATGTTCTGAATACTCAAGCTTGTGAGTTGAATACTTGATTATCTTTGAGAAATATACTGACTTGATCGTCGGAGTGCCCCCGGGTGGAAGAACCACCGCCGGAGCCTTTTCTTTCTGTGCAGGATTACAGGGTGCCATCTGTTCTGCTTGTGTTCTACAGCTGAATTACTAAGGAGGGCAGTGTGATCGGAAAATCACTCACACAATTAGTATCACATTTTATATTCAAAATAACCTCAAGATGAAATGGTAATGATCAAATTCTATGATTGTGCTTATTTGGTCTTTTGCCCTACTTGACTCTATAATATAAATTGCTTTTTTTGCATTGGCCTTATCGTATAGGTTTATGTTATTTAGTTGACCTCCACTTCAATGACTTTAGATCTGGATTAAATGCTAAAAAGTTTGCTCCTAGAAGTACACATGCCTTAGGAAACCACATTTGTAACTGTTTCATTCTTTTTGACTCCTTTCTAGGTGCTACTGTTGATGTGAAACCTTTCCATCAATTTGACTAGTCTCGACTTTGAGGAACATATAAGTGTCATTTCCATCAAGTGTTGTTTTATATGTTCTTGGTATCTACTACATGAGCATAGTTTAGATGATGGATTTGACTACCTAAATCTCATTTAAAATCACTTGAATTAGAGAAGTTATAATGCATTACCAAGTTCTTCAGCACTTCAAGGTTCTATTTAGTTTCCTTGTGCTTTCTTTGTTTCTGGCCTAATATTTAACTATACGTTTGCTGCCTAATTAATTGCTCTTGATTCTCTATAATTCTCAATTCAAGAAAATCTTGATATAATTGCTTTCCATCCAAGTATTCCTCAAGGGCCCTACTGGCATTTGACTATGCAATATATATAACAGTGGCAGACGCAGAAATTCTATGTAGAGGAGCCAACTTATATGCATTTAAAATTGACAACAAAATTTAATTATTTTATTATTAGTGAAGTTATCATATGCAAGTGTAAGTTATATTAAAAGATTCACTTGTTTATGAAATTTCTTACGTTTAAAAAAAGTTAGAAATTTTTATTAAACCAGTAAAAACAATTTATACCTAATTTAGTTCCTAATCAAAACACAAACCAGATATTAAGATAGACGCATACAAAGATAATTATGTAAGTACCATTTTCACATTATACAAAACAATTAGGATTAAAAGACTAATATAGTGATGTGTAACAGACGACATGATAAACAATATATAATTAGATAATATTATCGATATAGCATGACAAGTCTTTTTTACCTCAAAACTTTTTTGTGTATGTGAGATTAATTGTATGTAAATTGTATATTACTGTAGAAAAAATTGTGGGCCACCTTTTTATTGGTGATGGACACGCAATGATCACAATCTGTTTTTATGTTTTATTTATCATCTCATATGTTAACACTGCATTGGTAATGAGTACAAGTGGTGGTACCCATTAAACTAATACAGTTATGGCACAATTAGGATAAACGATATTGCCATTATAGCATTATTGTTTTTTGCCTATTTGAAATGATATTGAAATTTGAGTAATGCTACAATAACCATCTATTTTTACTATTTTATCTTACTATTTGATGTGTCAAACTAATTTGTCAGCATTGCATTAGAGATACACATTAGTGGTGGAACTCATTACACCAATATTATGACGATAAGTAAAATAATAAGCATAACAGAGTAAAGAAATATGGTAAAATGTAGCATTATTGTTGAAATTTAATGAATACAATTTAAACTGTGGGATATTACTGATAATGAGTTTTACTTCCAAGTCTTCAAAGAAGTTCGCTTTCAATTGTGGGGTCACCCCTTTAGAGTACACAAAACGAAACATCAAAAGTAGTAAATTTACATGTGAATTTTGTAGCCTTGCAGGGGCCATCGCCCCTCTCCCCCCCCCCCCCCCTTCCCCTCCTTAGCTGCCTCTTTTGTCTGCCACTATATATATAAGATTAGCATCATGATAGGCTCCTCTTTTTACCTTTTTTTTTTAAGCACTTCATTTGCTGGTGCAGAGGAGGTTTCTTTTATAGTATAAAATTGTCTCAAAGAAGGAAAACTCTACTGGTGCAAACAACAACATTCAGGATAATCGTTCCATTGGTGCAGTAAAATAGGGGTAAGCTTTTAAAATAACCTTCATGTTCTTTGATTACGAGATAGCCAAAATACTGATTTTAGTCCCATAAATTGCTAAGACATAGAGAATGTTCAGTGAGCTTTTGTACTTGTGTGTACCTATAAAACTTTAACATCCTTTGGATTGTTGGTTTATAAGTACTACTCCATGTTGCAATATCTTTTGCAGCGCACATAGTTCATTGCTAGATTACTGTCTTTTTATAATGTACATACTATCTATGAGGGAAAAAATAAACATGAAAAAATTGTAATGCGGGAATGTAAATTGTAAAGCTGTGTTGTAAATTCGAGTTATATCTCCAAGTAGTTATAGTAGTATTGAGTTTGTGACACGAGGTTTTAAAACGTGCATGCAAGATTATTTAGGTTTGAAAGACTGGTTCTGGTTTTATTTTATTTCCCAAGCGTTGTTAGTGTATTTCTAGTGTCTTTCATAGTTATCACTAAAATAATGGCTTTTATTAATCCAACCAAAACCCGTGCGATTGTTTTGTATGACTTTAATGTTCTTTAATTATACTTCATTGACTTCAAGTGTTATAACCTTTTTCAAAATGATTGTGTCATTTAGCTCTTCCCCTACAGTTATTATCTTAAATGATGACCAATATCCAAATGGCATATAGATTGAGAATATATAGACCTCGCAATCTAATTTTGACTAGATATTGGCATACTTAGTATCAGAATTTTCATATGGTTCTCCTCAAAAAAACTATTGAAATTCATTTTTACCAATAAATGAATGAAGCAGAGAATCCTTTTGCTAGGTAAGGACAGGTTATCAGTGTTTTTCTTTCTCTTGAAACAACATTTCAAGTTTTACATGCATATGTTTAACTTCAAAAAAGGGCATTCGGGGGACGAAAATTATAGCAATCCCGGTTTTGACTCGACCTTCATTGTATTCTGGACTCGGGTTTCGTGGTTTAATATTGTTATCCATGTCTTGTTTTCCCTCTTTTGTCTTTGGGTTGGAGTATTGGAATGTCTTGGGCATGTTCGGAGCAAGTTAGTTGCTAGTTGTTCAAGTTGTTGTTGTCCAGAAATTTGCTTCTTCGCTCGAACGAGGCTTTTTGTGCTCAAGTGAGCCTTGTGAAATTTGCTTCTTCGCTCGAGCGAGGTTTCTTGCGCTCGAGCGAGCTTTGAGAGTTCTCAGTATTTTTCCCAAGCGCAGAATTTTCTGGGAATGTGAAGTTCTTCGCTCGAGCGAGACTTCTTGCGCTCGAGCGAGGGTGTGCGTCTGTGAAATACCTGAAGGTATGTATTCTGCTCTCAAGCGAGGTTTCTTGTTGTGTCTGGTCGCTCGAGCGATAACTTCTTCGCTTGAGCGAGGGTCGCGTATTTCAGTTCGCAACAGAGCAGTTTTATATCACTTTTTGACTTCATTTCTTCTCAAAACCCTAATTCGGCACTCTTTCTCTCTAAAATATTCTCTCTCTCTCTACAAATACACCTAGATTTAGGGATCTCTCAACCCTAGTCCCTTTGTTAAAAAGGTGGAGCATCCCGTGGGCTTCCTATTGATCCGAATAAAAACGAGTTTGGGCATCTTTGAAGTTCCTCCTCATCTCCTTTGGGTTTCTACACTTAAGGTAGGGATATTCTACACCTTGATATGGCTTTTAACCTAGATATTTGTTGTTATGTATAAATGACGGGATTTGGGAGTGAATTTGGGTAAACTAGGGTTTGGGTTCAAATTAAAAGAGGGGTTTTTCCATGTTGGGTTGCAAAATGAGTATGAGGCTTTGAATATGAAGCCTCTTGTGTTAAAATGGTAAAATTTGGCCTTGGGGTTGATATTTGAAAAAGGAGAAAATTTGCCCTAATTTGGATTGGATAATCATTTTGTATAAATAATGAAATTGATATGAGAAATGTGAAATTGGGAGGATATGTGAATGAATGGTATAGTTGGAATTGTTAAATCACTCACCTATGGAAGTTTGATAAATTATTTGTTATATCGATTATATAACTATTTAGAAATATTTATTTTGGGCTATCGGTGGAGGATAGCTATGATTGTTGTAGAAATTGCATGAGGATTAGGTGAATTAAAACTAATCATATAAATTATGTCATTGAATATGACGGTTTGATTAAACCATTGAATATGTGTTATGGATAGTCATCGTATATGACAATGCCTTTAAATACATTGTATATGTGTCATTGTTTGGGATGAGATATGGGATGTACTCCAATGTTTGGGAGGAGATAGGGGATGGACTCCATTTGAAATTAAGTTAGCCGGAGTGTTCAAGGTGAAAGTCCCAAAACCTTACATTTATGGGTGCCGATTCCACTACAAGAAAAAGCAGATTTCGCGACTAAAAATGGATTTTTCATCGCTGAAAGTAGCAGAATTGGCGACTAAAATGGAATTAGTCGCCAAAAGTGAACACTTTTGGCAACTAAAACAGTTTAGTAGCCAAATGTATACTTATTGGCGACTAAAAGTCAGTTTAGTCGCCGAATATAGGGGTTTTAGCGACTAAAAAAATTTTAGTAGCCAAAAGTGAAGGTTTTTGGCGACTAAAAACATTTAGTAGCCAAAAGTATAGGTTTTGGCGACTAAAAAATAGTTTGGTCGCCGATTATACGTGTTTTACCGACAAAAATCAATTTTGTAGCCAAAAGTGAAGCTTTTAGCTAAAAGTCAAGAATTGCCGACTAAAATGCAGTTTAGGCACCCAAAGTAGAGGTTTTGGCGACTAAAATTCAGTTTAGTCGCCAAAAGTGGAGGTTTTTAGGTGGGAATGAATTTTTTTAGCGACTAAAATATAATTAGTAGCCAAAACTATACAATTGGCGACTAAAAAATAGATTTAGTCGCCAAAAGTGATCTAATTTTTTTTTAGTAAATAATTTTTTTTTATATAAATTATATTGAATAAAAATAATTATTTATATATATATAGTTTTGTATTAATACCGGTCAATATAGTATATAAATAATATATGTTGCATTTATATTCATGTGATGTTGTAGTGGCATAGTGGGGAGAGTGTGTTGCTAAAGATTTAGAATGTGGGAGGTTGGTGGTTCGAAACCTGGGAATAGCAGAGGGTATTTTTTTTTTTTCAAAAATATGCTTTTGGCGACTAAAATGTGTGGTCGCCAAAAGATTTACTATTGGCGACGAAAAGCTTAGTCGGCAAATAAAAAAAAAAAATTCACCATTGGCAACTAAAAGATTAGTGGCTAAATGTATAATTTTCAAAAATGTAATTGACTATTGGCGACAAAAGCTTTGGTCGCTGAAGACCTGTTTTTTGCCGACTAAAACATTTTTAGTCGCCAATACCTTCGGCGACCGTGTATTCGCGACAAAATCGGCGACTAAAATATTTAGTCGGAGAAAGTGAAAATTTGACTTTTGGCGACTAAAAAAGGACTTTTGGCGACTAAAAATTTAGTCACCAAAGGTGCTTTTTCTTGTAGTGTTCCCTCGGATGTGAATTTCATAAAATGGCAAAAATTGAAGGTTTGAATAACGGTTGTTGAATTATGAACCAATGAGTTGTAGCCTTATTTGGGGTTGTTTGGATAACAAGGAACTATATTCTTGAATTGATTTGAAATGAATGAATGGAAATGGATTGAGATGTAAATATCAATATTGAATGATCATGGAAGAAATGTAAGTTGGTTATGTATATTGAACATTCACCTGACACTCATATCTTAGTTAAACCTCATATATTGTGTTAGTATAACTCTACTGGATTTTGGCTCACCCTACTTGAGAAACCATTTTCAGGTGCTGGTGATATGCTTCCTCTAAGGACATAGCTTGGGAGGACTCAAGAGCAGAAGGCTCTCTCTTGTATATATATATATATATTTTTTTTTGTATTTAAATGTTTATTCAAGCCGAGGGCATTACATGTATAGAGCTTATGACGCTCTTTTGTTGTAACCAAGTGATAACTTGGAAAGATGTACGCCCGTAAAGCATTTATTTTGGTTGTTATTTACTTGTATTATATGTTGTAAATCCAGGATGAATGTTTATGAATGTATAACGCATGTAATTCCTTTTGTAATATGAACTCTGATATATGAAAGTGTATCAATTATGTTATATTCATTTCTATTATGAGTTGGATTATTTGTATTATTTTGAGGGCATTAAAACTTGATATCAGAGCATACTGGGTTTGAATACTTTGGGTACGTAGGAAGTGGTTAGTACCACAATGGGTTCGTCTCGCTTGTTAGAGATTTAAGTATGGATGTTATGTGCTTATATAATAACATGTTTATGTGGTTATATGGGTACGGAATTTGGTTCCTAAGATGTTGATTGGATCAAAGGGTTTCTAGAAATCCTATTAGAAAAGCACTTGATCACTGCTGTTTCTAATTGGAACTCTAGCAACGTCGCGGGACAGTCACTATCTAGGAAGGAAATTCGTATGTGATTATGTGCTTATGTGGAGTGAGTTACCATTGTCCACCATATTTGGACGTGAGTGAAATAGCTTCAGCACATTTGTAAATGTGCTAATCTCCTTTGTTACCTTCATTAGGATGTCAGGACGTGGTCGTGGTGGTAGGCGTGGTAGGCCTAAGAGGCATGAGATGCCTATACCGGATAAAATTCTGGCGCAAGAGGAGGGAGTTGGTTAGGCTAATGTGGCCGAACCGGTTGGTCAGCAGACCATGGGCACCTTAGCCCGTGAGATGACCGGAGCATTAAGGGAATCCATGGACATTCTCAGAGTTGAGAATCAAGTCCAGGCCCAAGTAGCTAAAGTAGGGCCATCTTCTTGAAGAGGGAGTTCTTCCGATCCCATCCAGATGAGTTTTTAGGTGATCCCAAGGAGCCACTGAAGGCTGATGAGTGGCTAGAACAAATGATGAAGACGTTTGAGATGCTCAGCATCGAAGATGGTGGTTTAAGGGTGACCTTGGCGTCCTTCTAGCTGAAGGGAGACGTGGGTCAGTGGTGGAAGTATGCGCGGGGGAGCATTGGAGGGACTTAGGAGGCCTTTGTTGATGTCTTCCAGGACAAGTACTTACCTGCTACAGTAAGAGAGAAGTCGAGGGATCAGTTTTCTCAACTCAAGCCGTTGAACACGCCAGTGGCTGAGTTTGAGGCCACGTTTACTAGTTTGTCAAGGTTTGCACTGGAGTTAGTCGCGACAGAGGAGCGCCGGTGTTTGGAGTTCGAGAAGAAATTACAGACCGGACTCATGTTTAGAGTGACTGGATCTATGATTAGGGACTATGGGTGCCTTATGGAGGCCGCAACCCATCTTGAGACTATGATGCATGCGGAGGAGAAGAGGATGAGGGACTCCAACAGGAGTCAGGATGGCCAAGGGGACAGTAAACGGCAGTGGGGTTCTAATCCCCAGCAGTCCCAGGGAGCGCATTCGAGGTCAACCTTTCCAGTACCGAGTTCGAGTTCTAGGAGAGGTGGTCAGGGAGACATCACTTGTTTCAAATGTGGTCAGTTGGGCCACAAGTCTCCAGCTTGCCCACAGAGGGGAGGAGGGCAACGAGCAACCTCATTTTCAGCTCACTCTTAGGGCCAGAGTCAGGGTAGAGGCCAGCCGCTCACTTGTTATTAGTGTGGGCAGACGGGGCACATGAAGAGATTTTGCCCACAATTGTGTAGCACACCTAGTGCGTCTGGTTCGAGGCAGGCACAGAGTCACCAGCCTGCATAGTCTCGAGGGCCAATTAGGGCACCTCTTCGGTTCAGTCAGTGTAGCAGTGCTACGCTCCGAGGGGTGAGCAGGTATATCAGAGGCCAACTGGGTGCGTGTATGCTGTTACCGCGCCAGATCTTGTACCGGCTCCATCTGTTGTGAGAAGTACCTTCTTGTTTTGCAATTCAATTGCTAATGTGTTGATTGATACGGGTGCATCCCATTCATTTATTTCGTCTGCATTTGCATTGATTTTGGGGTTGGAGTTGGCACAGTTAGCATCTCCTATTTGTGTAGAGTCATCTATTGGTGGTAAGGTTATTCTGAAACAGGGGTGTTAGGGTTGGGACATAAAGGTCGCCGATTGTCGACTTCCATTTGCATTTGTTTTGCTTGATATGACTAGTTTTGATGTTATCTTGGGTATGGACTGGTTATCATCATACCGGGCTATTATAGATTACTACCATCAGAGGGTTACTGTATGTACCTTGAGCGGTGATTGCTTTTATTTCTTGGGGGACCGGATGGATAGAGTCTTATCACCGATATATGATCCGCGTTGTATGCTCGCTAGCTTTGCGGGTAGTGAATGTGATGAGGCCTGAGTTGAGTTGCCAAGAGTGGTTTGTGAGTATTCGGATGTCTTTCCCGAGGATCTTACTAGTTTACCACCTCATCGAGAGATTGAGTTCTCTATTGATTTAGTGCCTAGCACGACACTGATTTTTATGGCACCGTATCGATTTGCGCCTGCTGAGTTGAGTGAGTTGAAGATTCAACTCCAAGAATTACTCGATAAGGTTTTATTCGCCCTAGTACTTCGCCTTGGGGAGCACCAGCCCTCTTTGCTAAAAAGAAAGATGGAGCCTTGCGACTTTGTATTGATTACCGAAAATTAAACCGGGTAACTGTTAAGAACAAGTATCCAATGCCACGTATAGATGACCTGCTTGATCAGTAAATAGGATCCCGTTGTTTCTCTAAGATAAACCTGAGATCGAGTTACCATCAGTTGAGAGTAAGGGAGGAGGATATCCCAAAAACGGCATTCCGTACGCGGTATGGTCATTATGAGTTTCTAGTGATGCCTTTTGGGCTAACTAATGCCCCGGCTGTGTTTATGGATTTGATGAATCGAATCTTCCGAGAGTTCTTAGATCGTTTTGTGGTCATCTTCATGGACAATATCTTGATTTACTCACCTTTTGAGGAGGAACACTTGCGAGTGGTGCTTGAGTTGCTTAGAGCCCATAAGCTATATGCTAAGTTTGGGAAATATGAGTTCTGGCTAAAGGAAGTTAAGTTCTTAGGCCATATGGTATCCGAGAAAGGGATGATGGTAGATTCATCCAAGATAGAGGCAGTGCAAGATTGGGCATAGCCTAAGAATGCTTTTGAGATCCGTAGTTTCTTAGGGTTGGCCGGGTATTACCGTCGGTTTGTGAAGGATTTCTCCAAATTAGCTTCACATTTGACTAGATTAACGAGGAAATGGGTCAAATTTGTGTGGAGTGAGACTTGTGAAAAGTCATTCCAAGAGCTTAAGGTTAGACTTACCACCGTTCTTGTCTTGATTATTCTGGAGAGGGGTTAGGGCTATTCAGTGTATTGTGATGCTTCACGGGAAGGTTTGGGTTGTGTATTGATGTAAGAGGGGAATGTAGTAGCCTATGGCTTACAGCATTTGAAAACCCACGAGAGGAACTACCCTACTCATGACTTAGAGTTAGCAGCAGTGATTTTTGCCTTGAAGATTTGGAGGCACTATCTATATGGTGAGAAATTTAAGGTATTTTCTAATCATAAGAGTTTGAAGTATATGTTTACACAGAAAGACTTGAATTTGAGGCAAAGAATGTGGATAGAGTTCATAGAGGATTATAATTTTGAGTTGCATTACCATCCGGGGAAGGCCAACGTTATGGCCGATGCCTTGAGTAGGAAGTCTATTAGTAGTGTGGCTTGTATTGCCATCCAAGAATGGGAAATGTTGGGTACTCTTGGTGAGTTTGACCTGTATCTAGACAAGTCTGTTGAGTCTGCAGCCTTGTTTTCAGTAGTTGCACAACCGACACTTGTGAACCAAGTGTTAGAAGCGCAAAAGGATAACCTTGAGGCAGAATTCCTCCGGGAGAAAATCTCCAGTGGGAAGATAGAGAAGGGCTTGACTGTGTATCCCGACCTGAGTGTGAGATACCGTGATCGTTTGTTTGTGCTGAAGTCTTGCCGAAAGGATGTACTCCGAGAGTTTCACCACTCACGCCTTATGGTGCATCCGGGAGGCACAAAGATGTATCATGATCTGAGTCGCCAGTTTTGATGGAGAGGTATGAAGAAGGATGTGGCCATGTTTGTATCGAAATGTCTTACTTGTCAGTAAGTGAAGGCCGAGCATCAGAGGCCAGCGAGTTTGTTACAACCCTTGCCTATAGCTGAGTGGAAATGGGAGCATGTCACAATGGATTTTGTTGTGGGCCTTCCGAGGACTCAACATGGTAGTGATGCCATTTGGGTAGTAGTTGACCGGTCGACCAAGTCGGCGCATTTTATTCCTATGCGCGTAAGTGATTCAGTAGACTATCTTGTTGACTTGTATATTAGGGACATAGTGAGGTTGCACGGGGTCCCTATGATGATTGTTTCGGATAGAGATCCGCATTTTACAGCTCGGCTGTCGCAAAGCTTGCAAAGTGCCTTGGGCACTAGGTTGATTTTTAGTACTACATACCATCCTCAGACTGACGGGCAGTCTGACCGTACTATTCAGATCCTAGAGGATATGCTTCGAGGCTGTGTCCTTGACTTCAAGGGGCCGTGGGAGAGGCACTTGCCCTTGGTGGAGTTTGCCTATAAAAACAGTTTCTAGTCGAGTATCGGCATGGCACCATTTGAGGCCTTGTATGGCTGACCATGTAGATCGCCTGTATGTTAGGCCGAGGTGGGTGATGCACCTTTTGTTGGGCCCAGAATTGGTTCAGAAAACGACGGAGAAAGTTGCACTTATCCGTAGGAGGTTGGTTACAGCCTAGAGTCGCTAGAAAAATTATGCCGACCGTATGAGGCGACCTTTGTCTTTTGAAGTGGGTGATCACGTCTTTTTGAAAATATCACCTAAGCAGGGTTTGATGAGATTCGGGAAAAATGGGCAGTTATCCCCTTAGTTTATTGGCCCTTTTGAGATCCCTAAGCGAATTGGGGAGGTTGCCTACTATTTGGCATTGCTGCCACAACTTTTCGGAGTGCATGACATATTCCATATTAGCATGCTTCGAAAGTATGAGCCGGATCCATTGCATGTATTGGATTGGACTGACATAGAGGTAGATGAGGATGCCTCGTATGAGGAGAGACCAGTAAGAGTCTTGGATGGGCAGAACCAAGTCTTGTGAGGCAAGACAATCCCCTTGATCAAAGTATTGTGGAAACATCACGGGGTCGATGAAGCAACTTGGGAACGTGAATTGGAAGTCCAGGAGAAATATCCGGATTTATTTGTTGATGTTTGAGTATATGTTGAGATTTTAGTTTTGTTCATGAATTATAAAGACATTGTATATGTTTTGAATTATGAAAACATTGTATATGTTGAATATATTTTGGAAACACAGTTTAATTTGAACATTGTATATGTTGTTTAAGTTTAGGAATGAAAATTTATCATAAACATTGAATATGTTTTGGAAATATGATATATATGTATTGAAATTGATTAAATTTTGAAGGATGCATATTGGTAATATATGTTGAGATATATATGTTGTGGATTTGTCCTCTTGTGAAGGGATTGAATGACCAATAGGTAGGTCATGGTGATGAGAGTTAAATGGTAATCATTTTGGAAATTGGCTAAAACATGGTTTTGAAACTTGTACTAAAATTTTGGGGATGAAATTCTTTAAGGAGGGAAGGTTATAGCGATCCCGGTTTTGGCTTGACCTTCATTGTATTTTGGACTCGGGTTTCGTGGTTTAATATTGTTATCAATGTCTTGTTTTCCCTCTTTTATTTTTGGGTTAGAGTTTTGGAATGTCTTGGGCATGTTCGATACAGGTTAGTTGCTAGTTGTTCAAGTTGTTGTTGTCCAGAAATTTGCTTCTTCGCTCGAGTGAGGCTTCTTACACTCGAGTGAGCCTTATGAAATTTGTTTCTTCGCTCGAGCGAGGTTTCTTGCGCTCGAGCGAGCTTTGAGAGTTCTTAGTATTTTTTCCAGATGTAGAATTTTCTGAGAAGGTGAAGTTCTTCGCTCGAACAAGACTTCTTGTGCTCGAGCGAGGGTGTACATCTGTGAAATACCTAAAGGTATGTATTCTGCTCTCGAGCGACGCTTCTTGCGCTCGAGCGAGGTTTCTTGTTGTGTTTGGTCGCTCGAGTGAGGGTCGCGTATATCAGTTCGCAGCATAGCAGTTTTATATCACTTTTTGACTTCCTTTCTTCTCAAAACCCTAATTAGGCACACTCTCTCTCTCTAAAATATTCTCTCTCTCTCTACAAATACACCTAGATGTAGGGATCTCTCAACCTTAGTCCCTTTGTTAAAAAATAGAGCATCTCATAGGCTTCCTATTGATCCGAATAAAAACAAGTTTGGGCATCTTTGAAGTTCCTCCTCATCTCCTTTGGGTTTCTACACTTAAGGTAGGGATGTTCTACACCTTGATATGGCTTTTAACCTAGATATTTGTTGTTATGTATAGATAATGGGATTTGTGAGTGAATTTGGATAAACTAGGGTTTGGGTTCAAATTAAAAAAGGGGTTTCTCCATGTTAGGTTGCAAAATGAGTATGGGGCTTTGAATATGAAGCCTCTTGTGTTAAAATTGTGAAATTTGGCCTTGGGGTTGATATTTAAAAAAGGGAAAAATTTGTCCTAATTTGGGTTAGATAATCATTTTGTATAAACAATAAAATTGATATGGGAAATGTGAAATTGGAAGGATATGTGAATGAATGGCGTAGTTGGAATTGTTAAATCACTCACCTATGGAAGTTTGATAAATTATCTGTTATATAGATTATATAACTATTTAAAAATATCTGTTTTGGGCTATCGATGGAGGATAGCTATGATTGTTGTAGAAATTGCATGAGGATTAGATGAATTGAAACTAATCATATAAATTATGTCATTGAATATAACAGTTTGATTAAACCATTGGATATGTGTTATAGATAGTCATCGTATATGACAATGCCTTTAAATACATTGTATATGTATCATTGTTTGGGAGGAAATAGGGGATGTACTCCATTGTTTGGGAGAAGATAGGGGATGGACTCTATTTAAAATTAAGTTGGCCGGAGTGTCTAGAGTGAAAGTCCTGAAACCTTATATTTATGGGTGTCGATTTCTTCAGATGTGAATTCCATAAAATGGCAGAAATTGAAGTGTTTGAATAACAGTTGTTGTTGAATTATGAACCAATGAGTTGTAACCTCATTTGGGGTTGTTTAGATAACAAGGAACTATATTCTTGAATTGATTTGAAATGAATGAATGGAAATGGATTAAGATGTAAATATCAATATTTAATGATCATGGAAAGAATGTGAGTTGGTTATGTATATTGAACATTCATCTAACACTCATATCTTAGTTAAACCTCATTTATTGTGTTAGTATATCTCTACTGGACTTTGGCTCACTCTACTTGGAAAACCATTTTCAGGTGCTGGTGATATGCTTCCTCCAAGGACATAGTTTGGGAGGACTCAGGAGCTAAAGGCTCTGTCTTGTATTATTATTATTATTTTTTTTTGTATTTAAATGTTTATTCAAGCCGAGGGCTTTTGCATGTATATAGCTTATGACTCTTTTTTGTTATAACCAAGTGATAACTTGGAAAGATGTACGCCCGTAAGACATTTATTTTAGTTGTTATTAACTTGTATTACATGTTGTAGATCTAGGATGAACGTTTATGAATGTATAATGCATGTAATTTTTTTTGTAATACGAACTCTGATATATGAAAGTGTATCAATTATGTTATATTCATTTCTATTATGAGTAAGATTATTTGTATTATTTTGAGGGAGTTAAAAAAATACAAAACAGCCCCTGACCCACTCTATGGATGTCACATACAGTTTTCTCGCGACAAATAGGACCTGTGGGGATAGACGGCATGTAATTAGCACATGTAGGTTGAGAATTAGTGTTGAAAACGCCTTAAACTTAGTCGAAAAGATGTTCGGGGGGGCGAAAATGTAAAACAGCCCCCGAACCACTCTATGGATGTCATGGGCAGCTTTCTCATGACAAATAAGCCTTGTGGGGACAAATGGCACGTAATTAGCACACGTAGGTTAGGAGTTAGAGTCGGAAACGCCTTAAACTTAACCGAAAAAGGCGTTCAGGGGTCAAAAATGAAAAACAGCCCTCGAACCACTCTATGGATGTCACGAGCAGTTTCCTCATGAAAAATAGGCTCAATGGGGATAGAAGGCATGTCATTAGGACACGTAGGTTGAGAGTTAGAATCAAAAACGTCTTAAACTTAGCCCAAAAAGGTCGTTTGGGGGGTATAAATGCAAAACAACCCTTGAACCACTCTATGGATGTCATGAGAAGTTTTCTCATGACAAATAGGACTTGTGAGAATAGATGGCATGTAATTAGCACACGTAGGTTGGGAGTTAGAGTCGGAAACGTCTTAAACTTAGCCAAAAAAAGCGTTCGAGGGTCGAAAATGAAAAACAGCCCTCGAACCACTCTATGGATGTCACGAGCAGCTTCCTCATAAAAAATAGGCTCTATGGGGATAGAAGACATGTCATTAGCACACGTAGGTTAGGAGTTAGAATCGAAAACACTTTAAACTTAATCAATCTAAAATATATGTTGTTTTTATTGAACATTAAATTATTATTGCCTTATTGACAATGGTAAATGCATTTAAAAAGTTCTCTCTAAAATTTTTCTTCTTACAAATGGACTGGTGGGTTGGTTTTGGGTTAACATCTCACCTCTAGTGAACAACTCAACTAAAACAGTTTGAAATACAACCTACATTTTGCCTCCTTAGTAGATGTACAAGAAGTTTTCCCACTCTCAACTAAAATTCAAATTGACTGATCTATAACCAATAAATATGTTGGTGTTGTCAACTTGAATGGTGATAAGTCTGGGATCCCAGTCCTTATAATTGCTTACTCCGCTCATGTTACTACAATACAAATGAAATTTGACAATGATCTATTGAAATGTGGCAGATTGGGCATGTAAGACCTTGACATCCAACTCTAGTTCTTGGTGCCACTTTGTTATTGTAAGTTTGTATGCATCCAAACTAATGAAGATGAACAGTTTAATTCACTCACCATTCACTTACCATAACCTCTAATGTTTTTGCCTCAAACTATCAAGTTTTGCATGCATTTATGGCACTAATGGGTGCAATTTTTTTTTGTAGATGGCTTTTGGCGTGCACTTGTGGATATTCTATTTTTGTGTACGGAGGACAATTTACACTTTTATATAATCCCGCTATTTTGTCATCCTCTATTTTTGTGTGGATTAGTAGTAATCGTATAGATAACTTTTGGCATGGTACATATTAATTTTGGCATTGAACGGATAATCATTGGCGTGGTATATAAATTATCTTTTATCATGGTATAGATTACCATCGTAATTTTTATCACGCCAAATGGTCATTTGGCATGGTAGTGAATATATTTTTTGTGTACATATGATTCTCTATTTTGTATGAAATTATTATTTTAGGTCTATATATACTTGGTCTATATGGAATTTGATATTAAAAATTATTCATTTTTGGATGGTTGGAAATGAAACGGATGCAGATTGTGGAATGGTTGATAATATATGTATTGTTTTGTTTATATACATGATACAGGTTACATGGAATATATACAGGTTCTGGACAAATTAATTATTAAAAAAAAAACACAAAATGATATTTTTGACGACTAAACAATTGGTAGCTAAAAACGAAGTAAATAACTTTTTGGCGACTAAATATTTAGTAGCAAAAAAAAAAAAGACTTTAGGCAGCTAAAATTTTAGTAACTAAAAAAAACAAAAAAAAAAAAAAAAAAAAAAAACTTTTTAGCAACTACATATTTGGTAGCCAAAGCAAAATTAGACTTTAGGTGACCAAAACTTTAGTAGCTAAAAAAAAATTAAAACGAAAAAAACCTTTTTGGCGACTACATATTTAGTAGCCAAAACAAAATTAGACATTAGGTGAAAAAACTTTAGTAGCTAAAAAAAAATTAAAATGAAAAAAACTTTTTGGCGACTACATATTCAGTAGCCAAAACAAAATCAGACTTTAGGCGATTGAAACTTTAGTAGTTTAAAAATAAAATAAAATGAAAAAAAAATTGGCGACTAAAAATTTATTAGCCAAAAAAAAAACTTTAGGTGACGAAAATATTTGGTAGCTAAAAAAATTAAGATGAACAAAAAAAAAATTGACAACTAAATATTTAGTTGTCCTACATAATTTAGGTTTTTGGCGACAAAAATCTTTAGTTGCTAAAAATATGCTAATTAATTTTATTTAAAAGTTTTTGGCGACTAAAAAATTAATTGTCAATTGGGAACTTTCGGCGACTAAACTTGTTTTAGTCATCAATTATCTTTCCCAACAATCTTTCAACAACTAATCTAGCAACCAAAACTTTTAGTTGGCAAAAATAATCGGCGACTAAAAATGAATTTTTAGTGACTAAAAATTTGTCACTAAATGTGTCATTTATTGTAGTGTGTGACTGCACTTAAATGTGCTATAAAATAGACACACAATTTGGGTTAAAATCCACATCTCAACTTAATAACAATTAATGTGGTTCCTTTGGAGTAGTGAATAATTTCTCAATAAATTCCACCACAATATAATTAGGTTAGTGTCATTATCTTTCAAGCATTCAGGGAATAAGAAAGCATGCCATAACTCAATCCCATATTCTCCGAGTTGTGTTCTCCCACATGTTAGTTATTATTAATTAGCTTTGTTTTATGATTGATCAGCCCACGACATGCATGTCAAACCAACCATATGTTTAAAAAAAACAATAATGATATACAAATTGATATAAAATTAATGTTGCTCGATGTAATTATTTCATTTTAAAACAAAAGATTCATAAAGATTGTTTATTTATAATAATGGTATTGCCACATTATTCTTAGAGAATTTTTTTTTATGAATTTTATGTATGAATAGAATTTTTTTTAAAAATAAAATTAACTATTTTGGGCCTCCCTTCTTTTTTTTCTTTTTTTTTTTTTTTGATTGGCATTTTTGGCCTCTCTTCATCATGTCATCAAAGGCAACAATGGACACAGAACGGGCAAAATTTGCTTTGTGTGATTTTAATTATTTATAAGAAAAAAAATATTATTTTTACTTCTTAAAAATTTATATAATATTACTTTCGCCTTCTTAAATTTCATTAGACTATGAAAAATTTTAAGTATTTTTAAAGAAAATCTAATAATTTTATCTTGATCCCGTGTGTACAATTTATGGGTCCCTCACTATGCAAAGGTAACTTATCTCTCAAATTGTATCTTTGTAGATGTGTGACAATGCCATGCATTCATGCTAGATGAGGCACTTCAAGTTTTTTTTACCAAACCCTTGTATTTTATTTCTCAATCCCAAGGTTTTTTTAACTTTATTTCTTGAATGAATGTTGTTGTTTTTTCCATCATCAATAACAAAATTTATTAATTCGAAGAAACAAGTACATTTCACATTTTTTTTTCCTTTCTCTTTTTAAATCTATTTCCAAATTTCCTGACCAAACACATCGTAAGATAATTACAAACGATATAGCTTCAATGGCAAAAGGCATGACCCAATTGGATTGGACACAGTTGCAGCTAATCACTAGCAAAAAAATATTTAATGAAAAAAAAATTAGCAAAATCTTTAACCCAAACAAAACAAAATGAAGTTGGCATGAAACAAACATGCCAACCAAACATGTTCCATGAAATTGTATTTTCGAAACTTGAGTTTAAGAAACAATTCAAAAATAATGTACAATTGTGAGATAAGTTTTCCAACAACTTGGTTGGGTAAATAATTATGTGACAACATAAATAATGATGGGACAAATTTGTGATGCCCCAATGTTAATGGAAAGGGATTGCTTCTCTTCATTTGACGGAAAATAAAAATTTCTCCAAAGATCTATCATTCAATAGTGGCTTGAATTTTTTTGAAATCTCAGTCTAAAAAAAAAAAACAAAAAATGACGTTTTATTTTATTAGATTTTAAAAATTGAAGACCTTTGCTGATAAGAAATTTTTGAGATGTTCTTGTTGAGTTTTAGACGTTCGACTATTGGACTAGTGTATATTTTGATACGTACTAAATAGTAACCATTTGATTACGGAATGAGGGGATTCAAGAGGATTGCCACTTGACCCAAATTTTGAAAGTAATGATATTTGTTATACTTTCGCACTTGTGACTTGTTACCCTAAATTTATGTGTCTTTATAGTTGAGGGAAAGTAGTGTTATCTTTGTAATCTTTTGTAATATTTCTGATCATAGTAAAAATAACAACAGTTATAGACGTAATTTTAGTTTGGGGTGAACCACATAAACCTTGCATTCTTTGTGTGTCCGTGTAATTTATTTTTCTAGTGCGTTTTTTCCTTTTTATGTTTCATGTTTCATTACTCTTGATTAAATATTGTGAATTCCTAAATATGGACTACACAACCGAATAATAAAGTGACTTAATGATTGAGCCACCAATTGTGAAAACCTTAGGGATACTTCATTAGCTGTCTTTGTTGAGTGATGGATGCTACATAGAGTTTGGTCCTCCCTCAATAATTCATTCCATCTATATAGGAGTGTTGCATGGTGGACCATTAGACTTGGTGAAGTATTTACATTGTTTGGGAAACCTAAGAGAACATGGACTTCCTAACATTCCAGTCTAGGTTTAAGGGTGTGGTTTGTCTTGTGTTTGATCATTGAAAAAGGAATGCAATTCAAAAGTTGTACAATTTCTTATTGGCTCATTTTCTTCCACGTAGCTTCTTGAAATATTGTCATAATTCTATCCAATTTTTTTCAAATGAAAATTATTTATAAATAGAAATTTCATTTAAAAAAATCCCACTTTAGTGATAGTATAGTGATATTTTTAAAACAAAAAATTATTTTAACGAGGTTTTTTTTTTTTGAAATGAACGGATATAAATCAGCCACATCATTCTATATCAATTTTTTTTTTTTTTTTTTTTTTTTGGGTATAATATAGGAGAGGAGAATCTGCGTAACTAAAAAAAATCTATAAATTGAGAGGTAAAACATTACTAAAAGTTTTTTCAAAAAAAAAAAATAGTGGTTGGTATTAAATATTGTTTGGAGAACAAACTTATATAATTTAAATTACTTTTAATAATATTTTTTTGATCGGTAAAAGAAATAGATTTTATTGATGAGAACAACATACAATACATATGAAATTATGTCAATAAGGGTTAGGCGAAAGTAAAAAGTATCCTAGTATTGCTACCTAATCATAACTAGGTTGGCACCAAACAGAAATGCATAATTATATGCTAACTCAAGCCACAAAAATTAGTGAGAAACCAACAACACAAAGAAAGCGAAAACAACAAATAGCAATCCTTAAATACAAGTCTTGAACATGCAAATAACCACCAATACTTGACACCATCAACGGCAGACCCAACTGTAAAGCAATAAGGGATTTTTGAAACTTTGGAGGGTAATTGCTCACAATGACTACCATTTAGGTCATTTCTTCTTCAAGGTTTATAATTGTTCGAAGCTTGGAATGATTTCAACTTGTAATTTTGTTTATCTATTTTGTTAATGTGAAATTCAAAACTATTGTATATTTTGTATAAAAATACATATAATAAAAAAATATACAAGCATTTTAATTTTTTTTAAAATTACATGTTGACAAGATCCTTTGATAACTTAATTAAAAGTTACTGCAAAGATTATGAATAAAAAATATATGTGTTAAAAAAGAAGCAACAGAATTTTGATTTAGACATTTCAACACTGGTAGAGAGCCCTAAATTCAGCGGCTCAAATGGCTCAAATTGTCGAAAACTGCGTCGTTTTGGGCACAACACAACACAAAACTACGTCGTTTTACTCAATTTGAGCCATTTGAGCCACCTTTTTTAGGACCCCCAAACATTATTCTAGACATTTTCAGAGAAAAGTCATCAAAACATCTGTTGTACAAAAAGTAACAGATGCAATGGTGATAACTATCTTGGAATCACTATAATAAAATAATTAAAAAAAAGTTTTTTGTCTTGAAACATAATGGTTAATGATGGTTTATTGGGTGGAATCACTTTTAGAAAAAGTTGAACAATAACCTCATCTCCAAAAATAATAATAATAATAATAATAATAATAATAATGATGATTCGTACTACTAAAAAAAAATTACTAATAGCATTAATACATTAAGAATGTCAAAAAAAAAAAAAAAACAAAGATTCATTTCTCTAATTTGGGAGCTTTAATTGAGCACGAATGAGGTAAAAATTCAAAAAAAAAAAAAAAAACTAAGGCCAAAACATCACATCAATAAGTAAGGCCCACCCTTAGAGTTCTTTTAGAACTCATAGTTTAGAGCTCCTACACATTTTTGAAAAAACAAAAAGGCATACCCACTGTCACATCATTAGTGGTATTATTAGAGTACCACTTTTAGTGGTCTCAACCATTACCCAATAAATTAAATAAAAATGGTTGAGAGCACTAAAAGTGGTATTCTAATAACACTACTAATGTGTCAATAGGCTCCGCCCACTATATATACCTTTATTTTTATTTTTTTTGACAATCCCAATACATTAGTACTATTAATAATTTTTTTTTAATAGCATAAATCATTGTTGTAAATTGAATTCCCTAAACACAACCTATCTACATAATGGGTTTAGTTTCTCTCCCATTATGAGAGAAGAGTAAATCATGCTATTGGATATTTATGGCCTATTACGGATCTCACTTTAGCTATTCAGCTCATTTATGTTTTAAGATTTTATGTGCAAATTATGCACTAAAAAAAATCATAGTGACTTTATAATCATAATCATTCGATTTCACCACATTTACTTTAAAAATAAAAAAATAAAAAAAATATCAAAATCAACTATCTGTTTTTAAAATCATGCATATTGTTTATTTTTATAAAAACAAATATGATAAAATTATATAGTTATAATTATTAAATTATTTTAATTTTCTTATGAATAATCTATATAGAGACCTAAAAAACGAATATATAATTTTTTTTAAACAAATACAGTATGATAAAATCATATAGATATAATTATTATATTATAAATAATTAATATAAAGACCTAAAAAATGAATATATGAAATTACCGAAATAAATTCTATAATAAGCTCATAAAAACTCAACAATACAATTTGATATTTTCACGTAATTGGAGAGAAGCTAAACCTTATGTTTGTAATGGGTTTAATTGGAGGGGTAGGAAGCATTAAAAGCATCTCTAACGTTGACTCTTTTTTTTTCATCAAATTTTAATAAAAATTTGAGTAAAAGCTTGATCTAATATCAAGCATTTCAACGGAAAATTTTAAATTTTGATCAAATTATAGGTCGGCCGGAAGGATAACCGAGAGGATATTTGGCCGGTCGATCGGCCAATGTGAATTGTAAAGATGTGGATGTCCGGTGTCCGCCGGTCGTCCAATGCTCCTACACTAACGACTATTTATAGTAAATTGATGAAAGATTCCAAACACTCTCAATTTGATGAAAAAATTAGAGAACCGTTTTTATTAAATTTAAATTTGATAAAAAAAATATGATGAAGAGTTGGAAACGCCGGGATGAATGTCACGGACCACATCTTTTCAATGTAATGACATAAAGAATTTTTTAATGGAATATGTTGTTTTTTGAGGAACAACAACAAATAGAAATGTTATAGAATCACTCTTTTTTTTCTTTTTTTTTTTTTAACAGTGGGAGGATGAGTGGGTGGGTGGGTCTCGAAGCTTATCTCCTTACCAACTTGTTTGTGTTCACTGTTTCAATGGCGGGCAGCATTTGGGACCCCCCTCTTCTTCCCACACCATATCCTACCTTTATGTTCCATCAAATATATATATATATATAACAAAAAATAAAAAATTAATATAGGGCACAAAGGCACATTATACTTGTAGTTGTAGTTTGTATAATTTATTTTTTGTTTCAATTTAATCTTTATAATTTTAATAGTATTAAATTTTTAGGGTGTATTAATTTAGTCTGATTGATATAATTTGATATTACATTAGATAGAAACGAAGAGTAAAATGGTCCATTCGAAAGAAAATGTACTATATTAAATTAGGCATCAATCCTTTAATCACTTTTGAGGAAAGTATAAACCATTTTGCTATTTGATTTTGAAAAATCTAGAAACCCTAGATGTTGATTTGTGATTATGTACCAATTTTAAGCAAAATATAACAATCCCAATCAAACAATCAAAAGAAAGAGACACAAAGATTTTACGTGGAAAAATCACAATTGGACACCTTCCAATTGTGATCAAAAAACCACGGGCAACTGCCACAAGACAATCCACTAAGAAGATTTAAAGGAATTACACAGGTATCACTCTCAATTATCTAGCGAATCCACAACGCCTAATTGAACCAACCTCTATGTGCCTCTTCCAACCCCATCTTCACCACGGAATTGTCTTTCTGATGAGCCACTCCGGATTCCACCAAAGCTTCAGGCTCGAATTCTTCAGAATCCACAACTGAAGAACAACTCTTTCTTTTGTGTATAACAAACAAACCTTTGATGTACTCTCTTTAAACCATGAGTTGAATACTCAATAAAAACATCAAAGAAAACTTAACAAAATATCCCCAGATATAAACCTTAAGAACCACAAAGAAGATCTGGAGGAAAAATTAATGGGTCAATGAATAGCCTAGATTTGGGAGAAACCCAACTATTTATAGAAAACCAAAACAATCCTAGTTGGGAAAGAAAACCAACTTCTTGCAGAACTCCAAAGTAATCCTGTTTTTGAAGGAAACCAACTTCTTAAAGAACTCTTGTTACAACCTTGGTTTTGATCCATGGAATTTGACAACAAAAAGTCCTAACAATCTCCCCCTTTGTCAAATCCTGGATAAAACCAATCTAAAACAAATTTCCTAACAAAATCTCTCAAGCAGCACCACCAACTATGAACCAACACTCAAATCCATGCTCTTGAACAATTATCCTGAAATAAAATAACCACACACAAGCCAACCAAAATATGTGGAACTGGATTAAATAACAAAATATAAATCAATCCATAAACAAAATACTAACAATCCAACTGTACCAAAGAAGGATATAAGCAAAAGTAAAAACACTGTACCATCAACCAAACTACTGTACCATCAATATACATCAAACACTGGTAATGATGAACCAAACTCTCCCTCATTAAAAACAACCACAAACACTGAAAATAGTGAACAAATAATATGGTGGAGCAAGCAAGGAATTTCAGATTTGTACCATAAAACACACAAGACTATCCAAGAAGCACAATTACTTGAAAACACAATGTGCACAGTCTGTAGAAGATTCCTCATGAAAGAAAGTGATGCATTATGTGAAAAGCATAGATCCCATGAGAAAAGTGTGTGTGTGACTCTTGGAGTTCGACAAACACTAGATTCAAATCCTAGTAGTGATATGAAAGCTGGACCTCCGATAAGAGAATCTTAGCATAACTAAGGAAAGTCAAACCACTAGGAATCAAGGGGTATTTGGTGAGTAAAGGCGGAGGCTCCCCCTCAATCAATGAATCCTTTATTTTTCCTTTTTTTTTTTTTTTTTTTTTCACATCTTTTTCTTTTCTTTCTTTTGCACATTTTTTTTTTCTTTTCTTTTGCACTTTTTTTTTTTTCTTTCTTTCTTTTGCACATTTTTTCTTTCTTTTGCACATTCATTGGCGGCTGACACGCTCAAGAGTATGGAAACCGAACCAGAGAAGCATGGATATATTAAGGATGGCCTGGTTGGTGACTCTGAGGTAGCCTTTTCCTCATGCCTGGACTACAAAGAACAGAGGGGAAAGCCATGGAGATGCAAAAAGATGGAAGATGGTTAAGAGACTCAACATCACCCATGATATGCTAGTATAGGTCAATTCCTCTAGAAAAGCAAAAGATACAATGCCAGAAGTCCATAAAAAAAAAACACTAAGTCGGAAGACTCCGATATTTGCTAATCCAAGAGTGTGTACAGAATGAGACATACTAATCAAAGAACACACACTCCAAAATGAGTAATGACCAGAGAAAGCACACACATGTTAACATGTAATGGATATTCTCATCAATTCCAATATGCATCAAGGACATCTCAAAAAAAATTCAAGCTTGCAAAACCATATTAAGAAAATCTTTTTGGGATTTTTTTTTTTTTTTTTTTTTTTTTTCTTAAACAAAGCAAGACAAAAAAAAAACAAACATGCATACATTTTTGTTCATTAAAAAAAACACACAGAGACCCAAAAAAAAACTAAAAAGAGTAAACACATTAACACAAGTCAAGTTTTCTCACCCAAATCTTTTTGGTCTTAACAAAATCAGGTCTAGCGGTCTTGGTAAATGTCATGGTGTTGTGAACACCCTCATGAATCTTAGTATTCCGCCTAGACATGTAAGGTTGTCTCCTAACCCAAAAAGTATTCGAATTTCTACCCTTTTGAGACACTCTCCCATGCAACTTATAACAATAAGGGCGAATATGACCATGCATACCACAATGATGACAAATAAAAACAGGGTGTACCTTCTTTTCTTTTACCTTACCAACTCTAGGGAGTTTGAGAAGTCTTTCCTCTTGTTGAATCTTTTGTCCTCCCTTTCCTTGAGTTCTTGTATCATGAGATGTGGAAGCACTCTGTTTTTGCTCTCTCTTATCTCCAAACCCAATGCCACTCTTGTCTGAACAGATTTGTTGAGATCCAATGATATCCTCCAAAGTTTTTGATCCTTTGTTCCAAAGACTAATGGTGACCATGGCACACTTGAGCTCTTCATCTTTCTTGATCATTAGTTCTTCCAAGGCAACTTGTGACATCTCGAGAGATTCAATCTTTTCTTCATACATGGCATGAGTTTCCTGTAGCTCATCCCTCTCTGTCTCACAAGTCAATAGTTTTGCACAAAGAACTTGTTGATCATCAGCTATCTTGATGGCATTGATCCTAGCCTCGGAAATCTCCTTCTTAAGTTTGACATTCTCACATTCACATGTTTTGAGTTTTGTTGTGAGTTTGTCATTTAATTTGAATAACTTAAGAGACTCCTTATACAACTTTTTATAAGCTTGCTCAAGCTCTTCATTATCACTCTTCGAGGATTCATCATTAGTGGTATTCTCAACCAACCTCTTTGAATCCATTATCACAAATCAAACAAGATCTCGTTCTAAAAAAAAATATTTTTGTTTTAAACAAAATAGAACGACCCGCTCTGATACCAATTGAAAAATCTAGAAACCCTAGATGTTGATTTGTGATTATGTACCAATTTTAAGCAAAATATAACAATCCCAATCAAACAATCAAAAGAAAGAGACACAAAGATTTTACGTGGAAAAACCACAATTGGACACCTTCCAATTGTGATCAAAAAACCACGGGCAACTGCCACAAGACAATCCACTAAGAAGATTTAAAGGAATTACACAGGTATCACTCTCAATTATCTAGCGAATCCACAACGCCTAATTGAACCAACCTCTATGTGCCTCTTCCAACCCCATCTTCACCACGGAATTGTCTTTCTGATGAGCCACTCCGGATTCCACCAAAGCTTCAGGCTCGAATTCTTCAGAATCCACAACTGAAGAACAACTCTTTCTTTTGTGTATAACAAACAAACCTTTGATGTACTCTCTTTAAACCATGAGTTGAATACTCAATAAAAACATCAAAGAAAACTTAACAAAATATCCCCAGATATAAACCTTAAGAACCACAAAGAAGATCTGGAGGAAAAATTAATGGGTCAATGAATAGCCTAGATTTGGGAGAAACCCAACTATTTATAGAAAACCAAAACAATCCTAGTTGGGAAAGAAAACCAACTTCTTGCAGAACTCCAAAGTAATCCTGTTTTTG
This sequence comes from Camellia granthamiana, assembly GCA_036172215.1. Classification (NCBI taxonomy): domain Eukaryota; kingdom Viridiplantae; phylum Streptophyta; class Magnoliopsida; order Ericales; family Theaceae; genus Camellia; species Camellia granthamiana. The sequence goes on along the minus strand of CM069917.1, from coordinate 16,132,888 downwards.
AAGGAAACCAACTTCTTAAAGAACTCTTGTTACAACCTTGGTTTTGATCCATGGAATTTGACAACAAAAAGTCCTAACAGATTTCAATGTAATTTGTTTTTTTTTTTAAATTATCAATTAAATTAAATTAACATAATGTAAGACGTTGAAGAATCGAATTGTTACAAAAACAAACTATAAAGATTACAAAAAGTAATTTGCTCTTTAATAAAAGAAAAACTCATTATTACATTTGATGTGAGAGCATTTTATTTAGCAGTCAAAATATTAACCTCAAAAAAGTTTGCGTCTTAATGTTTCATGTATTTTTCAAGCACAGAAACACGATTTTCTCATCTTAAGAACTTGAGATTGTGAAAAATTGACAAAATTTATGTCTATTTTTAATGTGCTTCCAACTATAAGATGTATTAAAGCTATATTTGGTTTTGACTTTTTAGTTAAAAAAGTACAAAAAAAAATAAAATTGACTACATAAACCAATAAGATAAAATATCACATCAAAATCATAATCATTATATTTTTTCTTCCATAAAAGTCAAAAAAATTAAAAAAATAAAAATTAAACAAGACTAAAATAGTCAAAAAAAAATCAAAAAATTAAATTATTTTAACTCTTTCCAAACGAAGACTAATATCGTTCACATTATTCATTTACATAAATGAAACGGCGTAAATAAAATTTGCAGCATTATTGCTTATAATAGTGAATAACTTTTACAAAAAACAGGAACATATTTTCAGGATAGATGTGCCGGTAGTGAGATATAAGTGTACTTTCTTATTCTTTAATTGAAAATTATATGGTGTAAGAAATGTCAAATGTTTATATTGTGACCACACTTGATAAGTCCATTAGGTCGGCCCCTTTGAGGACCACCATCCTCTAGATTGATTTTTTCCAAAAATAATTTTGGAGTGATTTTTTTTTTTTTTTGAATAATTAAGATTTAATTTTATAAAAATTAAACGTGTAATAGTCATTTCACCTTCCAACTCCTAAAGTCAAACAAAAATCCCACTCTAATATTATTTTTTTTTTAAAAAGAGAGAAAGAAATTATAAATCAATATAAAAGACTAAAAATAATTACAGAGAGGTGGGGGTGTAATCCTTTTTGTGAATTTTTTACGTAGGACAATTGCATCCCCATCTTTTTGTAATTACTTTTGATTTAAACTAAACTGTAATTCCAAAACCAAAAAAAAAGTTTGGAAAATCCTGAATTCATTCTAACATGGACCCTTTTCTTAGATATTGGTCATGCTCTTTGACACTATGTTATATTATTGTATTATTTTGAGTATAAAATTGGAGTTTAAAAATCCTATTAAAAAATATTTACAAACTTCTAAAAGTGTTTTGATGAGATGAAACACGACTTTACTAGTGCCCTGTTGGGGACTAATTTCATATGCAATTACTGGTACAATGGAGACATGCTCTAACAATGGGGACAACAGTTTCAATTAATGAAATCCCAGTCAAGCACGGCATGCTATAGAATGTATTTAAAAGCAAAATAAAATAAAATAAAATAAATTTAAAAAAATTGTTGAGAAATTTATCTCGAAGAAAAGTGTGTGATTTAGATTTACACTTAAAATTAATTTTTATTACAAAATGTTATTATGAGTATTTTTTTGATTTTTTTTTTTTTTTTTTGTGTCTCTAGCATTATTGAGGGTCATTTTTGTCTATTTTCTTGTCTCAAATTCCTTTTTATTACGGGATCAAGTTTCTCTAGTCTAATTGCTTTGGTATAGTGCTAAAAAAAATAATTTGTTTTGGTATAGTGGAAAAGTAGAACTTCAAAAATATTAAATATTTGAGTAATAATATTTTGGTATAGAAAATTTTAAATATACATAAAATTTGACAAGAATGATGTGGCAATATTATTATTGAGACATATCATTATGTATGAATTTTTTTTTATTTGTATATCACTACTCTTTTTGTATTTGTTGGACTTGTGACTTGTAAATTTAATTATATGTACATATTGTTGAGGTGTGGGTATCTCTATATCTCAATTGTAATTTTTTATGATCAAAGTAAAATTGTAGCAGCTGTGAAGATAGTCTTAATTTTGAAAAAAATCACATAAATCTTGTATTTTAATGTATAAATATGATTTATAATTATTATTTATTTATTTTTTCCTGCTTTATATCTCACTGATCTTAATTAGGAATTTTTCGTTCCTAATTCTGGTTATATTTAAAACCTAAAGGTAATAAAAGAAGGTCACTTCTTTCATAATCAAATAATAAAAATATATTTTAATACACACTTCATATAATTTAATACACCCTTTTATACATATATGCATAAAAAAAAATAAAAAATAAATTATCTCACATTTTTAATATACACATTTATATTTTAATAAAAAAATCATATACCCATAAAATTAATCTTGGTACAGACTCGTGATGATTTTGTTACAATTAAAAAAAGAAAAAAAAAGCACTCTTTTTTCAGTAAAAGTTATTTGGGAAATAACTATTTTAGTTAGTTTTTTTACTTTTTATAAAAATTAAAAAAAATGAGTAAAAAATTAGAGAGAATAGCTGATTTTTTGGCAGTAACTTTCTGATTATTTATGTTCCCAAACATACAATAGATTTTAGGTTAAATTACGAATACACCCCTTGAGATTTACTTAAAATACGAATTGTTTCTTGTAATTTTATAAATTACATCACGTCTCTTGAAATTTTTAATTTCATAACAAATTATCCATTTCTTAATAAATTATCAAGTCAATCAACAGTTTTTAGTGATATCAAAAATTTATGTCAATTAATAATTTAGATAATTTTATTATTGTACAAGGGAACAATTAGGAATTTCATTATTTCAATTAATTTTGTTAAATAAAAAATTCGAAGAAGAAAATATTTTTAATTTTTTAAAGCACAATAGACAATTTATATTTTAAATAAATCTCAAAAAATATATTTATAATTTATTCTAACTTTTAACTGTACATTTATGTGAGATAGTATCAGCTTTCCTCCAACAAATATGTCACCAATTCATTGAACAAAGTGGACTCTATAAGCAAAGCATGACTTTACAAAGTCAGGTGACTTTGAATTTTAAAAATAAAAAATAAAAAATAAAACAAGTTGAATAAAATTAAATAAAAATTAAAAATAAATAAAGTCTTAGGTGACTTGGGTCAATTCAACACAGAATATCAAGTCTAAGTCCAAATCCAACTTGAGCAAATTCCAAACCAAGTTTGAATGAAATAGTGGAAACCTTTTTGAGCTCACAAACACTGTACACTTCCAGTGGGAAAATTTGATTCTCAAAATAGATGTTATGTGTGCTTCATATATCAATTTCCAAGATCCTTTTTTTTAATTCTCCTAACATTATTTTTTATTTACATTTTAATTATTGAAATGTTTAGAAATCAATCAATTAAAATCAAATCTTTAATCAAATTTAAATTTGATGAAAATGAGATTCCAATCCATTCTTCAAACTTATGTTTTCACAAAAATTTCATCGGACGAGGGAGGAATCAAATCTTTTATCAAATTTCTAACAACAATTTTTTCACTTAAATTTAATAAAACTGTTAAAAAGATAAAGGATTGAAAATCAATTTTTTCGCTTGAATTGGTTAAAAGATGTTTTTTTTTTTTTTTCAGATAAGTTAGGTATTTTTTTTTTTTTTTAATTTGATGAAAATTTTGGTTCTTACCATTGGAATGAGCGCAGCAGCTCTCCACATATCAAATGGAAGTAGGGGACGTTGCTGTGCAGCCTGCGCAGCAGCGGTTGCTATGCAGTAAAATGGGTCCATTTCAGGATTTATTTTGATAATTTGAACTATTCACATTTTAGAATATATCAAGTAGAAGATACCTGCAAAAAATCAAGTTAATCGGATATCGTTTACCCATTCATCCACTCATGTTTACAAAAATAAATAATAATTGTGATTTAAAGTATTAAAGTGAATACAAATGTAAGTGGATGAATAAGTAAATGATATCCAATTAACTTGATTTTTGCAGACATATTTTACTTGATTTATTTTAAAATGTTAACGGTTCAGATTATCGAAATGAACCCCGAAATAAGCCCATTTCGTTGCACAGCAGCAGCTATTGCTACGCAGCCCATACAGCAATGTTCCCACATATCAAATGAAATTGTTGATCTAAATATTTGAACAAATTTAATGCGGGAAAATCGTGAAAAGTTGGAAATGCTCTTAGCAATAACTTTATTCTAAAACTAAATAAATAAACTATTAAAAAGATAATTGCCAATCCAACCTTCCTACAATTAACCCAAAGTTTGGACTCAAGCTACTAGTATTTATATATATATATATATATTTTTGCCAAAAATAATCATAAAATTAGAACTTAGACATCATGCTTGATGAATGAGCACCTATAACTACCATACCAACACCTTATGTTTATGTTTGATTCATTAGAATGGGTTGGAATTGAATGATCATTTCACTAAAGTTCCATTCTACATTTGATTTATTAAAAAAATTATAAAAAAAATATATTACAAATAAAATCATAATTTATTCTGATAAAAGAATTATCATTTCGTAAAAAAGCTAAAAGATAATCATTCTATTTCAATCTGTTTTATTCTATTAAACTAAACACCAACTTAGTTTTCATTTTTTTCCTCTTTAAAATTGTTATTGGTTCAATAAGCAGAACATGTTGCCAACTAGCTAAAAAGAAATCAACCAAAGGAAAAAGTAGAAGTAAAAGCAGAGATTTTGGATTTACATTAACATGAAACATGGATGCATGACTAAACGATAGCTTTTTGGCATCTCAAAAGTGAAGTGTTTAAGATTGCAATTAGATTTGATAGTAACATCACATGTTTGGGTTTAGTGTCCTAAAATGATTGATCACTGTCTTCACTCCTTTTCTCCACTTCACTTGTCAGTTTCCACAAAAATAAAAATAAAAATAAAAAATTAATTTGATTTGGTTTGGCTTATTTACACCTCAAATTACTTTATTGGTGTTGTTCGATACTGTTTGTTGTAAGTTAGAAATTGATAATTTAAAAGTAGAAACTAAAAGCATTCCTCAATCAATTTCTAAAAAATAGTTTTTTTTTTTCTTCTTTTCAGCTTATTAAATTATTTTTACCTAATAACCTACCAAATAGTCGTATATAAACTCCCACAATAAAAATGCTATAAGAATTTCAAATAAGTTGTATCAAACAGTTCTAATATGCCTTCCAAAGAGCAATTCCAGCACTAGAAGGAAAAACTATCATCAGAAAGTACATTTTGTATTTGTCTATTCACTTTGTCTAATATATACTCTAATAATGCTCTTTATTTTCTGAAATTTATTTGGTTAACGTTCAAAACGCTCCAAATGTAGTTGGTCAAGAGAGCATGAGACAATATATGTCTCCAGTGTTGCTTATCCTGTTGGAGTTCTATTTTGTGAGAGGACGAGGCTTAGACAATTTACTTAAAATGTTCTAAATGCCACTCTTGCTGAAAATACTCTAACATTGTCGGTAAGTAAATTTCTTAGACATAAAATTGGAGGTTTTTAAATGGGAATTGTAATTTTATCTCTTGATTTGCACGTGGTGTTTAGTTGTAATTTTTAAAAATTAATTTCACACTTACTTTTAAAAACTCATTTTCATTCGGGAAAAATTGGTTAACCTGGTCGTCCTCCGAACGTCCGGCCAGTTGATCAGAATAGTGTACGTTTTTTTTTTTTTTTTTTTTTTTTTGCACATGTTATTTTTATATTTTAAATAAAAAATATTTCTAAATTTAAAAAAAAAAAAATTTATAAGTTTTGAATAGAATTTTGGGTTGTGTGTTTGGTTATGAGTTGTAATTTTTGAATTAAATATCATATGTCACATCATTCATTTCAAACTCAATTCAAAACTCTTTTCAAAATTTATAACTAAACAAATTTTTCACACTCAAATCATAATTCTAAAACTCACAAACTCAAAATACAATTTCTATTCTCAAATCATATTTAGAAAACTCTACCAAACGCTACCTATATATTTTTTTTGGAAAAGTATTAATGTGATGTATGGTATAAAATTTAGTAGGTGTTTGGCATGCACTAAAAAAATGCACTCTTTTGTATACACACATTTATTTGGGTCACATCAATCAATATCTATCAACATCTTCTCTCTATTTTTCTACTCACTTTCTTTACTTTTCTATATATTTTTTTATAAAAAGTCAAAAAGCTGACTTTCTAGTTTTTTTAGCTTATTTTGTTTTTTTGTGGGTAAGTTATGTGAGATGTGATGTGACATAAAATGAGTAAAAAGTTAAAAGTTGACTTTTTACCAGCTTCTCAAAAGAGCATTTATTTAGAACATCTCAAACCACACCTAAGTCACATTGAAAATGATTTTAATCAATACATTTCGCGTTTAGAATATTTCTTTTACAAAAATATTAGAAATTTCAAAAATTCTATTAAAAATTTTATCAAATGTCTCACATAAGTGTGAGACTCATATGAAACTCACAGTGTGTGAGACCAACACCTATATAAGATATTTAATAAAAATTTTGATAAAATTTTTAAGATCTTTAACATTACTATTCCTTTCTATCTCTTTCACAAGAATTAAATGGTAAAATGAAAATTATAATCATGGATATTATTTCAATTGGACTAATAAGTAGATTTTGCGCAATTTTATAAGACGCGCATGGAAAACAAGGGCCATTCTCATGATGGTACTAAAACAAATTCAAGGATTTATTCATAGAACCCAACAAACAACTACAAAGTTCAAATTCATTATTCAACTATGGAATTATTATAGATATTGAAAAAAATTAGTGTACCTATAATAATGTTCTTGTGGAAGCTACAAAAGCAAGCATGCCAAAATCCAGTCAAATAATACTTGATGATAGATATTTCTAGGGTCTTTTGGGATGTTGCCAAAAAAAATTAATTTTTTGGCTTTTCAATTTTTTTAGTCAAAAAAATCAGCTTTTTTTTTGTTTATTTTTGGGAGAGTTGTTTTTGAAAAAAATTTTAGGGAGAGAGTGTAGAAATTTTTTTGGTTTGTTTGGTTGTATATTTTGGGAGAGTTGTTTTTTTGGGAGTTTGGGATGATTTGATATTTTGGGAGAATTTAAGTAGATGTATGTGAGAGAAAAAGTGATTGAGAAGGAGAGAGGAGAGAGAAAAAGTGATTGATTGATGTGTAAGAGAGATAAAGTAATTTTGAAATTTTTTTGAAAAAAACTCAAACCAAACAATTTTTGAGAAATTTTTTTCTAAAACTCATCTCTCAAATGTAAACCAAACATACCCCTAGTTTTTTTGCCAAAAAAGTCACTAAAAAAGCAAAAACCAAAAAACTAACTTTTTACTAACTTCCCAAAACACCTCTCTATCTGTGAGCTGTTGCATTTGACTAGCTTACCGGTAGACGCGAGTCAGTTTTTGTCCCGCTTGGAAAGTTGGTTGGGATTAAAATAATATAAAAAGATAAAATATGTTAGGTAAATTAATAAGTTAAAATGTCACATTTAAATTATAATTATTTTATTTTTTTCTCAAAAAAAATAAAAAATCAGAAAAATTAAAAAATTCTTCTCAAATGAAACTAACTTAACCAGTTAAATTAGCAAAAAATTAAAAAATCAATTTAAAAAAACTATTTCCAAACGAGCCCTTTTGTTTAAAATAATCGTTATTGTCGTCAACTCGACAACTGAACGCCGTTATGTCCCCTAACGACCGTATATAGAGTGACCTGGATGACTCTCTACTGCTCATTTTTTTGTACTTTACGTGGAACCGTTCGATTCCTCCGAACGCTTGTTTAGTTTTCTGGGGATCTGCACGTGTAGGCGTGGTAAAAAAGTTTTAAAAAATACTATTGTAGGTTAAAAGTTCCTTCTTTTTTTTTTTAAATATATAAAAAAAATTAAATAAACCGAAAAATAATGTGGCTTAAAAAAATTAAAAAGTCAATTTTTTGGCTTTTAATTCAATTGTCAAAATAGGCCTTTGTTGCACGTGTCATTTTGATTCATTTGGGAAGTGAGTTGGCTTTTTAATTTTTTTGACTATTTTAACTCGAGGTTAAAAAGTCTCGTTTAGTAAGAACTTTTAGCTTTTTTGAATTTTTTAACTTTTTTGTAAGAGAAAGAATGTAATGATTATGGGTTGAATGTGACGTTTTGTCTTATTATATTAAAAAAGTATATTTTATTTTTTGTGACTATTTTAGCCAAAAAAGCTTGACTTTTTTCTTCCCAAACCAAGGCTACGTAGTTCGATTTGGATATTTAATGTTAAATTTTATATTAATTCAATCCAATTGATACTGGCGATCAATAGGATTTTTGAGAGAAAATTGTAACTAAGTTGATTAAGATTAACTCACTAAGTTAAATAAATGGGTCAATTACAAATATATCTTCTAAGATTTACGTAAAATATGGAGTACCCTCTATTGTTTAAAAAATTACAAATTATCTCTATTTAAAATTTTTTATTTAAAAGAATGAATCAAAAAATAAAATTTATAATTGATTTTCTATACAATAATAAAATTACTTGAATTATTAATTAAAATGAATTTATGATATTATTAAAAACTGTTAATTAATCTGATGAATTATTAACAAAATAGACTATTTGTTATGAAATTAAAATTTTCAAGAGATAAGATGTAATGTTCAGAACCGTAGGGACAATTCTTTCGTTAAGCAAATATCAAGGAATGTATTTGTAATTTACCCTAAATAAATTTACAATTGTGCTCATAAAAGCATGAGACATTTTTCATTAAAAAAAATATATTAAAAATTGTAATTAATCAAACAAATTAAAACAAAATTATAAATTTAATATTAAAATCGAGCCAATTGAAATTATAGAGGCCAAAATAATACGAGAACCAAATCATAGGGACTACTATTGTAATTTGGCTCCCAAAAAAAGTTAATAACATTTATATTTATAATTTTCCATTTATATTTTAAAATTTTATTTGATATCTGTTTTAGTTTCTTAAAACTAGTAAACATTTTATAAAATTTATTAAATTTTTGTAATTTATAAGAATGTTGGTTTCAATTTTTTTTTTCTTTTTTCTTTTTCGGCCACCACTCACCAACCGTTGATTACCACCAATGGCTACCCTTACTTTCGATCACCATCGCCAGTGGCCACTTCTAGCCACTATCTCCTATCGAAAACACTTTTAGCCTCCGTTTGGGAAGTGGGTTGGTTTTTTGATTTTTTGGCTTTTTTGACTATATGAGTCTGAGCTCAAAAGCTTGGTTTGGGAAGAGCTTTTTGACTTTTTTGACTTTTTTGTGAGAGAAAAGTGTAATGATTATGGAGTTGAATGTGATGTTTTGTCTGTTATGACTCATGAACCTATTCTGTCTTTTATGGCTCATTGAGCAAAAAAAGCCCAATGAGCCCTTACCAAACCAATAATGACTACAACCTCCAGCAACTGGCAACTATTTTTGACTCCTGCTAATTACATTTGGCGATCAAAAACAGCATCTAAGCACAAGATTTGTTCAATCAATAATCACATTTGGCCATAATATGTAACTGTTGATAACTAACTACCTTTAATCATTATCTCTCATCGACCATCCATTTTATTTATTTTCAAAGCGTACCAAACATATTTTACTTTTGTTATCGTTTTTACCATATAAATAGGAAGATAGCAAAAAGTACTCTTTAACTTATTTTGAGTCATATTATCTCTCTATTATTTTACATATTTTTTTTTAAAAAAAAGTATAAAAAAGCTAAAAAATTAATTTTTAACCAACTTCTCAAAACAATCCATTTGTAGAATTGATATACATATTTCACTTGCTACTTTTTTCCTTCTTTTCTTTAATAGAATATTAATATAATGTTAAGATTAAAAAAAAAGGTGAATTACACTAACAATCCGTATAGTTTTGAATTTATATTACTTTGATTCTTAACCTTTCAATTGTGATATATTTAATTCTGAATTTTGAATCTTATTTCAAATAAAGATAATTGAAAACTTTGTTGCTCCATTTAAAATGTAAAGCCATCATACAACTTATTTTGTGTTGGTTAACTTATGTATTGTTTGAAATATAATGACATTTTTTTAATGAATAATGTTAGAATTTTTTTAGTTATAAAATTCTATTTGATTTGGTTTTCAGAATCTATTTTCAAAAACATTTTCTAAGAAATTAAAAATTAAATTGGTGAAAAAAAAAACACATCATTTAAAAATAATTTTATCTTTTGGGAGGGTAGAAATAATTTTTTAATATTTATTTTATTTAAAGTAGTTTTTATTTTTTCAAAAGTCAAATATGGTGACAATTTTGACATCATTATTAAACCAACCCGCTAAATTGAAAAATCCAAAACTAAAAATATTTCATATATTAAACATATTGATTATACATTAAAAGTCTAATAACCATCAATTAAATGATAACCATCAAAAAATATCTGTTAACAACAATCATCTATTACATGATAATCATTCAAAAATATCAACAAAAACAATCACTCATTACATAATCATTATCCAAACAAATACTAAAAATTAATTTGATAAAAAAATAAAAAAAATAAAAATGATAAATTTATTATTTTTGTATAATTTTATCTTTGATTCGTAGAAATAATTTTAAAAATTTTAAAAATAATTTTTTTGACATTTATTTTCGTCAAACTAATTTATATTTTATCAAATTGATAATTTTATTATTGAAATAGAGTAGCAATTAATTGTCTTTATTTGAAATGAGATTCAAAATTAGGATTGAGTATATCACAATTAAAAAATTAAGGATTAAAATGATACAAATTTTAACCTATAAAGACAGCTAGTATAATTCACTCTTAAAAAAATTTAAAAAAAATAAGAGGACAAAATGTAAAGCATTTTAATAGTTTTGCCCTAAAATATATTTACCAAATGTAGCAAGTATTTTGTTTTCCCTCTATTTTCTCGCTTACCAAACAGGATCTTTAGCCTCCAAAGAGACAACCTTCTGATGCAAAACTGCCGTTTTTTCCCCCCAGGCTCTCTGTTGTGCATTTGTATTAGCTTTCAGCGATTTTCACGCAAATTTCTAGATTTTTTTTGTTTCTACATTGTCCTTTGTTTTTTATTTATGTATTTCAAGACAAATATTTTATTGCTGATCTGCCAATTTTAGATTGCTAGATTTGCTTTGATTTGTTTCTGAGATCGATCTAAAATATATCAGAAATATTGGAAGTATTTTGTTTTCCCTCTATTTTCTCGGCTACCAAACAGGATCTTTAGCCTCCAAAGACAACGTTCTGATGCAAAACTGCCGGTTTTTTTCCCCAAGCTCTCTGTTGTGCTTTTGTATTGGCTTTCAGCGATTTTCACACAAATTTCTAGAATGTTTTTTGTTTCTACATTGCTTTGTTTTTTATTTATGTATTTCAATCAAGCATCTAATTCAATTTCTGATATATTTTAGAACGAACTCAGAAACAAATCAAAGCAAATCTAGCAATCGCAAATTGGCAGATCTGCAATAAAATATTTGTCTTATGAGTTGAAAATTCAAGGAGAGAGAAAGGACCGAAACGAAACGCAGAGAAAGTCTGAGACAGTGTTGTGTTGTGTTCGTTCAATCACTTTCTTCTGCCTAGTATGTTCTTCGTCTCTCACTTTTCTCTCTCCCCTCTCTCTCTCTCTACTTTCTCTGATTTTTGGGGCGACCGTGTGCCGCGGCGTATTTTAGCGTAAGTACGGTATATGTTAGTGTGATTGATTAATAAATAACAATTGTAATTTAAAGTATTAAAATGAATACAAATATAAGTGGATGAATGGGTAAATGATATTCACTTAACTTAATTTTTTATAAATATGTTTCTAAAATATAAACAACTCGAATTATTAAAATAACTCCCGAAAATACAGCAGCCACTCCAATTCCTATATTCGAATCTCGTTTCTCCGCAATATATTTTAATAAAAAATTATTATAAATTCTCGTACCATACTCTTTAATTTTTTATATATTTTTTTTATAAAAAATTAAAAAATTATGAGTTCGCCGGAGATTCTCAGTGACCTGTCGGTGAATAGCCGATCTGTGAAAGGCGACAAAAAAAAAAAAAAAGATGCTTAAAATATAAAGGATAAGTTATAAATACTTTTGTTTAAACTATGAATTTTTATTCTTTCGTGCCGTTTATTTTTAGTGATAAAATAGAAGAGATTTATAGTAAAAAGATTAAGAAAAATTATATTTATTTTGATGATAATTTTTGGTATAGAGATTGTTAAATTATTTTTATATAAAATAATAAAATAAATTAAAAAATGTAAAAAAATTAAACATTAATGTTAAAATAAATGCCTAACATGTAAAAAATTTAAAAATAAAAAAAATTTCAAAAAAAATAAAACAAATAAAACAATAATTTTTACTTAATAAAAAATATAAAAAATTAAACATTAATGTTCAAAAAAAAAATCCAACATGTTAAAAATAAAAAAAAATAGTCTGGCGAATTAATTTCTAATACCAAGTCTTACGGCCATATCCTAATCCCCTCTCCAAGGGGATTCATAGTCCGGAAGAAATTACGAATCTCATTTCCATCTCTCAAAACAAACATGATATTAGTGGGTCTTACCTCACTATGAATCCCAATCCTCTCCCTATAACTCAAAACATACAGGGCCATTGTAATTTGATAAACTATCAATACTCTTTTGTTAGAATTTTTTATTTAATAAAATTAATTAAAAAAATATAATTTTTAACTATTTTTTTATACAATAATAAAATCACTTGGATTATTAACTGTTAATCAGTATATATTGCTTAATTGACTTAATGGCTAATTTATGGAAAAGAGTTATTTGTTATGTGATTAGAATTTTTAAGGACGAAATATAATTTCTAAGACTATAGAAGTAATTAGTTTTTTAAGTAAATTTTAAGAAGTATATTTGTAATTTGTCTAAACATATTAAAGTGAATACAAATGTGATATGTTTATTGTTTTACTTTTAAATTTTTAAACATTTTGATGAATAAAAAAATTGTTAGCAATTTTAAGTGGTTTGAAAACTGAGAAATCTCTTTTACATTTATTGAATATGATAATTATTAAATATAAAGAACATTTTTAAAAGAAAATAAGAAAAAAAATATATGACAATGCTTACACCAAATAACATAATAGATATATGTATATGAAGTTGATCAATGATTAGGTAAGTAGTTGATTTAATACTTATAATGTAAATAAGATCTATCTGTGGATTTAAACAAATTATTAATAGGTTTTACATTAGACAATAGTTGGTTAGTGGTTTTGTCCAACTACTACCATACTTTGTCAAATGATTAGGGCTCAAACCACATTTCTACTCCAAACTAAAATTAACTCTTTATTATTGGTTTAATTGGCATCTTATTGTAGTACAATTAACACTATCAAAACTAATGCAAAGGATAAGTAAGTACTAAAATAAATAAAGATAGATATATATATTTTAATAAAAAATATGATTAATGAACTATATGAAAAATGGGTTTTATGTGAATTAATATTTCAAAAGAGATCAATGTAAATAATGTGGAACAAATTATATATTTTTTTGACAAATAAGCAAATATTACTAGAAAGTATTAGGATGGTGCAAAGAATACAAAACAACCACCCTAATTAGGAGAGAATAAAACAAACATTAGCCAATTACATCATCTAGAAAATCTAAAAAAACAAACATGTGCGGATCAACCTTCCTCTCTAACTATACATAACTACAAGAAGACGATGCTCTAACCAGGATACACTATGATGAATCTCTAGAAAGGTCCTTTTATTTTGCCCTAATCAAATAAGCCACATCAAACAAGATGGTGCCAACAATCACGGTTGCCGCTGCCGACGCTCCAGCCGAACACCCCGCCAAACTCATAGCATATCTACCACCCCCTTCAACTGAACCCAAGCAATCCCAAAGAGTGAACAAATAAAACCCTACAACCGCAAAGCCATTGAACAATGAAGAAATAAACGGTCCACCAATTCTATATCAACACAACACATACAACATCGATTCACTAACACATGCCCACGCTGTATCAAATTATCGAACGTGAAATTCTGGCCCAAAGCTGCCGTCCACATAAAGAAAGTCACCTTAAACGGAACACTTGGCAACCAAACACTCTTTCAAGGAAAAACTGGTTCTAAATCTCCTACCAAACCTTTATAAAATGATGAAACTGAAAATCGCCATTTTGTCCCCCCACCCACTTCACACCAAAGAAGGTGAATGTAATTTATTATTATTATTGTTATTTAACAGTTATTTATATATTTACCACTCATTTGCAATTGGCTTTCATTTAATTAACAAGGCCAAATAGTTTTTTTTTTTTTTTTAATACATTTCCCACTAATTTAATATTCCTCCATAGCTGCTTTTTCCTTTTATGAGCAGACATATGCTTTTGTTTTATTATTCCCAGAGTAATATTCCTCCATTTCTAAAATTCTAATGTCAGAATTATTTTACACTTGTTGCAATGAAGTGGGGGTGTGTGTGTGGGGGTGTGTGTGTGGGGGGTTAGGATTTAAAGAAAATGCTACACAAAAGGCCAAAGAAGCTTCTTTTCTGCCTCAACAAAAACCAACACCACTTTTAAAGGGTACCCCAGAAAGAGCCACCCCTTATTTCTCTCATCCTTTTTGTGCTCTTAATCATCCCATTCTCTCCTTCCCTTCCCTTCCCTTCCCTTCTTCTTCATTCAGTAGTTTCTCAAGATTTTCTTTCTGGGTTTTTGTTTGTGGGTTGAAGTTTGATGTCTACACCACTTGAACATGACTATATAGGCTTGTCAGAGGCTTCTCCAATGGAAAGAAGCTCTGATAAGATCTCATCCTCATCTTCTTCCTCTGTTGTCTCCACTGAGGATGAGAAGAACAATATTCTCAACTTCAAAGAGACTGAGCTGAGACTTGGCTTGCCTGGTTCAAAGTCTCCTGAGAGAAAGGCTGGACTTGCGGTTGTTGGGGTTTCTCTTTTTGGGAAGGATTTGGAGGATAAGGCTAATAATGGGTATTCACTCAGCCCTATGAAGAACTTTGTTTCTGGAGCTAAAAGGGGGTTTTCTGATGCCATTGATGGTTCTGGGAAATGGGTTTTTACTGTGAATGGTGGATCTGAGGTTGATTTGGGGAAAAGTGTTTCCCCTTTGTTCTCTCCTAGGGTTGGGAAGAATGTTTTGGAGAGTAACAATACACAGCAATCTTCCTTGCCTGGGACTAGTATGAAAGAAGTTGTTGTTGTTCCTTCTCAGAAGCCTGTTCAAGATAAGAAGGCTCAGGTTTCTCCTTCAAATCAGCATGGTAGTAGTGCTCCTGCTGCCAAGTAAGTTTCTCTCTCTTTCATTTCTTTCTTTCCAATAAAAAATTCTTGTACTCTGTTGTTATTTTCTTTTCTTGCAAAGTGAGCTGTGAATTGTGGCCTTGTCAGAGTCTATAAGGCTTGACTCACTAGAAATTGGGATGTTCTGTTTTTGGTTGCTGAAATATGTTTAAAAAAGGAAGAGGATTGGGATTTCAGTCTTGGAATTTTAATATTTTGAATCCAACTCAGCCTAATTCAACTATTTGACTAAGTTGTTAATGAGTTCTCTTATTCTTTTCAAGCCAAAACAAGAACAGATCAATCTTGAAATTTCATTTCCTTCACTTTTTCTTAGAAACGAAAGTCAAATTTGTATATAGTTTTCTGTCAGCTATTGTAATTGTGTTCTTTGCTTAACTTTTTCTTAGCAAAATTTGAAGCTTAGCCCTTCATTATCTGAGCCAAGACCTGCAGATTGGTGTATTTTACCCTGATAATAACTATGCTGCTTTGTAGTATTCAATCAGAGCAAGGTACCTTGAATTTGCAGTTAAATCTACATGTATACATACATACATAGATAGGTGTATATACTTGTACATCTGCTTGCAATTTATGTCTCATGTGCACAAATTATTTCACTTCAAGCTTTGGTTATTTAATTAGATTTAATTTCCCACTTATTGGGTTTTCCCTTTATAAGAAATGGTGGATTGTTTTGGAGGATGTTTATTCTGCACTCTTCTGGCCTGATCTTCTTTGTTCCCATGTTATGTTTGTGTGACAGGGCACAGGTGGTAGGTTGGCCACCAATTCGATCTTTTCGGAAGAATACGATGGCCACAAATTCTACAAAGAACAATGATGATGAGGGGAAGGCGGGATCCGGGTGCCTCTATGTTAAGGTTAGCATGGATGGTGCTCCATACCTAAGGAAGGTTGATCTGAAAACCTACTCCAACTATACTGAACTTTCATCTGCTCTTGAGAAGATGTTCAGCGGCTTTACAATTGGTAACTCTCTCTCTCTCTCACACACACAGAGACACACTCTGATAAATAAGTGATTGTATCTGTTTACAATAGCTGATTATATAGTTCTACTGTTGTGTCATTAGTTATTGAGTTATGAAATCGACTTAGCTACTAGAAAGAGCTCTTGATGTTTGAGAAATATGCTTGTCAAAATGAAATCTATCAGCAATGTTATGTTCAAGCAATAGTTTTTTTTTTATTAGACATTCCATCCATATTTTTTAATTTGAGTTTTTTTCTATTAGGGGGAAAGAATGATATATTTTGTTTATTTTCATCGTCCTTTTTTTGGTCATTCTTTCTTGGATGTGGACAGAGTTACCACTATGAATATGTGATGAAATGTTTGGCATATTGTGCTGGATATTGATTTCAGTTTATACATGACTGATTCAGGTCAGTGCAGTTCCCAAGGACTTCCGGGGCGAGATGGGCTTAGTGAAAGTCACTTAAAGGATCTCCTCCATGGCTCTGAGTACGTGCTTACATATGAAGACAAGGACGGTGATTGGATGCTTGTTGGTGATGTTCCATGGGAGTAAGTTCTCTTTTCAATTACCCATTCTTGAAATCTTCTGTTTAACATCTGAGAAAACTCAGTATGTTTTTGTGAACTGTGAAGCAAAATGGAACGGAGTAGTTCAAACTTGTAATTGGAAAACTCTGAATGACCTAGCACGGAAATTAAAATTGGAATGTCTCTAATTTTCCTGAAGTAGTGGTCATGTTGATCAAGAACTTGATACAACTTGATACATTACTTGCTATTAATTCTTATCTTCGGCTGTAAATACACTTCTAGCTTCTAAATTTGTTCTTGTTTGATACCACAGGATGTTCACCGATTCATGTAGGAGAATGAGGATCATGAAAGGCTCAGAGGCAATTGGGCTAGGTATGCTTAGACGCCTGTTTGGTTATGTTTTGGTTTTCTTCGTTTTAGTTTTTTGTTTTCATGTTTTCAGCAACAAAAACAAAGAATAATTCAAATACACCCATCCATAAGGAAGTTACGGCCCTTTACCATAATATTTTGAGTATTTACAAAGAAATTAGCTTTTTGGAACCTCCAAATTTTATTTTGGCCTTTCAAACTTTTGAAAAATCTCAGCATTCCTATGTAATATTTTAGTATTTATTAAAGAAATTAGCAGTTTAGCCCTCAAAATCTACAGAATTTTACTTCAGTCCAACCAAACTCTTAAGTAATTTTACCTTGGCCCACTCTTTGCACAATTTCTGGGTCTGCCATTGCACCCCATTGCTTATATTTTTGTGCAAAAACAATTTTCAAAAAAGGAAAACAACTGGTGGGAAATAAGAAGTGGGATCGTTTCAAAAATAAAATTTTGAAAACAGTTTCCAGAAACAGTTCACACAACCAACCAACAGTTAAACCACAAAAACCATTTGAGTTTGATTGATTATCTTGGTTGCTGCAGCTCCAAGGGCCATGGAGAAGTGCAAGAACCGTAACTAAGCGCCAGTAGGACCAAGAAAGAGATCCTGGAAAACCGAAGGTTTTTATCTGCTCCGGAATCTCATATGTTTTTGTATGTTTTTAGGGTTGTAGTAATTCTTGTATCGGAAATACATCCTAGCTAGCTAGCTTATCAGGCAGAAATATAACTGGAGACGACGTTCCAGATGTTTGTTCGCTTATTCTATTGTTCTCTCCGATCTGTATTTCTCTACTAAAACAAATTGCTATGTAAATGGAGTGTGATGCTATTTTCAGATATTGATCTCTCTCCTCCAGATCCAGATTATGCTTTTGAAAGATCAATGTTTTTGAAATTTTCATTATTTTTACTTTTAAAAACACAAAAAACAAAAATACAACCAAACAAGCCTGCTAATGTTTGGTTATGGTGCCACATCCGATCCAATGTGACTTTCATCAATTATAAAATTTTATCAAAAAAATAAAAAATAAAAATCGTGAGATTTGAGCTTTTTAACAAAATAAATTTTTTATTTTATTTATTTATACTTTAATCTTTTTATTTGTTTTTAATCTAAATCGTTTGTTTATTTTTGTTAAATAAAACTATCCCAAAAAAAAAAAAAATTTTAGTCATTAAACTCAATGAAAAAAAAATATTTTAAACATATTCCATTTATCTACATGGGGTATAATAATTAAATTATTATTTTTAATCAATTTTATTTAATAAAAATAGACAAATAATTAAAACTAAAAATATATTTAAAAAATTAATATTTAAATTGATAAAATTAAATATTTAAAGTTTATTTTGTTATCAGGCTTAAACTTTAGAAGTTTTTTTTTAAAATTTTTATGTGCTCTCACCATTAGGGCTAGATATAGGGTAATCCATATTGTACAACTCACCCAACCCGAACCAATCCGCATACAAATGGACGATTTCACAAGCACAATGTGAGCGAATGCAATTTGGAATATGGCATTATTGCAGATTGCAGGCAGACTGTGAGTTTTACCGGTACCTGCAAAAACTTGCCCACACTTAGATTTTTTTTTCCCCCTTAAAACCTGGACCGTTGATTTTATTCATCATATCCTAGATATTTTTGTTCAACAAACCAAACCCTAATCTCTTAAAGGGTTTGAATTGAATGAACTTTTACATTCATCCAAAATGTAATAATAAAATAACAATAAATTGTTTTCAAAATGTAATAATAAAATAACAATAAATTGTTGTCAAACTTAGTGAAAAATTACTTTTAAATAAATTTAAGATTTTAAATGATTTTACTTTAATTGTATTATTGGATAATGAATGATTTTGATAATTTAATTTAAGATTTTAAAAGATACTCTTTTGTTAGTTTATAATTTTATTTAAAAATTGAAGATTTTGAATGATTTGCTTGTATTTTAAATTGATTTTGTTATGTTTTTAATTTTATAAGTTTTAATTCATTAATTATTAATATTGAGCATTTTAAAATATGAGGAAAAAATAGTCCAAAATAAATATTTACAAAATAAGAAAAAAAAAGACCCAAAAATAAATTTTTAAAGAAAAAAATTCAATCCGCAAACTGCCCACAAATTCACGAATTCTATCCACACAAACCGTAACCCACATTACAGGCAATTGCAGATTTAATTTTTCTCAAACCGTACATAAGCGGAGAAATTCAAACCACAAATCGATACGTCCAAAACTAAACTGCGACCACCCCACTCACCAATATTCTCATGCCAGCAGTTAAAAAGGAATGTAGCTTGCTTACAAGTTACATACTACCCATTATTGGAAAAGAATTAATTTAACAGAAATCTATGACAGCTGAATTATGATAAAAGTGAGCCATTCACGGACACATATGATGGGCAATGCATATTTAGAAAAAGAAAAGGGCAAAAAAAAAGCAACATTTTGGCAATAAAAACCGGGGATCGTAGAAAAATCAAAACAATTTTTTGATGTTTCCTAAAAATAGTGAGTTGTTTTCAAAAAAAAGTACAAAAAATATTTTTGAAAATAGTTAGCCAAACAAAATTTCTGGGTGATAGAAATGAACAAGAACAAATAAGTTTTAACTAATATAATAAAGATACCAATTATTGTTCCAAAGACTCTTCCTACTTTATTTATTTCAAAAAGTTCAGGAACAAATATGTACGGAATAGAAATATTCCACCCGCCCAAGTAAAGAACGGTTACAAATAATGAAAAAAGTAGTAGATTTAAATACGAAGGAATGTAAAATAAACCATTTGTTAACAATAAAAACAGAAAATTGAGAATGAAAACACATTCAAACCTGGATAAAACCTGTCAACAAACTAAAATTCAAAACCATTTTTTTCATAAGAGGATCAGAAGTATAAATTAACAAACAACTCTAAACAACAGAAAATTTTCAGTAAACAAAAGATAAACTATGCTAGTAGTGCCAAGTTCATGATTTTTCATAAAAGAAAATGTCAGAAATAATAATAACCCTCGAAGTGAAAAAAAAAAAAAAAAAAAAAAAAAAAAAAAAAGGCTAGTATGCATGCTTTTAAAAAAATAGAAAAAAAGAAAAGAACAGAAAACTATGAGAGCAACGCAAAAAATTTACAGATCTCAAGATTTTATGCCCAAACTTCTAATTTCACATTAACTCCAGATATATTTAAGAAATTTGTGCAGATACTTGAAGATAAACCATTTGGGTATACCCGTTGAATACAGAAGTGTCGAGTCTAGTCAAGCCAAGTCTCTGGAATAGCCGAAACCTGCCATCCTCAACAATGGGAGTGGAAGCACGAGCAGGATCATATCTCGTTTGATGAGTAAGTGAAGGACCAGCCACTGGTGGGAGCTCCCAATAAACATCTAGCACTGATTCCACAAACCGGCTGTTCTTAAAGTGTTGTGTATAGGTTATTGGCTTATTACTGTGGTTAAAGACGTCTCGCATATACCCCCGAACACCCCACCATGCTTCGCTGGGCCCACATAGTTCTTCTATATCCACCGCCTTCTCCCAGAACTTCTTCCTTGTTGATCTTATCCTAGCTTCATCACTATCTTTAAAGCAACTATGGCCACCACCTGGAATCATAAAAATGATAACATAAATCCAAAGATTCGCAAAACCAAACAATATCTACATTAAAACAGATGTATATTACAACCAATAAACAAACAGCAAATATATATATATATATTTTACTAAATGCTACAACACAAGAACCTGTAGTACCAGCATCAAAGTTATATGGACACTCTCATCACGCAAGAATTATTCAGATTTGAATTCAATGCTCATTGAATATGAACATTGAATATGGATTAGTTTTTTTCATGATCAAGATGATCAAGACCATTCCATTCTAATGCTAATGTAGTGAACTAACTCAGTTTTGACCATATTCAGTACCAATTACAGGGTTCCAAATAATTGTTGTAGAAGTACCAATGGCTTTGAAAGAAACACCTAAAATGTTGAAAATTCTTAGAGCAGGCCACAAATTCACAATAATTATTGACCATTCAAATAATCCCAAAATTTGATTTCACACAGTAATTTTTGGATACTGTTAGAAAGGCTAAAGTAGTTGCAAGTTCAATTTAGATATAGAAGAGAAAGGATCCCATAATTCTGCAGATTAGTACCTTCTTTTTTTATTGGGGTGGACCCCAAAAAAACCAAGAAGAAGTTACAGTACTACCAAAATATGGGCAAACTATAATGATGTGAGCAAGGACGTGTGGTGAGGTTCCAATTAGCATGAAAAATTAATGCTCATGCTGAACAATTCACCAACTCACAGAAAGGTACCAATTTGCAAGTCAATGATACAATTCTCCAGGTTATAAAAACTCACAAATTTGATTTTTAAAACTAATAAATATTATAATTTTCTTTTTAAAATAACCAAACCTTGGTAACAAAGTAAGTCTCACACAACTATGTTCACAAAATTCCCCAAATTAATTTTGTAGGAGTACCTAGTGTTATAAAATTTCTATGAAGTAACTGTCACCTTGGAAGCACACAAGGCTTGCCTCTATTATCTGCATAGAATTCCCTATTGAATCTGTTAAAGTTCTGTCTTGTGTGGGTTTGGACTTCTTTGGCTGTTGGTGTGAATGTGTGTTATTCCTTCGGTTCAAAAGATTAAAATTGATGTTCCATATCAGCTATGTGTTCAACCCAAATGAATCTTAAAATTCTCCACTCTCCATAACTAATCCAAAATTTAGGCCCCTTTGATGTGTTGTGTGTGGGTTTGGCCTTGTGTTGATGAGCATAAGTGTTATTCGTGTTTTGTTTGTTTGTTTATTTGTTTTTAAAAAAATAAAATAAAACTAGTTAAATCTTTCTGAGTAACAAAAGACAGATATGTTCTTTTTCCGAAAGAGACTATGGAAGTTTATGCCATGCAGATTAGCACGGCATATAATCATGGTACTGTACAGTGTACATATAGATAAACAACTATTGAGCATAAATAGCAATGTAAAGGTTCCATTTACATTGGCCCCGTTTGGTAGAGCTGTGGGAAAGTGATTATAGTTTATAACTTATAACTGTGAACATAAGCTGATTTTTGACTTATAAATTAAGCTTCTCCTCCCCCACTCAAAGAATAAGTTGATTTTTGACTTACAAAAAGCTATAAGCTATATTGTTAAGCTGAACCAAACACATCAAAATAGCTTAAATTAAGCTAAAAGCTGAAATAAGCTAGAAATAAGCCCTACCAAACAGGGCCATTGTCTTTGGTTAATAAATATAGAGGGAAAATTGTACAACATTTCTGATTGACTCAGCAGTGGACCAAAAGCACAAATGCTTGTAGTGTAAAGAACAGTGGTACAAATAAAGAAGAAGCAGATTGCTGATAAAACATAATTTTCTAAGATGACTCGTAAGGCAGACAATGTGTATGACTCACATGTACCAATTTTTGGCATTCAAGGAAAAAATTGACTATAGAATAAGTGTACTTGAAATGGAAAAGTAGAAACAAATGATTGGCGGTTAGATTGAATTGGTGGAGTGCAGAAAGTTCCCAAATTTGTTCGTCATAGACCCCTTAACCACGTCACAACTGTTCCTTTGCTTTGCCAACATATTACCAGAGCTTCTTTTGGAGGTTGGGATCAGTTTCTCCATAGATTCTAACAAAATATTCATGCACTTCCCCACAATAAAATTAAAAACTGTTCTCACGTTAGCACGGCAATCTATGCATTTTCAAGTGATGCACATACTCTACAAACTCATCTATACTACATATATGACCTGCATTGATAAAAGGAAAAATGAGTGAATGCGCACCTCTTATATAAAATTGATCACATATCTGTCTGAAGGAATAATGGTCTCCAGTCCCAGTATCATAGTTGTCCTCAAAAACAAGATGCCTGAAGCCAGCTTTCAGTGCCTGCTTGAGCCTACAGATCAAAGTATGATATGCAAAAGGACACATGATGTCACTCATCAGCAATAGTAGGGCATTGATACACAAGATTTAACAAATGAACGCCCGACTTAAAATTTTTAAGTTTTTTAATACATGCAAACGGCAGTTTAAGTATCACATTAAGAGAGAAGAATTCAATTATCTACAAAACATGAGTACCGTTTTAATTCATTCTGATGATCATCAAAGAAGACCAGAATCCGGCTCGGATCTGTAATTCTGTGTTTCTTCATCACACTTCTCCAGTTAAGACTCCCAAAATCCACAAAGTCCTTTCCAGCAAAATATGTGCAGTTCCCATCCACATACGCAGGTCCCTTATTAAGGTATTTCCCAGGATGGCGTGGTGAAAGTGACACAATGGGTTTGTCTGGCATTGCCTGACGCAAAACCCAAGTTGAATGCCCCTTAAAAACACCACTCTCAATCATCAGATCAGGCTTCAGCCATCGGGCAATGAACCAAAGCCCAAAGCTGTGGTCAAAACCCATCCCATACATGTTGTTTTTGATGGGTCGTGTTTCATATATTGGTACAAACTCTTCCAAGCCTTTAAGTAAATCCTTGGACGTCCATTCAACTGTTTTTCCATGTTTCGATCTGCCTTTTGCCAAGGATAACAATTAAATGGGCACAGACTGTAAGATCTTCATGACTTAATGCTCAAAATCAAATTTCAGAGTGATGAATCAACTAATCAAAATGAAGTATAAGATTCACGCATTCATAACCTATTAGAACTACTAAATTCAATGTCAACTAAGAAGAAGAAGAACAACATAAATTAAATTGAAATTCATTAGGACAAGCAAATTTAAATATATATATATATATTTCTTCAAAAATAAAAGAAAAACAAACAGTCAGAAATAGCAACTAGAACCAGGATTATTTATGAGATTCCAGTGGGTATTAACAAAATCAGTAGGCGTAACATCTGCAACATAAATTTTCAGCATTGACCCAATTTTTCTTTTCCAGTGTTGAACATCTGTAATAAGCAAAAAACAGCAGGATTGATGGAATATGATGCAGCACAGAAAACAAGCCCACATAATCAAATGAATATCATTGATGAATTTAAACCTTAAAATAAAAGAACAATTAAGTTAAGATCCCTATGATATTAACCTACACCAACCCTAATACCCTAATATATCAAAACCACAACTCAGGGAATAGATCAATTTTAGGGCCCCGTGGATTAAGACCTTTCAATATTATCACACAAACCATTTATAATCCCACCAATGAAAAATAAAGTGTACAGAAGTTTGCTTTAAAAACACTTTTTTGATAAGTGGGTGTCCGGACCACCTTGTGCCCACCTCTCAACTAATCACAGCTGAAGTTAACGACCAAGCAAACCTCCAGTGGCCCTTGGGGTGATTCAAATTTGACATCTTGAATCTTATCCTCAAATATTTACCGCTTGGCCAACCCACCCCTTGTTGCTTTAAAAACAATTTAATTCACTAGTACACCAATCACGTCCCAATACTACATATTTGAGGTAAAATCTCAATTCATCACTTAACTAAAACAAAGCACGTACATACACAATGAAAAAAATCATAATATTTAGTAGTAAAGAGCCAAAACCTAATTCGAAAATGAAGTGAAATACATACACAATGACAAAAATCAAACAAAATCGAAGGCATTAAAAACAAAGATAAGTTAAATTAAGCAAATAATCCATCTAAAAGAATTAAGATCTGACGAAACCCTAACGAAACAGAATTGGAAAAAAATAAAAATAAAAAATCAGAGAGAGAGAGAGAGAGAGAGAGAGAGAGAGTTGGCTTACACCAGGGCACGCCGAGAGATCCGAAGTCGGAATCGGGGTCTTGGACGGCGAAGAAGCGCATTCGAGAGAGAGGATCGGAGGAGGAAGAGACGCAGACGAAATTGCGAGAGTGAATGATGAGAGAGAAGTGGAAGAGGAGGAGTAGAAAGAGGAGGATGAAGGGCCAGAGGTAAGTAGTTCGGGTCAAGTAATTGGAAGCTCTCATCGCCATTGATATGTTCTTCCTTGTCTTCGATTCGTCGCTGTCGTCGTCTCCTTCGCCGCTAAATTGCGCACCCCTGCGCACAGAGTGCACTCTCTCCAGCATTTTTGGCCTCTCCTCTACTCTGACTCCCAAAATATACATTATTGTGAACAAACAGTGTGTGCTCTTTAAAGTTTTTTTTAAATAAAAAAATAATTATAAATTCATGAGAAATTTTGAGATTTTAAAAAATTTAAGATTATTTTTCCTAACATTTGATAAAAATGCACTACCTTGTGATATTAAAAAATTGGACTTTTCTTAAATGTGCAACTTACATCTTTTGTGTAAGTTGCACACTTACACCTCCTGTTTTATGTTTACACCTCCTGTTTATACCTTTTGTGTTGGTTAACAGGACCCTAAAAAATTTTATCAATAAAACCATGCCATTTGATTGTTTAAATTGATTATAAAGGATTGAGAACAATATAAATATAATACTTAGAACAAAAATTTTCACTTTATTCTATCTAAAAAATTGCACTTTGTATGCTATAATTATGTAAAAATTAGAGTTAATTCTATTTTTTTTATTTATAAATATTAAGTATAAAATATAACTTTTACAAAAATAAATGTTTAAGTAAAAAAAATATAAATATGTAACACTCACTTGATATATTGTGTTAGGTCAAATAAGAATCATTACTCGATCAAAGGTCCAACCTATTGCGCTTTTACTTGGCTTCGTTTAAGAACATATTATTTTAGTAATTTTTAATTTTTTATAAAAAAATATGTAAAAAAATAAAAAAAGTGATATGATAATTTATAATAATATTTTTAATTTTTTGACTAAAATATTTAGGCCTTGTTTGGTTTGTTTTTTAGAAACAAATTTTAGATAAAATTTTTCAAAATTTTGTTTGGTTTAGTGATTTTGGAAAAAAAAATTTCAGAATCACTTTCTCTCTCCTACACATCAATCAATCACTTTTTCTCTCTCTCCCCTCTCATTTTCAATCACTTTTTCTTTTACATACATCTACTCAATTACAACAAAATATCAAATCATCTCAAATTCCCATACTTCAAAACTATTTCCAAAATATACAACCAAACAAACCAAAAAAAATTTCTAAACTCTTTTCTCAAATATTTTTTTAAAAATTTATCTCCTAAAACGACACCAAACACACCCTTAATCTCCAAACGAGCCCAAGGCTAGCTTTGCTCAAATATCGCTTCGATTGGTTATGGGCCTAGGCATTGAAGTCCAACCCAACTCGTCAGCTCTTAAGAGTCCAATTGTCAACCTAATCCTCAGCCCTTAAGAGTCCAATTATCAACCTAGCCTAATCCTCTAGCCTGACAAAATATAGAAAAAAAAAACTAGAAGATTAAAAAAAAATGAAAATAAATAACAACCTTCTTTTTTTTTTTTTACAAATATGCCCGAATCTTGACTTTATTGAGCTTTATTAGTGAGCCAATCTATTAGCCTATCTAGGCCAAGCCCATCAAGCGGGACTTGAGTCGCTTGGCCTTGTAAGAAAAAAACAAATTTTGTCAAATTTAAGTTTTGTTTGGGAATAAATTTTTTAAAAGTAATTTTTTGATTTTTTAGTTAATATATGATGTAAAAAAAATTAGTATGTTTGGAATGACAAATTTTTTTACGGAACTATGTGCAAAAAAATATAGAGAAGATGAAATTTTTGACTTTTGGTATAGGTTGTTGGCTTTTTAATTTTTTTAGTGACTTTTTTAACTTTTTAACTAAAATTACCACTTATCAAATGAGGCATTAGTCCGTAGGTGGATTTGAGAACAATGCCCAATGTCAACTCTTACCTCATGTTTGTTTCACGATTTGAGTGGTCAAATTGGACTATTCTAATTGTGGGTCTCATCCACAGCATATCTGATAGTGAAATAGGAGGGCGGATTGATAGTCCAAGGGGCTTAGTTATCTCTCTCAGTAAAGGGATTAACTTCGTTTGGTTTTGGATGGGATTAAGAAAATAGTGAGAAGATTGAGCCTACTTTATATATAAAAAAATCTTTTTTTTACCAAGTGTACCTATTTGTTTTAATTTTTTTTAATATAAACATAATTTATTTATTTATTTTATATAAAAATATTTCAACAATCCCATCACTAATCATCTGTCATACTATCATCAAAACAAACAGACCTTTTATTTAATCCCCTCACTAACAATCTCCCACATTAATAGTCTTTTCACTAACTGTGGGTGTTGGTTTCCGACCACACAACCAAAGGGGAAACTTAGCTGGAGATCACTGGCAGAATAGATTAAGCCCAACACCTGCCAACAAGAAGATGAGAATACTGCGGTGGTACGTCCACCAGGGGGCATTTCGACGATCAAGTCAGTAATCTCTCAAATATATCAAATCAAGTATTCAGCTCACAAGTCAAAGCATAAAAAGCATATTTTAAACCCACCGGGGGTGCCTCACTTTTATAATGATCAGTGTCCAACTTCCCCTAAAAATCTTACTTCATGGAACTCTATCAATTACAAGGATTACATCTATCACAACTCACACTATTCACATTAAAATGAACTTCCTCAAGAGTCTCATCTCTATCCAAATAGGTAGTTTGATATCATCTAGGACTCTAGTCTTCTATCCAAATATCTCGGATTCCGGTATTATCGCACCATATCTCGGTACCATGGTCCGTTCACGTGGCACCTCGGTTAATAATCTCGGCTACGTGGACTACCCAAAAATATGTCCCTATAACTGCCCCCTAGGTTTTATTACTTCGGCCAACTGAGGTGATGAAACCTATACATGTACTTCTTCGACCGAGATCGTGACTCGTTGGCACTGTCACGACCCAAACCCGCCCCTATGGGTTTAGCACCGTAACCGGCCAGTAATCCGTGATTACCGAAGGCCTGCTTAACAGTAAGACAGTATTATAGAGTATAGGGGCATGGCGGAAGCCAAAACAGTAATTAAACAATGTCCAATAAGCTGTGACAGTCTGTATGCAAAAAGACTTTTTATATATATACACATTCGGAAACAGAACAGTATTTACAACGTATACAGAAACATTCAGTACAGTACAAGTCTCACTCAGTCTATACAGGACACAAACAAAAGGGGAATCTAAAACACCCCATAGCCGTGGCTTGAACAGTACTGGAACCTCAAGGTGAGGCACAAATGTTGGCTTGACAAAATAGTGCTTAGCCTGATGCCCCTAGCAGCGGTCTGGTGCCTGAACACCTACATATATATATGAGCAGTGAGCTAAAACCCAGTGAATAACATAATGCGTAAAGAGGTTACGAATGAATGTCCTTTCAATATTGAAAACAACCAATTGATTCAGTATATCAGTCATTCAGTCATAACAGTCATATATGGTACATCCATTAGCAGAGCAGTACAGTAAACAGTAGGTCTTGAAAGACCGAGCAGTCAATGATGGCCATCATAACAGTAAACAGAAATTCCAAGATAGGAACTAACAGAGATCTCTGTAACAGTAGCAGTAACAGTAACAGTAGTTGCTATGGATGCCATAATACAATTCAGAATAGAGGACATACATTCATTCAGTTAACAGTATCAATTCAGAAACAGTACAGTATAACCATTCGGAAGATATTCATATTTGAACATATCTTTACACAGTTGTTACTCACAGAGTTCTGGGCTACAGATAAGCTAGTATGCGTCTCCGGATGCCAACCCTACACAGTTACAGAATGAACACACACTAAGTTACACAGTTGGGAAATGATAACTTAATCCCTAATTTGCCTTGGTGTGGTTCTACATCAATATCCTCATTAAGATGTCTTAAACTAAGCCTAAGAATGCCTAGAATGAAATGAGGATGCAAAGATGCACTTTAAAAACATTTTTAGAATTTCTAGAAAAATAGGGTCCCACTCGAGCGTGGCTTTACCCGCTCGAGCGGACATGCAGACAAAGGTTCCCCACTCGAGCGTCACTTCCCACGCTCGAGCGGACTGCAAAACATGGCAAAAGTACTGGATGTGTGAAAATCACGCTTGATGGGCGCTCGACACCCGCTCGAGCGTGTGACACAAGACCCCGCTCGAGCGTACTGTAAAACAATGCAAAGTGCTGGGAGCTCGAATTTCCCCGCTCGAGCGCCAATTTCCCCGCTCGAGCGTGAGTCCAAATTCTGGAAATTCCAGATTTGAACCGTCAAGCTCAAAACCAAGTTTCAATGCATCAAATTCGATCCTCTTGGGCTAATTATCTGGAAAACACTTGTAAACTCATAGTATTACATGATTCGAAGCTCAATTTGTAAAATCAAAGCCCAAAGGTGAGTCAATTAAATCCATTTTCAAACCAAAGTTCAAGAACATACTTCCAATGTGACATGCATGAATTTAAACCAAGTCAAAGCTTCAATCACTAGCTCAAATAAGCCAATTTCTCCATAAACAAGATGAATTCATGGTCCAATGCAAAAATATGAACATGCATATAGGATTTCATGAACAATACTCCTCAAAACCCAAGGATGGCAACATGCATGCATGATTTATGCTATAATTCAACATTACAAGACCAAATCTTGACTTTAAACTCCAATATGACTAGAGCCATGCAAGAACTAACTCAATTACATGAACAAGAAGGTGAAGACTCTACCTTAAGTCTTGAATGATAAGAAGGGAAGCTCAATTTGCCAAATTCTCTTCAAAACTACTAAGTTTCCAAGCAATGCAAGATGAAGACAAGTTTCTCCTAGCTCCCTCTCTCTCTAGTCGGTTGGGTCTAAGGAAATGGCTGAGGAAATGTTTTGCCTAAGTGTATTCAAGCCTCAATATGTGTAAGGAAGTGGGCCACTAAGTGGCAAAGTTGCAAATAAGGCCAACTCTTGTGATTTATCAACATTTGGTCTAATTTAATCATACCAAATCACATTTCAATTAAATATGCCATAAAATCACATAAATTATGATTAACACATATCACTAATCAATTTCATATTCGGCTGCCGATAAGCCCTTCAATTTGCAGTTTAAACATAAAACATGAACAGATAGTTTAACAGTCAAACAGATAGAGATGCACTTAAACAGATACAGACAATCAATCAGTTCCAGATTTCAGTCAGTCAGTCAATTAACATGTTTAGTCTCAGTTTAGCAGTAATCAGGGTTAATCAGTAAACAGTGGTGAGGGTTGTCATAGTCTCCCCTCCTTATAAAGAGTTTGGTCCTCCAAACTCAAATTACCTTCACTCTGGAAGAAAACAGGATTCAGTGGAAATAGTTCAGGATATCTCTTCAGCACGTCATCTTCCCTTTCCTAAGTGGCATAGACGCCACCATGGTTTTGCCAGTCAACTTTTACTAACGGAATCTCTTTATTTTTCAACTTCTTGATCCGTCTGTTTACAATCTGAATAGGCCGTTCCTCGTAAGTGTAGTCATCACTCAGTACTACACGAGTAGGCTCAATCACATGGAAAGGATCCCGGAAGTAATCTCTCAACATAAAAATGTGGAAGATGCTATGCATATGTTCCATTTCAGGAGGAAGCGCTACTTGATACGCCACCAGATTGATTTTCTCAATAATCTCATACGGTCCGACATATCTCGGCGCTAGCTTACCCCTGACTCCAAAACGAGTCTAGCCTTTCATTGGTGTCACTTTCACAAAAACATGATCACTTACTTCATATTCTCTGTCTCGCATGCGGACATGCGCGTAACTTTTCTGTCGACTCTGTGCAGTTTTCAATCTCTGTTGAATCAATTTCACTTTCTCGGTAGTTTCATAGACAATCTCGGGCCCAAGCAAAGGCCCATCTCCAACTTCTGCCCAGCAAATCGGAGATCTACATTTTCTGCCATACAAAGCCTCGAAAGGCGCCATACCAATGCTTGAATGAAAGCTGTTGTTGTAAGAAAATTCGGCTAAAGGCAAATAGCTTTCCTAATTTCCCTGGAAATCAAAGACACACATTCTCAGTAAATCCTCCAAAGTCTGGATGGTTCTTTCTGACTGACCATCTGTCTGAGGATGGTATGCATTACTCAGTCTCAGTCCAGTTCCCAATGCTATCTGTAGGCTTTGCCAAAATCTCGATGTAAACTTCGAGTCCCTATCAGAAACAATGGACACAGGCACTCCGTGCAACCTAACAATCTCATCAATATAGATTACAGCCAATTTGTCTGCATTATAAATTGTTTTGACAGGTAAGAAATGAGTAGATTTAGTCAGTCTATCAACAATAACCCAAATTGAATCCATACCTTTATTGGAGCGAGGTAAACCAACAATAAAATCCATGGTAATATGTTCACATTTCCACTCCGGTATCGGTAAGGGTTGCAGTAAGCCTGCGGGTCGTTGATGTTCGGCTTTAACTTGTTGGCAATGAAGACATTTTGATATAAAATCAGCAATTTCTTTCTTCATTCCCGGCCACCAGAAATTCAATTTCAAGTCTTGATACATTTTCGTATTTCCTGGATGGATGGACAGTTTCGAATTGTGGCCCTCTTGCAAAACTCTTCTTTTCAGTTCAGAATCATTCGGTATACACAATCCTTCCTGAAATTTCAACACATTATTCTCAAATTTGAAATCCGGCCTCGGTTTGGATTCTCGTTCTTCGATGATCTTCTTCAAGAAGTCATCCTGTTGCTGTTTTTCTTTAATTTCTTCAATCAGTGTCGGTTGAGCAGAAATAGCGACTATTGTTCCACCTTGCTCTTGCAAAACAATCTCAATTTCAGATTTCTCAAGGTCACAAAGCAACTCTTTCTGTCCGGTGAGTAAACAGGCTAAATTTCCAATCAATTTCTGACTCAGTGCATCGGCAACGGTGTTAGCTTTCCCTAGGTGGTACAAAATCTATAAGTCATAGTCCTTAATCAATTCTAACCATCTCCGCTACCTCATGTTCAGTTCTTTCTGTGTGAAGAAGTATTCCAAGCTCTTATGGTCGGTATACACTTCACACATCGCCTCATAAAGGTAGTGACGCCAAATTTTCAGTGCAAATACTACTGCAACAAGTTCTAAATCATGGATCGGGTAGTTCTTTTCATGCGGTCTCAGTTGTCGGGAAGCATAGGCAATAACTCTCCTATTCTGCATTAAAACACATCCCAAACCCTTATGAGAAGCATCACTAAAAATGGTAAAACCATCCGTACCTGAAGGTAGAGTAAGAACCGGTGCAGTCACAAGTCAAGTTTTCAACTCTTAGAATGCTGATTCTCTTTGGTCAATCCAGTCAAATGATATCCCTTTCTGAGTCAACTGTGTCAGTGGTAAGGCAATTTTGGAGAAGTCTTTGACAAATCTTCTGTAATACCCGGCTAACCCCAAAAAGCTTCGGACTTCTGTAACATTTGTTGGTCTAGGCCAATTAACTACTGCTTCAACTTTCTGTGGATCAACTGAAATTCCATCCCTACTAATAACATGTCCCAAAAACATAACATGATCAAGCTAGAATTCACATTTAGTCAGTTTAGCATAAAGTTTCTGTTCTCTTAGGGTTTGTAAGGCAAGTCTCAGATGATGTTCATGTTTTTCTCTACTCTTGGAATAAATCAGAATGTCATTTATGAACACAACAATAAAGTCATTGAGGAATGGTTTAAAAATCCTGTTCATGAGGTCCATAAATGCAGCAGGTGCATTGGTAACTCCAAAAGGCATAACTAAAAATTCGTAATGTCCATACCTCGTTCGAAAAGCAATTTTATCAATGTCCTCTAGTTTAACTTTCAGTTGATGATATCCGGATCTGAGATCAATCTTAGAGAATACTTGAGCACCCTGTAACTGATCAAATAAGTCATCAATACGCGGTAATGGATATTTATTTTTCACAGTTACCTTGTTCAGTTCGCGGTAGTCAATACAAAGTCTCAGTGAGCCGTCTTTCTTTTTCACAAACAAGACAGGTGCGCTCCGTGGCGAAGTACTGGGCCTGATGAACTTCTTATCTAACAGTTCTTGCAGTTGCACTTTCAATTCTTTCAGTTCAATCGGAGCCATTCGGTAAGGAGCTTTAGATACTAGCTGTGTACCCGGAATCACATCAACGGTGAACTCAATCTCCCTATCAATCAAATCCCCCGGCAGATCATCTGGAAAAACATCTGGGAATTCTCTGACTATAGGAATACTGTTCACATTAGCGTTAACATCAGTAGATACAGTCAATACAGAATAGAAATACCCTTTACACCCCTTTCTAATCAGTTTGTATGCTTTCGTAGATGAAATCAAATATGGGGGAGGTACCACTCCACTTTCGTTAAACACAAATTCAGGCAATCCAGGTGGACGGAAAACAACTTGTTTTGTTACACAGTCTATGGTGGCATGATATTTTGTTAACCAGTCCATTCCCAATATTACATCAAAATGATCAATTTTCAGAGGCAGTAAATCAATATACAGATGCATATCCCCAACAATAATTTCATATGCAGGGTACATATAAGCACAAGTCACAGATCCCCCAACAGGTGAAGATACAGCTAACAAGTAATTCATGGGTTCTAATGGTCTATTCAATTTTCGCGAAAAAGCATGCGATACATATGAATGTGTAGACCCCAAATCAATAAGAACATATGCATTTTGAGTACAAATTGAGAGAATACTTGACACAACGGTCTCGGTATTCTGCACATCTCCCGGTACCAGTGCGAACACTCGGCCCTGCCTCATAGGCTTTTTTCTAGTCGTTTTAGGGTTGGGTTTTGGTGGGGCAGTTGATGCTGCTGCGCTTGGTGCAGCTTTACTATTGCCCTGTGAAGTGGAAGGGCAATCTTTGACCATGTGGCCTACCTTGCCACACCTGTAACAAGCACCAGAAAGTCTATAACAAACTCCCTTATGGTTCTTACCACATTCCGAGCAGGGCGGAATAGAACGGTTTCCTTGACTAGAACTAGTCGTTGACCCTGTATTCTGCTTTTTGTTCAACGGATTGTTCTTTCCTTTCTTGAATTTAAAGCCTCGTCTCTTACCACGCCATTCAGACGTTGGTGTTTCAGTTTGTTTCAGTGCTTCAACATTTGATTCAGCTATAATAGCCCGGTCAAGAACATCTACATACTTGTGCAATTTCAACACATTAATTCTATCAAGTACTTCGACATTAAGGCCGCCTTCGAATTTCCTGACCTTCTTATAGTCAGTGTCCACCATATGTGGTGCATATCTGGCAAGTTCAGTAAATTTCGATTCATATTCAGCAACAGACATGGTACCTTGCCTTAACTGTTCAAATTCAGTCACCTTGCGGTCTCGGACACACTGTGGGAAGTATTTCTTAAAGAAGGACTCTTTAAACTGAGCCCAAGTCGCAACTGTACTGGTGTCACGGACCAGCATCCACCACCTTCTGGCCTCTTCTTGTAAGGTGAAGGTAGCTAGCAGTACTTTGTGTGCCTCCGAACACGGAAACACTTCAAACAATTTCTCTGTTTCAATAACCCATGCTTCAGCCTTTAAGGGTTCAAGGCCTCCTTGGAATGATGGCGGTTTCATCTTACTGAACTTCTGCGTTAGAGTGATGATGTCATCATTCACATTCTATTCCGGCTGTACCGGAGGAGGTGGGGGCTGTTGGTTCTGTTGTTGCTGTTGCCTTAAGGCTTCAGTCAGCAGTTCAACGGTTCTTTCTAATCTCGCCATTCTGGCATCAGATGATTCAGTTTCATCAGTAGTCCTTGCATTATCCATTTCACTATATGCAACACAGCAATAATAAACATAGGAAGTTGTATACTTTAAACATATTAACACATTAGCACATATAATCATGTCATGGCCACACACACTTTTCATGCTCATGTAATGCCCTATTACTTTTCTAGGACATCCTATAGCTCATTTGGACACGTGTGTGCGGTATAACTTGTGGTTTAATATCGCTCTGATACCACTTTGTCACCACCCAAACCCGCCCCTATGGGTTTAGCACCGTAACCGGCCAATAATCCGTGATTACCGAAGGCCTGCTTAACAGTAAGACAGTATTACAGAGTATAGGGGCATGGCGGAAGCCAAAACAGTAATTAAACAATGTCCAATAAGCTGTGACAGTCTGTATGCAAAAAGACTTTTTATATATATACACATTCGGAAACAAAACAGTATTTACAACGTATACAGAAACATTCAGTACAGTACAAGTCTCACTCAGTCTATACAAGACACAAACAAAAAGGGAATCTAAAACACCCCATAGCCTTGGCTTGAACAGTACTGGAACCTCGAGGTGAAGCACAAAGGTTGGCTTGACAAAATAGTGCTTAGCCTGACGCCCCTAGCAGTGGTCCGGTGCCTGAACACCTACATATATATATGAGCAGTGAGCTAAAGCCCAGTGAATAACATAATGCGTAAAGAGGTTACGAATGAATGTCCTTTCAATATTGAAAACAGTCAATTGATTCAGTATATCAGTCATTCAGTCATAACAGTCATATATGGTACATCCATTAGCAGAGCAGTACAATAAACAGTAGGTCTTGAAAGACCGAGCAGTCAATGATGGCCATCATAACAGTAAACAGAAGTTCCAAGATAGGAACTAACAGAGATCTCTGTAACAGTAGCAGTAACAGTAACAGTAGTTGCTATGGATGCCACAATACAATTCAGAATAGAGGACATACATTCATTCAGTTAACAGTATCAATTCAGAAACAGTACAGTATAACCATTCGGAAGAT
>CM069917.1:14180958-14296542 GCA_036172215.1 Camellia granthamiana | reverse complement strand
TTGCTTGGTGCATAACAACTTTAAACTCTATTTTCAATATCATACATATATAAGACTTTGCATATGCTTGCAAAATCTA
This sequence comes from Camellia granthamiana, assembly GCA_036172215.1. NCBI lineage: Eukaryota > Viridiplantae > Streptophyta > Magnoliopsida > Ericales > Theaceae > Camellia > Camellia granthamiana. Next base: position 14,296,463 of record CM069917.1, on the reverse strand, counting down.
GGCATTTATGTGTCTCTCATCTCACCCAAATGCAATTAGAAAGTATGTGCTAGCTTGTGTTCTAATTTTATATTGCAGCTGCTATTGTCATTCAGTATTAAAAAAATCTAAACTTTGATTGATGTTCTTATTTTGTCTTTTACCGATTGTGGATGTAGAAAGGGAAAAAAGAGAAAGGTAAATGAAGATAGAAAAGATAAAGCGAAGACCAGAGATTTTGACAAAGATACAAGAAAACACAAGGATGAAGAAACATGAAAGTGAGCAAATTAAATTGAAGGAACAAATTTGATTGGACTACTAGAGTGGCTCATTGTTTGGCATGGATTACTTGATTGATCACAACGAAATTGGATCAAAATGAATGACGTAGTTCAATTAATATAAATGTTATAATTAAATTAATATTTGCAATGATAATGTTGATTGAATAAAATGAAATGCTAGTTGATTGAACGAAATAGTGCGTGTATCTTATTTGAATGAAATGATTTAGCGATTTTGATTGAATAAAATGGTTTGAGCATCTTAGTTGAATGAAATGCTCTTGATTGAATGAAATGATATGCTGAAACAAGTAACTTCTCTTTTTTCTCTCTTTTAAACAAGCAACAAACCATATATTGCCAAGGGGTATTCATTCAACTGGCAATTGTGTATTCATTTAACTGGAAATTGAACTCTAGCATTAGCAAATGAAAAATACATTAATCCATTTGGAACCAAAATATTAATTTCATTTATTAGCATTACCAAGACAAATAGTTTTCAACTTCTACATTTGTCAAACACGAGAATAACAAAATTGATCACTGCCACAATTGAATCAAACACATTTGAGTATGATCTTGTCTCACAACTAAGAAAATAAAATTACATCCATGAATACCATTCAACACGCCCCCCCCCCCCCCCAAAAAAAAAAAAAAAAAAAAAAAAAAGAAACAAAATACAGATTTTTGGTTCATATCCGACCATCCACATCACCAAATTCAAAATTCTAATCCAATAAAATTCATCCCGATGATTTGCTTTCAAAATGTCATCCACATGATCATGCTCATGCTCATTCTGTTGTGGCATTAGTGGATTTTTTTTTTTTTTCAATTTTTTTGGCCTATCAGTTTTGTGCCTTGGTTTTTCTCTCCAATCAGTGTTATTCCTTGAAGCCTCGAAAACATCTGTGCTCCTCCAAGGCTGCTCAAACTGGTCTGCTCCTCTGAGGCTATAATATCAAGAAGTATATAATGATTAGCATGTATTTCAAGCATGATTATGATGAAAAATCAATTTAAAATCCAGTACAAAACAGTCATAGCAATAAGACAGAATAGCCATCCACTAATTGACAAACAATGTTCACATGTCCTTGCCAACATCAATCTGTAACAAAAAAAATATTAATAATAAAAACTATGGGCTTTTAGTATTACCTAGTGTTTTAACTTCTCTATTTTTTAAATAACTTGCATGATAGATGATTAACACATAGAAAAGAAGAAAACAAAAAAAAACCAGCAAGGTATGCAAATCTTTTAAAAACTCCATACCAACAAAGCACTTTGGAAAGTAATGAAATTTCTCAATTACAATCAAGAGTGCTAAGAATGCATCAATTGAACATAAGAATGCAAAAATAATAACAGCCAATGCGTCAAAAGAAGCAAATAAACAATACCCACAAGCCAACAAGAGTGAAACAATTCAAAATCAACACATTTAGATCTTGAAATTCACATCCCAAACATCAGGATGGGAGAGGGGAGAGATGCAGTGTTAAAAAAAATTCTCAATTACAATCAAATAGTGCTAAGAACACATCACAAGAACCCATGATTACAATTGGGAAGAGATCAAAGAATCCACTTTAATCATACACCCCATGCTTTCTATCGAATTCCCTACTTGTACAAATGCAAAACAAACTGTGCAACAATCCAGGCCAACCCCGAACCAACAAAGTCAGTTATCATCAAGATCACTAGCATTCATAAAATATATATATATATATATATGCATATGCTCACATCAAATTCCATGAACTCTCAAAAATTGCATGTTCATAAAGAGCTTTATCCCTCTATCTCCAAAGCCTCTTGAAAAGAAATGCTACCATAATTGCTAAAAAACAAAAAACCAACACACACACACATGCTCATCACATAGAAAAAAAAAAATCTTCACCAAAGATTTGCATATTTATCAAGTATTTCACCTGGCCCCTCTGTGCATTTGGAAAAGTTCGATGGTTTGGTCCATCTCTCACATGTACAGTTTCATACACAAATTTCTAGGCTACACCCAGGATCAAAATCAAAGCTAATTTGCTTTATAGACACAAATGGAGACCCAAAGAAGAGCTTTTTGTTGTTGTCCCTCTTTTATCTCTACAAATATAAACAAGAAAACAAATAGCATCAGAACCATACCTCCACACCTCAATTGCTTCAAAACAAATTTTCGTTTCAAGGAATCACATATTTTTGCTTCAAAACTGTTGGACAATCTTCACTGTATTTGACGAATGGATTAAAGAAAGAGAGAGAAACTGTTTGATTACAAAAATCAAAACAGTATATAAAATAAAATAAAACAGTAGATTCTTATTTTGTTACAAAAACAAAATTAGAATCTAAAAAAGAAAAAAATAATAAAACATAAAAGTAAATTAATTACTTACCTTATTATTTTCTGGAACAAATTTTGATCAAGTCTAGTGTTTAACACTGTGTCCTTAAGATAGATTCGTCCACTCCATGGTACTTTCAGCTTTTGGACGCGTATCTTCCAGGATAAAATGATCAACAACGAATAGTAGCAGACTACAAACTATTCGCACAATGAACACACTTTGTGTTTACACTCTTTCTCATAGGAAAATAATGTGGCAAAATGCAGAGAGAGCAATAGCAGAATTGGGGATGAAAATTATTGAATGCAAAATCCAAATGAGGGATTGCCTATTTATAGATGGAATAGTGGATGTTCAATTTGAATCCAACAGGTAGCAGACCTATATGAACAAGTACAAGACCTGTTCGGTTTTGAATGAATAGATACAAACCTGTTCGGTTTGAATTTTGAACAGATAAGAAACTATTTGGGTTTGAAATGAACAGATATGAATCTATTTGGTTAGATTGAAATCTCTACAAAAAGGTGCAAGCCAAATTTGAATTTGTCCAACCGAAATTTGAATTCAAATGGCCAAAATTTATTTTTCAAAAATAAAAAGTAAAAATTCAAATGCTTTTGGCCCAAAAAGAATTAATATTGGGCCGAATAAGCCCAACTCAACCTCATACCACGCACCTGCGCCCAAGCCCAGCCCTAGCCCAGCCCACCCTGACCGGACAGACTAAGGCGGTAGCGCGCACGTGTGTGTTTATTTTGGATCCAATGGGTCTAGCCTACTTTTGCCTATAACCTTCCCCTTTACAAAACTTGAGTGCCCCTTGGGGCCTATCCAAGTTCCAAACCCAAGCCTTACAAACCCAAACAAAGTTTGCCCATCAAACCAATGTGGGGCAAACCTTAACTCTAACTTTAATGGACCATTTCCATGGAGCTCACTTTGGCTTCAATTTCCCATTCACTCGATAATGGGTTTGAGCAACCAAATATACTACGTGAATCACAACGCGACACAGAACGCGTTACCACTTAGACCCGCCAACTTTGGCGTATGGGCCCATTCTAAAAATTAGACCAAAGTTAAGGAAAATTTTGTTTTTCCAAAACCATTTCTTATAATCCCTCACATGAATGAAATTTGATGACAACGGAAATGCTGTTATACAGAATTTGACGAAATAGTATAAATCGAAAATATCTTGTATCAGGATAGGTAGCTTTCGGCCTTGAACCTTCCCTAGTGATAACCTATCGGACTTAGTAGTTAACTAATGGATGCGATACCTTGAATTGTTCAGCTGTTTGTGTAAGCCAAGACAATAGATTTCAGACAAAATATCTTCTGACACATCATGATTCTCACGATTGTGTTCATTTTGGCTTTGAACGCTCCTTGTTGTTTATAAGTGCTTCTAGAGAATTTAGCCTTTTCATTCTCATAGAATCGGCCCCAGTTCGACACTTATATATGTGATTCTTATTGTGAGTATCTCTTGTACTCGACTTGATATTTATGTCTAAATCAAGATATAAGTAATCATTAAAAGCAAAGCTTATCCTTAAACCCCTGCATACAACATATGTTGCAGATATCATTCTCACCATAGAAATGGGTAAGGAATTTTAATCCCTTGATGATTTCTGGCCAGCTACACATAACTTAGTTGTCCATTTGAACTTAGTTCTTGGGACATCCAGTCATTTAAGTAAGGTTACCATTATGATGACTCTTTTGTAATAGGCTTTAATCCCATCCCCTTTGATGAACTCTACACTTGCTCTTTTGTCAAATCTTTTGTTAACGGATCCGTAATATTCTCTTTAGATTTTATATAATCTATTGAGATTATTCTATTTGAGAGCAATTGCCTCACGGTATTATGTCGACAACGAATATGTCATAACTTACCATTGTATATATGATTCTGTGCCATACCTATTACAAATTGACTATCACAATGAATGCTTCAAGACCTGTCATTACTTCCTTAAAGCTTTGAAGTTCATTTTCTAACAAGTATGTCAGAAAGTTTAGACCAAAGGATTTCGATATTCTCGCTCTCTTACTTCGTCTTGGTTCATCGTCAGATAAATCTTGTTGGTCAAGACCATTACTAGTCTCTAGTATTTGATTGTCATTAGTCTCTTGACTTTGTGTACAATCATTAATTCTTTTATGTGAACTTAATTCTTGTCCTTTTTTGTAAGGAAAAACATGTTCAAAAAACATAGCATTCCTTGACTCAATAATAATGTTCACATATATATCAGGTATTTCTGATTTATAAGTCAGAAACCGATATGCACTACTATTCTGAGCATAACCAATAAACACGGAATCCACTGTTTTTGGTCCTATTTTAGTCTTTTTTAGAATAGGAACTTCTACATTTTCCAAACACCCCCACACTTTTAAGTATTTGTAGGAAGGTGGTCGACCTTTTCACAACTCATAAGGAGTGCTGTTCGTTTTCTTGTGAGGTATTCTGTTAAGAACATAATTAGTAGACAATATTGCTTCCCTCCACAAGTTCTGCGGTAAGTCTAAACTTAGTATCATGGCATTCATCATTTCTTTAAGGGTTCTATTCTTTGTTTCAGCAATTCCATTTTGCTGTGGAGAATATGGTGCTGTAGTTTGGTGAATAATGCCATGTCGTGCACAAAATTCATTTAAAGATGCATCATATTCACTACCCCTCTCACTTCTAACCATTTTAATGGTTTTACCAAGTTGATTTTCAACTTCAGTTTTGCAGAGTTTAAACATTTTCAAGGCTTCATCTTTACTTCTAAGTAAATATACATAACAATATCTTGTGCAATTGTCGATAAATGTTATGAAATACTTTTTGCCTCCTCTAATTTGAACAAATTTAAGATCACATACATCAGTATGAATTAATTCTAGAGGTTCGATTTTTCTTTTAACCGATTTAAATGGAGCCTTAATTAGTTTTGCTTCTATACAAATCTCACATTTGTAATTAGAATCAATTTCAAACTTTGGTATATAATCCAAACCAATTAGTCTACGCAAAGTATCAAAATTTACATGTCCTAATCTACCATGCCATATATTTGACTCAAGAATATAAGCAAAAAATATGTTATTCTTATTAATAGAAAGTTTTGGTACAACATTCATTACATTCAACTTGAAGAGACCATCACTCACCAACATACATACCACTCTTTGTTAATACAAATTTGTCAGATTCGAATACAAGCCTAAAACCATTCTTACTTAACAAAGAACTAGAAACGAAATTCTTCCAGATGTTTGGTACATGCAGCACGTTGTTGAGGATAAAACAGTGGTGTCGACCCTCAAGAAGAAAAGCTAAGACAAAAAATGTGTGCAGCAGGCAAGGGTCGACCCTTGGAACCCCTGGTGTCAACCCTAAATTTTAGCAGCCAATTCTAGATTTAGCAATAGATAAGGGTTGACCCTTCCCAGACTGGTGTCGACCCTTGAGGCCAACATCAAAAGGCGAGTGTCGACACCACCAAGACTGGTGTCGGCCCCAGAACAAGATTTCTAAGTTCCCAAACAACTTTTCGATGAAATCAAACGCAAGCGAACAATCTTAACAAATCTTAATCGAATTTTACTCCTCCAAAAGCAAGATACAAGAACTCCAAAGATTCCCAAAATAAAATAAAAGATTTAAATACACTTCCCAAAAGTTTTAAAGGATACAAGTGCTACAACAGTGTTGTTGGACCCGTAGGGCTTACCATGGGTCCTGTTTCGATAATCCGAACCGTTCAATGTGTAAAGCTTGTTGAGTACTTTATTCTTATAAAAAATTACGTTGATCGGATCATATTTTTGTCAACAATTCATTTTGAAAATTATATTTACAGTTAACAGAAATTTGATCCGATCAACGTAATTTTTTACAAAGATAAAATGCTCGACAAGATTTACAAACTGAACAGTTCAAATTATCGAAACAGGACCCGTGTTAGATTCCCATGGACCTAATAATACCCTCTAGTCCGATCTCAGACTAAAGAGAAGCCTAACTCTTTTTTTTTTTTTTTAGTTGCATCTAAGTAGCTATGTTCACTATCTCATATCATGATTTATCATTAAATAATGATAATATATTATATATATATATATGATATGTGAATGTGAGGAAGTAGATTTGGAAATACTCCGGGAGTTCAGACAAGCCTTCGAGATCCTTGCACTGTCACTTGAAATGGAGAAACAGCTTCGGTCAATAATGTCAGAATTAAGACTTCGATAAATAAGTTTACTTTTTTTTTTATGAAAAAGAGTCTTTTTATTCTTTAAGTGTAAGTTTTTTGGGATCTCTCTCTCCAACCTCTTCGACCTTTTACAGAGTCACTTACCTCGATATTCATTCCTCTAATTATCTTGCCTGGGCCCACTTTCTTATTATAATCCTAAAAAAAAGGGATAGCGATGTTGACTGGCTTATCCTACTGAAATCTAGCTGTTAATTTGTACCAATTTGGTGTTCACGGAAATTATGAGACATCTATTCGGCGGAGGTATCTAGTCGGCAACTATTTCAAGTTCAGTGGGCTTTAATGGCTACGGGCCCACTGTGGATGGGCTTGGATGTATTGACTTGTCCGCTTTAGGAGCACATTTTTTCGGCTCCGTGAATAATTTTGATTACGTTTGAACAATATGAATAACAAAATTAAATGCTATTTATATGAAAATAATAAAACATCGTATCATGATTTATCTTATATTGGTGAGATTCAGAATTGGTGATAGGGGAATTGAGATTCCTATTTAATAATAATATTGTTTTGTTTTGAGAAGCTAAATAGAAATGACGCAATTTTTAAGATAAAGCTTTCTTCTCATCCACGATAGATTAGGGGGATTGCTGCCTATTTTGGATCCTATTCATGATTTAACTTCATCATTTTATAGGATTCATCAAGTAGATCATTTACATCAAAACAAAATCAAGTAGATCAAAAATTAATGACTTTGTCACATTAACTAAACCAAGTCTCTCCAAAGGATTGGAGGGAAACATCTTTCCATTTTTTAATGCACTAATATAAATTTAAAAAAAATGATATAATTTTTATTAAAAAATGTGGGAGCCTTGCGTCATATTATTTTAAAATAAAAATTATTTATGTAATTTATATTTAAAAAAATTTCATTATCACATCATTTTTGTTTTATAAAATTACAAGATCAGAAGTCTCTATTTTAAGAATGAAATATTTCATTTCTTGATCAATGAATGTGAAAGATTCAAACCAATAAATTTTTATTTTAAATTTTAAAACCTTTATGAAAACTTTAAAACCTATAATGGTTAATAGGTCTAGATCATCAATTTACATTTTAATAATTTATTGCAATTTTATTAAATAAATTAGAGATCTTCACTTGAAAAATTGAAATCTTAAGGGCTCGTTTTGGTTTAGTTTTAAAATTATGAGTTGAGTGTGGAATTATGTTTTAAGTTTTAGATTTTTGAATCATAATTTGAAAAGAGAAAATTTGTTTAGTTATCAGTTTAGAAAATATTTTGGAATGATTTGTAATTTTTTTAATTTTTTTTTAATTAAATGATATATAAAATGTGAGAGAATATGAGAAGAAAGAGGAGAGAAAAAAGTAACTGATTGATTAATAATAATAAAAAGATAGAAGTTTTGAAATCAATTTTGAGTTGTATTTTAAAAATATGTTTAGTTAACATATTTTATCCAAATCATGATTTAAAAACAGAGTTGAGTTTTGAAAAGTAAACCAAACGTTAAGATGTTTGGTTGGTTTTTCAAGGAAAAGAAAAAAGGAAATTCATAAATTTTTTGAAAAAATAAAAACTAATTTAATAAAAATAAATATAAAAAATGGACATTTTTTCATAAATCTCTTTGTACCTACTTATGTTTCATTTGGTCTAAATTATTTTGCTATGTTTCAATAAGTTCTATGAGTGATATAGTTATCAAAATACCCTAATAATAATAGGGTGAAATGCATTAATATTCACATTTACAGAATAAATATTCCATGATGTGAATATTTACACTGTCAATATCAATATCCACATTGTCAAATTTATTTGATGTGAATGTTTAAATCACCATATTGTTAAGGGTTCAAAAAATATTTGTAAGGGTGAAATTATTTATAAAATATTTTAAATATAAGAATTAGAATTTGGTAGATTAAATGTTCTAAATAATCGGACTTATTGAAATAAAATAATTTTTATAGACTAATTGGGATATAAGTACTTGGAAAAGAATTTTTTATCAAATCCTAATTCTTATATAAAAAATCTAAAAGATAAAAGATAAAATTAAAAAATCTAAAAGATAAAATTATATAAAAATAATAAGTATTTTTATTTTTATTATTTTTTCACCAAATTAATTTATAATTTTTTAAAAAAGATTTCCAAGATAAATTTTGAAAATCAAACTATTGCCAGAATTCTATGATGTTTTTGCACCTCCAATAAACAATCTATATATATTATATAAGGAAAATGGATTTTTTAGTGAGTAGCCTTCTAGGAGCTCCAAATCTTCATTTTAATTTTGGGGCACTTACCAATAAGTTTCATACACAAAATTCAAAATCCATCTAATCCCAAAAGAAAATACCTGCATCAATTAGTCCTACATATTTTTAATTGTTACCAAAAACTTTTTTTTTTTTTTTAATCACTTTAAAAATGTTATAATATCCAACGACTTCCGTCAGACTCACAGAAAACTTGCCAGAAAATTCAACATCACCGGAAGTCGCCGGATCATCGCCAGAAGTTCGCCGGAGTGTTTTGAGTATCGTCGAAAGTTCGCCAGAGCGTTCTGAATGTCACTGGAAAATGTCAAAAACATCATCGGAGACTTACTGGAATATTCAGAACATTGTAGCAAAAAAAATAAATTGAGAAATTATAGTTAAAAAAATAACAACAACAAACAACTAAGCAAATAGTCTGTAATATTGATCAAACTGAAAAGTGAGCTTTAAAACTATAAAATGTTACAGTTTCAATGCATTATTCTATTAAGTTGGAAAACATGTTATGAAACTGTAAAATTTTACAATTCTAAAGAATGTTATGAACTGCAAAATTTTGCAGTTTTAAAGCATGATTCATTTCAGCACCAAAAAAAGCTAAAACTATAAAATTTTACAGTTTTCACCGCCTATAACTAAAACTTAAAAATAACTTATTCAGAACTTGAAATTTTTCACCATTAAAACAGAAAAATAAACGTGTGTAACAGAGAAAAGGTAGAAAAATTGAGAAATCGAAGGAAAAAATAGATATAGAAAGAATATTGTACTCCGGCAACCATTTTTGGTTTAAATCTAGTCGGATTTCATGTAGATCTACTCAGATCTGATGTAGATTTGAGTAGATCTACATCAGATTTGAGTAGATTTACTCGTCTTATTCGCCGTCGGCGAGGATGAAGTAACGAGTTAATGTTGGTGGTTGGTGGTTGCCGGTGAACGCCAATCAATGGTGGTCAACGGTCACCGGTGACTATATATTAGAAAGAGAAAGAGAATAAGAAAGGTGTGATCACCAGTCGTTGGACATAACAAAGAGATGGAGAGGAAAATGCAGAAAAAAGAGAGAGGAAAACATAAAAAATGAGAGAAAATGTAGAGAGAGAGAGAGGGAAGGAAAAGTGTTAGACTTTTGGGTCTACTCAAAAAGTTGTTGGATTAAATAGTGTACACATTTTTCAAACAGGACCTACGGGTAATTTTTCCCATTACAACAAAAAAGTCCTTTGGTGACAGACTGATTTTGTCTCCAAATATCAAATTTTCGTCACCAAAATGATCTGTGACAAAAAATTTGACACCACGTTCGTCATCTATTTGTTGTCGCAAAAAGTACCTGGTGACGAAAATTTGTTTCATCGCCTATTTTTCATTTTTGGCGACGAAAATTTTCATCTCTAAATGTTGAATTTTTCATCCTCTATAACATCCATTTCGTCACTATAATTAAATAATATTTTATTTTTAATTGCTTTGGCGACGAAATATTTCGTCACAAAATATTACGATAGAGGTTTTAGTGACGAAATTTATCCTCACCAATGATATAGATTAAGGTGACAAAACAATTCGTCACTAAAATGAGCACAAAACAAAATTCTTCAATGACAAAAACAATTTTGTCGCCAAATATTTCAAGTTAGTAACGAAATATTCAACAAATGTGACAAAATTATTCTTCAAGAAAATTTGTTTGAAAACTAATAGCGACAGTTTTTTATTTCGTCTCTAATAATAATTAACATTTTTAAAAATGGGGGTAATATTTTTAATTTTTAATTTTTGATTTTTTTCACTAAAAATTCCCTGCACATTTTAATAACATGTTTAATAAAATATCTATTACGGATCAATATAAAAACTTGTTCATTTTCATAAACACCATAATCGAAATATGTCTCATAATATCCACAAAACTAAAATATCAACTGCGGATTGCAAAACACGTCTCCTAATATCCACAAAAATATAATATCAAGTGCAGATTACCAAACATGTCTCCTAATATATACAAAAATATAAACTTTACAACTCAACTAAAATACATGTAAGGTAATATTAACAAAAACACAAAATAAGCAAGCTCCTACTCTCTAGATTACCAAACATGTCCATCTCTAATCTCTAATCTGCAATAAAACAAAACCAAAAAAAAAAGGAAAAAGAAAATAGGAAGACAATTACTATATTATCAATAAAATATACAATTTAACATTTTTCGAAAAGTACATTTTTTGACTTAGTTTACAAACTGGGAGTCCTGTGATAGTTCAATAAGTTTTCACAACTTACATTGGTCCCTTCCGAGGTGTTCGGGGTGTTTCCTGGGCCTTCTTGTAGCTATTTCATGATTTTGGCCCCCAGTGGCTTATGTTTAAGCCTAAGTGTTAGAAAAAGTGCATTTTTCGATTTAGTTTTCAAACCGGGAGTCCCGTACTAGTTTCATAAGTTTTCACAACTTACATTAGGCCCTTCCTAGGTGTTTGGGGTGTTCCACGGGCCTTCTCGTGGCTGTTTCACGATTTTAGCCTCTAATGGCCTATTCTTAAGCCTAAGTGTTGGAAAAGTACATTTTTCTACTTAGTTTTCAAACAGGGAATCCCGTGCTAGTTCCGTAAGTTTCCACAACTAACATTGGTCCCTCCCGAGGTGTTTGGGGTATTCCTCGAGCCTTCTCGTCGCTATTTCACGATTTTGAAGCCCGATGGCATATTTTCAAGCCTAAGTGTTGGAAAAGTGCATTTTTCTACATAGTTTGCAAACCAGGAGTCACATGCTAGTTTCGTAAGTTTTCACAACTTATATTGGTCCCTTCTGAGGCGTTTGTGGTATTCCCAGGCCTTCTCGTGGCTATTTTACAATTTTGGCCCTCCAATTTCAAGCCTAAGTGTTGGAAAAGTACATTTGTCCACTTAGTTTTCAAATCAAGAATCTAGTGCTAGTTCGGTAAGTTTTCACAAGTTACATTGGTCCATCTCGATGTGTTCGGGGTGTTCCCGTGGCCTTTTTTTGGGTGTTTCATAATTTTGGCCCTTTTTCAAGCCTAAGTGTTGGAAAAAGTGTATTTTTCTACTTAGTTTTCAAACCGGGAGTCCCGTGCTAGTTCCGTAAGTATCCACAAGTTACATTGGTTTGTCCCGAAGTGTTCGGTGTGTTCCTATGGCCTTCTCGTGGGTGTGTCACGATTTTGGCCCCCAATGACCTATTTTCAAGCCTAAGTGTTAGAAAAGTGTATTTTTCTACTTAGTTTTCAAGCCACAATACTTTATGGGGAATCTTCTTACCCCTACCACGATTGATCTTATTTTGCCTCTCCAAATGATTTATGACCTGAAAAATGAAAATACAAATTAATTCAAAAGCAAAATTTGCCTCTTCTTTAGAAATCACAAATGCATTTAAACCAATAAAAAAATGAAACATAACAAGGAAAATCCATGAGCATCAAATCATCCATCTTGTTGTGCCCTTGGGTCAATATCCACTTATTCACACGAAGGGGAAAAAAAATCTCCCACATGCAGGAACAAATTTGATAGTTCATGCCTAAACTGATGGGTATGACAAATATGGTAAAAAAAATTCTTATTTTTTGATGACATGACAAATCTTGTAGTCCATGGCGAAACTTATATTACACCTAATCTTACATTCCTAAACATGTATCAGTGTCCACATTAAGAAAAGCACAACAATAGAAAGGATAACTGAGTAAATATTAAATTAAATGCCTATAGAAGCATGGTTTATAGTATGTATATTGTTTTGTCTTATACATGGCATGTTATGTTGTATGATAGGATAACAATCTGAGTGAATATTTATATACAAATTAAACAACATAGAAATTAAAGCTCAATCACTCTATTTCTTTCTCTAAAAAACAGGCCATCTTGCCAAGATAATCAAGAATCACAAGCTAGTGCATGCAAAAGAAAAAATGATTAGATAACTAAATAAATAAACAATAATTTAATAATCAATGAATGTAAAATTGATTAAAGAAAATGATGCAGAGTTATGGACTCATTACCTGACAGTACACGTGATCCACTGAAATATCAAAGTAACCCATGGACTGCCCAGAATGCAGATCACAAGCAAGAACATGATCTGCACCTGCTTCTGTGATTAGGTTTGCTACAAGTTTTGCAGCAATGGATTCACGCCCTTACGTCTGAATACAAAAGTATAAATGAAAAATATGAATTCATGGATTCTCCCAGCAGCCTACACAAAATATATGATGATTGCCAACTCAAAATATATGATGGCTGCATAATCAAAACATATGTGGTCTTTTTTTTCTTTCTTTCTTTTTTTTGGTTAGGTTTGGGGGAGGGGGAGGGGGAGGGGGAAGGGGAAGAATGGTTGAACAATTGCTCATCATGGTTAGTGTCATGCCTTGCACTTGGTGATCACCTAGCAAGGCTCATCAGAACATAAATACCCATGACATACATGTTTGCCAGATACCCAATGTTTGTAATCTGTCATTTCAGCTATGCTCAAACCACAATTCTATTACAAAAATAAAAATAAAAATGTTGTAATTTATCAAAAAATAAAATAAAAATCATCTAATCTGCACCTTAAATTGAACTTGCCTTCTATCAGCTCTGGCATATCCAAAATATGGAATCACTGCAGTTATATTTTTTGCTGATGCCCTTCGACAAGAATCTATCATTATTAAAAGCTCCATGAGATTTTCATTTGCTGGAGGGCTGGTGGGCTGCACTAAGTACACATCACATCCTCTAACACTTTCTTGCAATTGAACATAAATCTCGCCATCAGCAAACCGCTTTATTTTGATTTTTCCCAGATCAAGGCCCATGTACCAAGCAATTTCCTATGCAGTAAAATGACAATAAGTTAATCAAAGGAAAAATTAAGAGGTTCAGAAAATGGAAGAAAATTTGCAGCTCAAAATAACAAATTCATACTGCATCACAACCGTTACATCTTCGAATATAGACAACCAAACACTCTGCATTTTTTTCTTCCAACCATAACTTTAAAACGGATGAAAATAATTGAAATAAGGATAATGAGGATGTTATACTCAAGGATATGAAACCAGTATCATCAAAAGTTAATGATGATCAAAATAAAATTTCATTTCATCAAAGTCCCTATAAAGAATCAACAACAATCCTACTTTCAAGAACTTCAAAGGTTTATGCGGTTTCAAAGGTGCAACCAAATGCCATTAAAGTACTTGATTGACATTATTAAATGGAAAAAGCCCAATGGATGACTTCAATGTTCCTCCTAAAATACCAAACTCCTAAAACTATAAGTGACAACAAAGAAACACACAAAACAAAACAAGATAAAATAAGAGAATTAAACAAACAAAACAGTAGACAATCCCAGTTAGAAACTTTTCATCAATTTTTAACAATCAAAGAGTACCTAGATGGATTTAGTACTTTTTTCCCCTCACAATAACATCAGTTAGGAACCCCCCTGCAACTAAGACATTGGTCTCAAACTCCATATAAAATGCTTTGCACCATATAAGGGTTTAGAGAATTTAGGATTAACACTATCCAGCTCTGATCTTTGGTGCTTTTTAAATTGATTTGGGTAAGGCTCATGGCAAATGCAAATGTCATGCATTGCACTCAAATCTTCAGGTTACTTTATTTCTTGCTACAGTACCCGATATAGCTGAATGGTGAAAATGGTTTCATGTAATCAACCTCATAGCGCCTGGGATTCAAGGCTTACTCAAGCTGACTAAAAGACCAGACACTGCACAAGAAGTAATATTTGAATCTCCTGCAGTGCCAAATCCTTTAAACACAATATCCGCAAAGACAGCTATGATTGTGTTGATTTTGGAATCCAAAACGCCCAATGTTGAAATGATATAAGTGAACTAGGAAAAAAAACAAGAAAAAGAAGACGTCTTTTTACCTGAAAAAGAGAAGGATTTGCCGTGCCACAGAAAATTTTCAACCGGGTATTGTTTCTATTAAATGCACTCTCCAGGCGCTTGGATGCCAAGAACTTGGGTGGAGTTCCATCAACAAGTATCGGAATACATGGCTTTCCATTCAGTGGTTCACTAAGATCACATTTCCAAATATCAACAATACCCATATCAACAATTTATGAAGGTTAATCCAACTTACAAAAATAAAAATAAAAAAACTTTATCCTCTAGTTCCTTTAATAGATTGTGGGGATTTAAAATATAAACTCATCCACACATGCATAACAATTATTACATAATTTGACCGAACCAAAACATTTGTTCTAATAAAAACATTCTCCCCATGCTTCTTGCGTAGATTTAAACAGATTGAACTCATTCTAGAGCTGAAATGAAATCAAAAACAAAAATACAAAAATTCAAAAACAAACTATGGCTGGTTGCTGAGAAAATGGAAGAAACAAAATACAGTATAATTTTTTTAGTTTTCTACACCTTATTTACCACTGGTCCTTAATTTGAAAGCCACTTCGACCAATAAATTACAAACAAAGATGCAATCAAAACAGTGTAATAAAATAAATGCGCAAAAATTTTCTCACTCCTTTTTCCTTCACTAGAACATTACAAAATGTTAGGGGAAAAAAAAAAAAAAACCTTACAATGCCGTTTATTCGAGAACAAGATTCGTTGAGAAGGAAGTTCAACAATTTTCATCAATTTTCGCCAAATGGTTTAGCAATTAGAAACTAACCTCCCTGTATCTCATAATGGTTCATCAATTTTTATCTCTCTCTAACCCATTTTCATCTATAAATTATGATCCACTTGAATTTAAAATATCAAATTTAATAACTAATAATTTGAATCTGAATACATAGAGATATCCAGTTAAACTAACCTAGAACGATGAAACTCTCAATGTAATGCCCCAAAAATTGGGCAGGATATATCTATTTATGCAACAAAACCCACCTGATAGGCAAACACATATATATAGCTAACTATTACATACATCCATTTCCATTAAATCCCAAATGCCAAATATATGCTATTCACATCTCAATGCCTCAGTTCCAATCCTAAGCATACATTTTACAACAAGTATGAAATGGAAGCCAAACAAATAATAAATGCCCTATAGGCTTACAAATTCATCCAAGAACATTCTTGGTTACACAAAATGAAGTTTCAACTCAACATAAATACAGTCCTGGGCTTACATTCAACAAATAACAATAAAACAAAAATGAAGCCTCAGCTCCGAGTCCTCCCAAGTCAATGCCTTAAAAAGGCATAGCACCTGTACCTGAAATAGTTTCCCTTGTAGGGTGAGCCACAGCCCAGTAGATATATACTACATAATATATGAACCATGACAAGACTAAAGAGGAGTATGCTCATGCCATGCTCATGATAAAACAATTTATCTCTCTTTTTATAAAGCATATCATGCTGAGATGCAACAATAGATATAAAACCATTTCCATTTTAAACCATATCAGTTACATGAATACAGGCCCTGTGAATCTCTAGGTGAGTGTCTGCAAGTAGGCCCCAATGCACTACCACCGTCATTTTTACCAGTAAACTGGAAGGCTCGACACCTAACCGCGTGGTTATACACCCCCTACCCAGATTCACCAAGTATTCATCTTTTCGCAAACAGATACATTTTCAAACATTTCTCAAAAGCAGATACATTTCCAATGAAATGAATGTAATGCAATGTGCAATGCAACAAATGAGAAATGTGGTTCAATTTACCTAAATCTCATGCATTTCTACAACAATCATGGCTAATCCTCCACCAATAGCCCAAAACAGATATTTAAATAATTAAATTCCAAAAATCTCGATAAATACAATCGATTCCACATCTCATCAAATATGAATAACTACACTAGTTTTCATATCACAATCACGTCCGGTAACCTCTCAAGGTCCATTTCTAACCGTGTCGGTTTTATTCCAACAGATACATTAAGCAAAATAATATCGTTAATGCCCAAGAAAATATCATTTTCTTTCCAAACTCATTCTCCAAGTATTATTCAACTATGACATCCTATTTTGATCGAAAGCACCCAAAATTAAACGTAATTCCTTTGTTTTCTTTAAAAATGCTTTTTTCACTTTTGGTCACAAACCGGTAAAAATTTTAAAACCAATCGAGTCGAAGTCCGTTTTTGTTCAAATTTAAAACATTGCTCTTTCATAACCTTACAAACATATTCCAAGTTTACACTTTCGCAATTTGGGCATCAACTCTTTATTTTTCTCAAAATTTTTCTTTTTAAGCAAATAAATCACAAATTTTTCAAAAATTCTAATTAAATTATATACACTCTAAACTCCATATAATCAAGTCAAAGTGCATAAAGAAGTGTAGGAAAAATCCCTACCTCAAGCTAGAAGAGGAAACAAGCAAAAATCCAAATTTTTGATTTTGTCGGATTTTGATCTCCACCGATCAAAATGTTACTCTCACCAAGCTCTTCACTTTGACCTCAAGAAATGAAGTAACATTCACCATAATCTTCCACCATGCGTCGGAGCAATGGAGGCTTTCCATCATCATCATCCTCATTAAGAAAAAGGTGCTGGCCCGTTCTCCTAAATATCAAATGAATAATGTGACCAGAACTTTCTCTAAGGAAAGTACACTAAAAAGAAAGGGTACCTGATTATTACCCCTTGAACCAAGATGAGGTGTAGCAACAGTAATGAAGTTCATTGGCTCCAAACCACCTATGGTACCCTTTGATTCCACTTCACAGGATTTAGATGATAATTCCTCCCCATTCTCGCTTCTCGGTAGTCTAAACAATTTCCCGATGGCATATCTTGCAACTACTCCTCCAACTGAATGTGCCACAAAGGAGATCTTACGTAGACTTGATTTTTGTTTAATCACCTGAAGGACCTCCCCTGCCAATCGTTCGCCCATTACATCCACACCATCTACTGTCAGTAGCCATATTTCGTTCACTTTGCTTGTTTGCTGAGAACCTCTCAGTATTTGCAAGTCTTTAACAGTTCCATATTCAGAAAATAATGCATAAAGCTCAGCATCAGAAACATTCTTTGGAAGCATACCAACAAAAAGTTTGTGTTCTAGCCTTTCCAACTCGCCATCTGCATACTTCACTTGCAACGGACTAGATGCCCCAGGAAGAGTTCTCTTATTGTGATATGCATTCACTGCCTTGTCGGCTTCTTCCCTCAACGGACATATAATGAAACAACACCCTCGTGAAGCTCGTGTAGTCTTGTCTTTGATGATGTTGACTTCGTCTACTAGAGCGAACTCTTTGAACATTGCGAGAAGTTGCTCTTCAGTCATTTGCTTCGGAACTTGACCTACGAACAACTTCACGCTCTCTTCGCTGTGTTTTATCCCTTCCGCCATTAATGCCGACTCTCTCTCTCTCTCTCTCTCCCTCCCTCCCCGCTTCGAGCCTTTGCCAACTCTGTAACTCTGTGTCTTGATCTCTTCTCTCTCTAAAAAATATCCTTTACACCTTTTGAACCCCACTCCAGCACCTCCTTTTTTTTTTTATCACCTGTGTGTCTCCCCTTTCATGATAAAACATCCACTCCCTCTTTTTTATATTCCTTCAAGAGAGAGAGAGAGTGGTTTGGTCCCTTTTTAGCCATCTCCCCCAAATTCTCTTTTATTAGTGGGATGATTTTTTTTTGTCTTTGTTTTACTATTTTCTATTTTCTCAAATCAAGGTCCGAGTACCCAAAACTCAAATTTTAAATTATGCACTGACTATTTTTTTTAAAAAAAAAATTTTGAGTCATCACACTCAACAACCAATAAGAGAATTCTAAGAAATACAAAGACTTCAGCGAATGAGACTAATCCTTGCCATTTCTAGGATGCATTAGTAGTATTAAACTATTAATCACCACAAGAGAAAGGTTCGATTAATATATCTAACTATAGTGGTGAAATTTTAACTTCTGAAAAGATTCAATTATGGGCCACCAATTTAAATAATATTTACTTGAACCTTCTATACTCTAAAAGGCATTCGTGCTCCCTCAGCAACAATGGTTTAGACTGCAAAGACCTGTTCTGTAGCTGTATAAACATCATTTTAAGTATTATACGATGGCAAGCAAAACTGCCTCCAAACATATCATCTTGAATTGACACTCCAGCTGATGATGGATACATTCCAAATTACCCACCCAAAAGATCAGCAGCAATAAATATGATATAGTTAAACTGTAATGTAAGAATAAGTTATGTGACTTCCCAAGATAGGTTTATGAATTCAATATTTTAGGAAATGACTGAGAAGGTAAACCATACACATGCATGTTCATGAACATATAGAGTTAACATTAAGAATTGCAACACATGCAACACATTGTGACATCGGTTAAGATCAACACTCTGGAAAATCATTACCTTTACCTTGTCATTTAAGAGATTATACAAGCCATCAAGCCAACATGTTAATGAACACAAGTTAACATTAAGAATTGTGACACATTATGACAACAATTAAGATTCAAATCTACGGAACATCATTACTTCGTCATTCAAGAGATTATACGAGCCACCAAGCTAGAAGTCTAAACATATTAACAAGTCTAGAAGAAAATTTCTATGTCCTCATAACTGGCAGCAACTACGGCAGCCAACCTATTCCAACAAAACAGAGTAGAATTGATAATCTAAAACAAAAGGTCAAAAAAATAAATAAATGAAACATTCAAACTGGCATGCAACAACCATGACAGCCAACCTATTCCAACAAAATAGAGTAGAATTGATAAGTTGAAACATAAGGTCAAAAAAAAGAAAAAAGAAAAAAAGAAACAGTCAAAAAATCTGGGTGAAATAAAGTTGAATAGAACCTATATTTATGTCATTGCTAAAGTAACCACTTGGTCTTGGTACAAGGGAATAGAAGTTTCACAGGAGCTACATAAACAAAGTGAAAACAAAATAACCAAGGTCATTTTTCACACTCGTAGAATTGGTAGGGTGATCGTCATGGTGAACTAAATACATTCCAGACGGAAGCCTTCTTAGCTTGGCTTGCTCTAGTAGTTTTGTGTTCAAGGCAAAAATTTATGCAGTAATGACCCAAGTTATAGGTGCATGATCAAAATGTGAACAATTAATCAAGTATAAAAAGTTATACAAACCTCTTGTGAATCTTTGCCTTTAGTAACTGCCTTATTCTTGTTATTCTCTAAAATGATCTGCCGAAAGTTAGTGTTTGGTACATCTTTTATAATGTACAACTTCATAGGGAAGCTTTCACTCCATTTATCTTGGTACCAAAAATTCATATCTTTATGGAAGTCAACAGAGCCAGTCATTCTACAACACCAAAGAATTGGCCACTGGAACAGATGTCATATGGACTAAGCAAACACAAAAATCCAATAATAATTAAGAAAGATTTCACATAAGAGAAAATGTAGATATGATGATTCTTGTTATTTCCCTCATGCTATGTTTCTTTGCTGAGGATAAGAAAAAGGAAAGGGAAATAAAATTACTTGAATATTTTTCATTTGTTAACTATACAAAAAAATTGAAATTTTTTAGAAATTCCTATTCATTTTCTTCTCATTTTTTTCTAGTCCAACAAAAAACAAAACTTCTCTCCTTCATTTTTCTTTTCTTTTGTCTTTCCTTTTTGTTTCCGTTAATAAATCCTAGAACCAAACAAAGCATAATGTCACAAGCATAAATGAAGTTAGAAGAGTAACCTCGGTATCAAATGCAAGTATTTAAAACAAAGAAAATCTCATATTCACATTAAAAAAAAAACTCCCGTAAGGAATCCTCATATCTACCGATCTACTATACGAACACCATGCAACATAACAAATACACAAAATAAATAAGCACTGAACATGAGTGACAACTCAATGGAGAGAGAAGGAATATTAACCAATACAAGTTTTGGTATTTTAGAGAGTATAAAAAATATAAAAATTAATCTTATGAAACAGAGCACATATGGATGATAATCTTCACACACACACACAAAAATCAAAACTCAGTTGAGATAAGACAATATTACCCAAATGGTAACATCTATGAAATCGAAGAACAAAAAGATAAAAATGAACTATAATTAATGAATGAGAAAGAGTTCAATAGATAAAAATCAAAATGAAGGGCGATGTGTTACTAAGATTTTGAGGATGAATCTACAATCTACTTATTATTATTATTATTATTATTATTATTATTTGCTGGGTAACATGAATAAACAGACACCAAAAACAAACCAAACAAAAACTTCAAAAATTAATGTTTTTATGAATTGCAAGAGCAGCCATCAGAAATTACAGTGTATGTTTTACACTAAAATTAGTTTATTTATTTTATACATCTCAATAAATTAATTTTGATACAATCACATGTTTTAGATTCAAGAAACAAACTAAAAGTTTAGATTCAACAATATAATTTCTTTTACACAATCACAACTCAATCAAAACTCTAATTTTTCAATTGAAACCCTCAAATCAAAAACTTCTTTTTTTTTTTTCAAAATCCCCAAATATTAACCTTAGTTTGAACTCCAAACCTGGTTGAAGAGAGAGATGTTTTTTCTTCGCCAAGTCCTTCATTTTTTTTCTCTCTAGTTCAGAGGGAGCTCTCTCTCTCTCTCTCTCTTGATCCTTCTGCAGCGTCTTCGTAGCCTTGTTTTCAAATAGCAAATCACAGATAGGAGGAAGGAGTGGTGTGTGGCGTGGCAGACGTCTGGAAAAGAGGGAGAGAGAGCAAAGAATAAAGAAAAATACCGTCAAACCCTTGGGCACACATATACAAGAGCAAACAAAATGGCAAAACAAAAGGGTACATATATATATATATATATATAGAAAAGAAGATACATGGTGCGAAATGGATGGAGAAGAGGGCTTCCGGTGGTGCCGCATCAGTGAAGCAAAACGAACGAAGAAGAAGGCTTTTGGTGGTGCGATTCGAACGGAGAGAGAGGGTTTTCGGCAGTGCTTGTGTGCATGTGAGAGGGCAAGGAAGAGATCGGTGAGAGGGTTTCACGAGCTCAGACCAGACACAGAGACGAGACTGGGCGAGAGAGTGAGAGAAAGAGCGCGAGAGAGAATGATTTGGGTAGAATGATTCAGGAGGATAAAACGGCGTCGTTTTGTCCCCTTAAATTATAGATGACGAGATTATATTTTTCTCTAAAAATTTTTACAATCGTGACGAAACTTTTCGTCTCTAATATGGCCTCCAAATTTTCTACCAAAAATTTTAAGGGTAGAAATTTGTTTTGCGACGAAAAATAAAATTTAGAGATGAAAAAAATTTTTGTCACCTATTATTTTATTTAGTTTAAGTATTTGGTGATGAAATTTTGATTTCGTCTCTAAAAATAATCATTTCTAAAAATAATATAATTGGAGACGAAATCTTATTTTCATCACTAAAACATGTATATTTTGAGATGAAATATTTTTCTATCATGCGTTTTCGTCACCATAGATTTTTTTTTGTTGTGGTGGCCTTAAATTTTCTTAATTTT
This sequence comes from Camellia granthamiana, assembly GCA_036172215.1. Classification (NCBI taxonomy): domain Eukaryota; kingdom Viridiplantae; phylum Streptophyta; class Magnoliopsida; order Ericales; family Theaceae; genus Camellia; species Camellia granthamiana. The sequence continues at coordinate 14,273,785 of CM069917.1, read as the reverse complement.
AAATAATTACTTTTATTTGATAATTCCACATCAGAAAAAGAAGGAAAAAATGAGTTGTTTTACTCGTATAAAAAGAATCCTATACTCTCATCCCATTTAATGAAAAGCCTTATGAGAGTTTCAATATCTCATACTAATTTTCTTATTTTCTTAATTTTAAACGATTAAGAAGATCTCTATTGGCTAACTTTTATTTGATAATCTCACAGTGGAAAAAGAAGAAAAAAGTAAATTATTTAGGTTGGAATAGTTTAGGTTCGAAGCTTTTATCATAATTTAGGTTGATAGTTCACCAAGTTGTACGATGAAAATATGTCTCTTTAATAGGAGGCCAACTTATATAATTTAAAAGTTTTTTTAATAATTAATGTTATTATTATTATAATAAAATGGTTTTGAAATTTGGAGGCTGTCACCCATCTCTTCCAATTGGGTCCATCTTACTTGCATGACTACAATTAATTATATTTTTAAAATAATATTTTGCTCCAAATGCAATGATTCAAGTTAATTCCACGATGATGACCGCATGGATAATAATGTAACAAGGCACACGTCGGAAAGAAGAAGAGACCAGTTGATTGACTTTGATTTATTTTCAGTTTTTATTAGTAACATTCTGAACAAATTAAAATTCGATTTACTTTGAGCGAGGCTATCATTTATAATCATGTAATTTTATTATATTTAATTTTTTTAAATAAATAATATATATAATTTTATAAATAGGTCATATATTTTTATTAAAGATAAATACATTGAAATCACATGAACATGACTTTAAAATGAATTTGATTTTTTTTTTAATATGCATATGAGTTTACAAAATGATCAAGTATGATAAATTCACCAACCTACACTATGCCTCTCTAATTCTTATTGGCCAGCTTCCATTTACTTTTTATTTTACAATCCCACATTGGAAAAAGAAAAAAAAAAAGTGAATTGTTTTACTTACATAAAGTGAATCTTATGCTCCCATTTATATAAGTCAAAGGACATTTCAGTGAGAAACCCTACGATCAATATCTCATACTCATTTTTTTTTTTCTTAATTTTAAACAATTAAGAAAATCTTCACTGGTTAGCTTCCATTTAACTTTTATTGTACAATCACACATAGACGTTTTGATTTTAAAAATAATTTTGTATGAGATTTTAAAACTTTCATAATATTTAGGCCCCGTTTGGGAATAGGCTAATTTAGTAATTTTTTGACTATTTGGCTAAAATATGAGCTAAAAAAAACTAAGTTGTTTGGGATGAATTTTTCGACTTTTTACGAAAAAATATGTAAAGAAATAATATAAAAAAAATGAAAGTTTGAAACTTGACATTTTTGCCCTTGCACGGAATTCGAAGTGTGGGAAATGAAGACAGGTGCAGACGTGCTGTCCCTGGTAGCTGCCCGTTGGAACTTTTGACAAATATTTAATTTTTTTATTTTTTTATTTTTTTTTATCTATGGCAATGTACAACTACTGTACACATTTTGTGATTGCTGTGAAAGCAATGTCAACGTACCACACGTGGCCACATACATGTCATTGCAAAATCATATTCATGGTTTGTGTTGTGATGTATTGGTAATTAATTAATTATTATTATTATTATTTGTCTTTTTTTTTTTTTTTAATTTTAGGATTTTGACGCCAACACATATGCAACATGTAGGTCTTGTTTGGTTCAAAGTTGGAAAAGAAATGTAGGGGAAACAATCTAAAAATATTATTTGGTTTAGTGGTTTTGAAAAAAAAAAAAATCAAAATCATTTTCTATCTCCTATACATAAATCAATCACTTTTTTTTTTCCTCCGCTTTCCTTCTGAATCACTTTTGTCTCTCACACACATCCAGTCAAGTACAGACTAATATACAATCTTTTTAAATTCCCACACTCGAAAACTATTTCCACAATATACAACCAATCAAACAAAAAAAATTTGTAAATGCTTTCCCCAATTTTTTTTTTTCATTTTTTATAAATCTATCTCCCAAAACCAAACCACACATGGATAAACTCTTTAAAAAATTCTCAATTTATTTAAATTGGTAAATTCTCAATTTTTTTTGTTTCAAAAATTTGACATAGCTGTACGGTCCACACACATGGTAATTTCTTTGCTGTCCACAACATTTTCGAAAACAAATTTCGTAATGAATAACATTCACCCTTTTTATAGATGAAAACTTTGGAAATAAAATTGAAATTATTGTCAATTTGCAATATTGGAAGTAGTTTATTTAAAGATTTTTCAAATACATCTCCATTTTTTATCTTATTTCTGAAATACTGATTTTTCAGTTTCTGTTGGTTGAAGAAAATTTTGTGCCATGTTTTTTACGTGATGTAATTGGGCACAATTACAGACTTTACAGTTAATGCATGTAATATGTGTGACGAAATTCGTTACGACAAGCCGTGAATTAGGGATTTTCCATTAACCATACACGCACGGTACGACAAGTTTGAAAGTTTTTTTTTTCAAATTCGTACGATATTGTAAAATAAGTAAACTACCGAGTACGTTATGCATAAAAAATTACAAAACAAGACATTACTGACAGTTTTCACAAAACACATACTACGGAAAACATTAAAAAGTAGTCATGGTAAACAACATTGTCCGACTACCTACCATTGCGCCGAATTTGGTATAACTCTGCCCTTATCCGATGATGCACCTCTGCCATTTCAACGTCCTCGTCCGTAGGCACGACGGCTTCGTCTAGGGCAGCAAAATCTGCGCGATCAGGAATATCGTCACACGTGTACTCTGCCGCATTTCTGACAGCAGCAATGGTCGCATCATCCTCGCAGTTTCTGCGTATGAAATTGTGTAATGCCATAGATGCAGCCACCAACGGCACCTGCACTCTACGAAAGTCAAACTGAGGCATGTTGTGCAAGAATCTCCACCGTGACTTCCAAGCGCCAAATGTTCGCTCAATCACACTCCGCAATGAAGAGTGGACACGATTGAACAACTCATCACGATTCCTTGGCTTGTGACGTTAAAAGTGTGGTTGGTGATAATGGCTGCCCTTATATGGTGCAAGAAATCCCTTCTTATTACTGTATCCACTATCCACTAGATAATAGCGACCTGTGAATGTGTACATGTTAATACATATTTGTTTCACGTGTGGGCAAACAAATTTAACAAGTTATGGCATTGAACAAATGAACTGGCCGTACATACCATCCACTACAGTTAGAAAATTATATTGCGGATCTTCGGTGACAATGTTTAAAATCCGGCTGTCATGCATGCTACCCTCCCAACCACATGACACAAAGACGAAACACATATTGAAATCACACACTGACAAAATATTTTGAGTGTGGCAACCCTTTCGGCTAAAATACGAGGCTGCTTCCGACTCCTTGATGCACGCTGGCACGTGTGTCCCATCCAAGGCACCTAAACAATCCTACACAATTCGAACAAACAGGCAACGTAGTAGTACCATGAAGTTATGCATTATACCCTTGCATTTTTTAAGTGACATCTTTGTAGAATTTGAAAAAAGAAACTCGAATTGTTGCATTTTTTTCGCACCTTAAACGGCAAGTATTGTGGTTGGGTCTGCAGGTGGGGATCCCTACTGTTTTGGAAATCTGTGGGCGGCCGACAGTGCGTGACGGTAAACTTTTTCATTGCTTTCAAAACATTATGAAAATGGCGTGATATTGTTTCACCGGAGTGTTGGAATCTTTCTTGAAGCTTGCGGTTAGGCAAGTTTTTCAGAACATGAATGAAGATTGCAACACTCTCCTCAACGTGCAAGCCGTGGTCCCGCTCAGGTACATGCAACCCGAAGTCGTTCACTAGTGTGGCACATAAACGAGTGAAAACGACTTTGGGCATGCACATTTCATAGCGAAATCTGCCACTGTGTCCATTATACATTTCCAAAATCCATGCCCTCCCCGTCAAGATGGACGTGCGACATGGGACTTTAAGCACGTGTGCCTTGTAGTAGTCGGAGGCAATTCTGTACGCTTCAACATAATTATTATTTATTTCAGTCTGCCACTCGATTGCGAGCGCCGCGACATCATCACACATTTCCTGCATCTGTGCATCGGTGTCATCGTCGCTTTCCATGCCTAAATCACATAACTTCAAATAAAATCAGAAGCAGAACATGACAGACTACAGCTCTGCCAAAATTAAACATGCGAAAATTAAATAGTTTGGTCAAGTGTAAAGGCTGTCAATAACATAAAAAATAAAAAAATAATCAATTTAGTTCATTTGCCATCCTTCTGAGACCTTCTAGTGTATAGTGTTGTTCTATTACCAATGCATGAAAAACGTGAAGACATTTATTTGAAGTTTCCCAACAAACGTTAACACGTAATTATTATTATTTTTTTCCTTTTTTCCACCTTACAAAGGGTGTAACTTGTAGTAATTTTTTTTTTCCTTTTTCCTGACTAATAAGCAATATAGAAATTGCAATGACATATACAAAGAACAATGTTCAAATAAAATATACAAAAATAATAACTTAATTTATTATGTTTTTTTTAGTACCTTATAAAGGGTCTAACTTCCACTTTTTAAGTTGAAGCCTTCAATAAACTTCACATGTCTCTGTACAAGTAGCAACGTTTTTGTTCAAATAGTCGAGTACAGCTGATTTACAACCACTGTTTACATAACTATGAAGCTGCAAATTGGAAGAGTGTAATCAGATTCATGGTTTATTAAAATTTAAAATTGTAAAATCCAACCATAGCCAATACCCAACCAATGCACATCCATAATTTTAAAACGAGGGAGTACACTTCAATAGTGTAACCATCTCCCTACCAATTCTCCTTACAAAGCATAGTTGAAAACATCATGTCATTAGCAAATACAAAACCAACATAAGCGAAAAGAAGTCCAACACAAAGCATTTCATAAAAACGCAGGTCTTTAGCAAATATAAACGAAGTCCAACACATAAGCGTAGTTAGAAACGAAGTCCAACGCATAAGCGAAAAGAAGTCCAACACATAACGCATAAGAATGCCAACACAAAGCATAGTTAGAAACGAAGTCCAACGCATAAGCGAAAAGAAATCCAACACATAATGCATAAGAAGTCCAACACAAAGCATTGTTAGAAACGAAGTCCTTGATTGCGCAATATGCTTGCTAGAGTTGGAACTGTTGTCGTCCTCTCTTTGTCTTGTTGCTTCACCTGGAGCCAGCCGATAATGCCTACATCGGAAGGAATACTCATAACCATCTCCCTATTATTGGGCACCTCCATAAGGGAAATACCGAAATGGAGCAGTGGATTATTTTGGTCAACTCCTTGAATTTCATAAAGACGTCCAACTGCTTCGGCCATAATGACACTTTGGCCACCGACAACATGGTTTACAGTGAGTTCCTTGCTTTGTGTCTTCACCGAATTCACCAAATCATCCATGCTTGTTGCCAATGCTTCTGCCCCGGTGATTCGCTTTTTTTGCACGGCTGTGACAGATGAGTGCCTCCTTTTGCTGCCACTACCTGATGCGTTAATGGTTGCAGATTTCATCAAGTTTGCCGTTTCAGAGGCACCCAATTCGTTGCTATCCGTAGAGAAGTCGGCACTGTCGAACTCCCCTTCCACCTCCAGCTGGTTCCGCATCTCGCCAGGCGTCCAAGCATTTTTACCCGTTGCCGCAGCCCCCATGAATACACGACGCATCAGTTCCTCATGATCCAAGCGCTTTGTTCTAAACTTGCAACACTCTTTGTCAACCTGTAATACAATACAAAGGGAGTACACCATTAGCAAAATGAATAACTTATGTACATGGACTATGCACATCATTAATGAATAGTTTAAGGCTGCAAATTGACGTGGTTATATATGGAAAAAAAAATAAAAAACAAAACAATATTATTTAAATTGTCATGGCATGTTTCATGTTACCCTGGATCTTTACAGAGCATCAACTGATTACCTATCAAAGTAACATATTTTTTTTTTTTTTTGGGTAACTAGTTCCCCAAGTATATGCACTGCCGGAGGGAATAATTAAATAACGAAGCATTAACCAATAAATACAGATTCTGCAAAATAATGTTATATAATACATGGTCCAAGAAAGTAAAACCAGTCAGTATTCACCAACCCTATATTTTTGTCATAAACACCCAGACATAACCCTATGAACATATAAACACAATATACCAGTCCCAAAAATGTGGGACATGAGGCCTGTATTACAATACCTGCTAACTACCCAAAAAAAAAAGAAAAAAAGAATAAAAGAAAAAATAAGAGTGCACACTTCTGTCACTGCTATTATCAGAGAGAAATCATCCTCCATTCTTTAGTAATAATATAGTGCATCACTGAGATTGTAATGGAGAACCTTTATTCTTCAGTAATCATCCTCCATTCTTCAGTAATAATATAGTGCATCACTGAGATTGCTTCCCTTTCTCCTATTTTATCTGAACTTTCCTTACCTCTTTGACAGGATTTTAGTCCATTTATGGACATTATATCATTCCTGTTGGCAAAATAAATTTCTTTTTTAAAGAAAACAAAAGAAAACGTGGTAGAATAATACATTTTCATGTTTGAAATCCTACGAAATTAAGAACATAACACATTGCTACCACATCCAACACCCACCCAATAACACTATCCACTGTTGAAGAAAAACAAAACAAAACAAAAATAAATAAATAAAGAAATAAGTATGTGTATTTACACAAAATAAAATAAACAAAGAAATAAGTACGTGTATTTGCACAAAATAAAATAAAGAAAAATGACAACTTTTCATTAGATGTTGAGGGAACATGGAACATGTTCCTCCATATGACATTATGTCATGAAAATACTTCTAATGAGGGCTAAGAAATAGTTTAACAGTTCAGACATAAGCCATCCAAAACCAACAGAAGAAAGAATAGCAAAACACCTTGCAGAATATACCAAAAAGGCCCTTAGGGCACTTCTTTCCTGTAACAGTCCCCTTCCCTCCACGAAGACCGCCACCATTGTCATCACCCCTCCCGTCCAAGGGCTCAAGTAAGTAATTAAGAATTGTTATACATTAAAAATCTAAATACAAGCATATGCATTTAAGCAAACCGTAACAGGCATTTTACGAAATTGGACCACAAACTGTGAATGCAAATGAAATGGTGCCAATCAACACATCAATAATGGACCAATTTTTAGGTGAAAACCCATGCGTATTTTTTCTAATTTTTTTTTATCACAAACTGCAGTCGTTGGTTATGTGAAGAGAATGAAGAAGAGAGACTCAGGACACTGCTTCTATGAATGACCTTGATCGAGCTTTGTGTCTTTTATTTGTTCTTTTCCTTGTTGATATAGACCATTTACAGTCTCCCTAGTTCAGCAAACAAGGGAGATGAAGAGTGAGGAAGGAAAATAACAAAGATAGATTTGTCTGAGAAAGCTTCAGTGGTGACGACCTGAACCTTGGTTCAGTGGACATATCCTCTCTCACGTCTTCAACTTTGACATCCTCAACAGCTTGGGCATCTGTTCGAACAACAGATGCCTCTGTTGTGTTGTAGATATTTTTAACAACTTTTGAATTTCATATTTTAGGCATCCCAGACAGTACCCCTATTTTGGTATCTTGCCTGGTATCCCAATTAGATAACAATGAGAAATATTATGTAAATGTTTATGATATTTTAAGTACAAATTTTTTTTGAACCATCTACTTTTAAAATGATTCTGAATGATTTGTCTCAAGTTCAAAAAGAATTTTTCCAAAACAGATGCTGCCTTGCCTTCCTTTGTACCATGCATGAAAAACAGAATTTCTAACAAATTGACATGTAAATATATTTGTTAGGAGCTTCCAGAAATGATTCAAAATGTTTGGTATGCCTACTTGATATGTATAATCAAATGTATTTCAAATGAACATGTGTCCCTATGAATACTTTACAGCAGATTCAATTTATAACAGATTCAATATGTATAATCAAATGTATTTCAAATGAACATGTGTCCCTATGAATACTTTACAGCAGATTCAATCTATTGCAGATTCAATATGTATAATCAAATGTTTTTCAAATGAACATGTGTCCCTATGAATACTTTACAGCAGATTCAATTTATAGCAGATTCAATATGTATAAGCAAATGTATTTGAAATGAACATGTGTCCCTATGAATACTTTACAGCAGATTCAATATGTATAATCAAATGTATTTCAAAGTCACTTCAATTACAGCAGATTCAATTGCAACGACATTGTGAAACAGAAAAATATGTAAACATGAGTTCAAATTGTTACCTTCTCCATTGTAGCCCACCATTCATCCGACGCATTGATCAACCCAGTCTCTTGGTCGAACCCAATTCCAGTGGGGCCTTTACGGCTATCCATTAGCTTCGACCATGCACGCCACTCCGCCTTTAGTTGATTATACCTATTTTTAAGTTGTTTCATGCTATGCGTCAACCCAGTTGCTGCCTCATAAGTCTTAGCCAAAGACCGGTACCCATTCGGATTGATTGACATGTGCGGCCTGTTACCTGCGTCTATTTCCTTAACAACAAGTTCCAAATTGATACGTGTGTTCTCCCAGTTCCAATTGGCTTTGTGATAAGGTTTTGGGCCCTTCCCTTTCCCGGAAGGGGTACGAGAGCCGGATCGAGTTGAAGCCATGCGACTATAGAACATTATAATTTGCATTACTTATTAGTTTGTTCTGTGCATTACTTCTCGTTGTGTTTATGATATATTATTATGTTTGTCCAACACATATGCAATAGTGAAATGCACACGGATAAGTAATATATTACTTAAGGAAAGCATAGTACGGTAACCAGCTACACACGGATACATATATCACATACGGAAACCATAGTACAGTAACCATCTAGACACGGATACATATATTACATACGGAACAACAAAATAACGACAATGATGGACAAAAAACATGTAACAACTTTAAGTACACCCAAACTCTGTTCAATGTCAATCAAACGCGCCTCAAAACGACGACCATTGTCTCTGTCATTCTCAGGAGCCGTTTGTCGGCCATATTCGTCACACCACCCAATCCAATTGACACATGGCTAAGGTTAAAAAAATTATGAAATTATTAGTGACGGTTTGACAAGGTAATAATCCCAAACAAGGTGAAGGTGCTTGTACTCACCACTCCACGAGGGCATTGGTAGTAAGCACATCTTGGATTTTTGGCGGACCGAGAAATCTTGACCACACAATGCCCGTACCCACAAGCACACATAGGGCGTGGTTGTATTGATGTCGCAGTGGACATAAACGAGGCCATCTAGTCTGTGATGACTTGTTCGATGACATGACAAGCAGAACAAAACAGGTAAACGGGTGTAACACTTATGCTATGGGATAAGTTTGTTGTGTAAACAAGTTTCTTGTGTAAACACTTTTTCTCAGTGCACGTCATTTGTTATGTCTATGAAAATTAATTGGAGAAAACATGAAAAAAATTAATTGGGAAATAAAAAATTGGGAAATTTTTTTTAATTGAAATTTAAAATTAATTTGGAAAAATAGTAATTGAAATAAACAATTATCTGCCAAACCAAATTAATGTTGTATGTAGAAGAATTAACAGAAACACGCAAACATACAACAAAATGTTTTATCAAACTCTAATAAATTATGTTTTCCCGAGCTATTCATGTAACATTATACTTGGTTCCCGTTAACATTCTAAATTGGCAAACAAATTTGTACAAGAATTAACACAACAAACCAACATTGAAGAAAAAAATTGTATCCAAAAGCCTTGAAGAAGGATAAATACACATATTGAAGGAAAAATGATATCCATTACTTGCACATATACATCACTTTAAAATGCAGACAGTATTGGAAAAAAGCAAAACAAATAAATAAAATAAATCAAGAATTGTTAACAAGGACCAACATATATAGTTTTTGATCCGCCATTTCAAGGAGCACCATATTAGCACGTTGTGTCCAAAAATAAGAAAGCCTCAAGCAGAAAAATGAAGACCTTGTAGGTTTTTGTGAATTTAAAATATAGCTCCATCAAATGCATAGTACATTACCTTACCTTAAACAGATTACCTTAAACAGATAAAATCTTAAACGCATGCAAACAGATTACAAATTTTAAACAAATTAAAAATGTGAAACAGATTACCTAAATATAGCTCCATCAAATGCATACATTAGCTTACCTTAAACAGATTACCTTAAACAGAAATCTTAAACAGATTAAAAATTTTAAACAGATTAAACATTTGTAAAAATGTTAAACAGCTTAAAAATCAACATTACCTTGAACACATTAAAAATCTTTTGCTGAAGTACATTGTTTAAACACTGAGACATATGGAAGATGAGTTTGTTGTGGAAATTCGTATGATTCGTTGTTTTCTAGTGACAAATTTTCTTTTTCATCCCCCTTCCTTTTTCATTATAGGGATTGAATCTACCTTACTCAAAAGATTAACAGGGACAACCAGACTGCCACATAAACAAAAGAAAATGACCAATTATTCACCAACTTTATTGTCATGTGTTCGTAGAAATCACTATGGTAGCATTTGTAGGTAATTTCACCAAATTTACAGGAATAGTATAAATGATAATTTCATGTTAATGTATTCAACAATTATAACCACAGAGAGAGACAGAACACTTCATCAGAATACTTCCAACTTGTTGATTTCAACAGACTACTTCATCCTATTTAGGGGACTTTCTTGTTAGGGGAAAATTAATGAGAATACAAAATCAGTATTTAGGGGACTTTGTTATTAATCCCCCCAAAAAATGTGTTGTAATTTTTGGTTTTACAACACATAATGTGTATGAAATTGGTAACGCTTGATACATACATACACACACACACACACACACACAGAGCGACAAAGACAAATAGAGAGCGAGAGGGAGAGAGAGCAGACTGTTCACATATACAAAAACCAGAGCATAGAAGTCATGGTTATGAGATCCACACCCCCCCACCAACAGACAACCCTCCATATTGCTAAACTGCATCTATTTCCGGTACGTGACAGAAAGCCCTAAAACCCCCAACATAATAGGTCAGTTTCGGCAAAAATTTACCCAACTCGAATGTTGAAGAAAAATTGAAAAACGACAATGGTCAGACAGAGCAACAGAGAGAGAGAGAGAGTTCATACATACATACAAACCAAATAGAGCATACGACGTTTGGGAACATAGCGAAATAGAAACAAGAGAGGCTGAAAAGAGAGAGAGAGAGAGAGAGAGCGAGAGCATACTTGCAGTTGGGGGGATCGTCGGAGGAGGGACTGGTTTTCCGTTCGCCTTGGCGGACTATCGTCGTCGCTTGGTTCCTCTTTCTCTTCAGATCAGAGCTTCTACTATGATCCAGCCTTGAACGAAGGGCCATCTTCATCTTCACCGTTTGATGTAGCTAAACAGCCGTAGGTACTACACCTTGTGGGAGAGTAGCTCTACAGATATTCCCATCAATGTTTGATATAAAGCCGGGGGTGAAAACGAGATAAACAAAATGAAGGAGGGGCAAAACAGTCATTTTACACTACAGCTGGCAGCCTTCACGTGCAGCTACTGTACATAGGTTTTTAGGGTGACTTTTTGACTTTTTTGGTAACTTTTTGGCTTTTTGGCTAAAATGGTGGGTTCCCAAACGGGGCCTTAACTTTAAAATAATTAGAATCTCACATCGAGAAAAGAAATAAAAGGTGGATTGTTTCACTTATATAAAGTAAATCTTATACTCTCATTTAATATTATTATAGTATTGTGCATGTTTCAATTCAAGATGGTTTAAATTTTAAAATATAATTTAAAGGTTTTAATTAATTAATTTTATTGTAAATTGATTGGTCTTTTGACTTAGCCGATTAGGCTGAATCGTTTTCAGTTTGACTGATTCACTGATTTAATCACAGTTTTTACTATTTTATCAAAATATATTGCTTAGATTGTTCGATTTGAAATAAACTAATATTGACTTTTTAAAAAATTGAACGACTGAGATTGCTTGATTAGAAATGAACTTCCCTTCCAAACAACTGTTAACTTTTATTTTACAATTCCATATCAAGGAAAAGAGAAAAAAATGAATTATTTTGCTATATAAACCTTATGCTCCCATTTAATATTGTAGTGTTGTGTATGTTTCAATTCAAGACAGTTTAAATTTTAAAATTAAAATAAAATTTAAAAATTTTAATTATTTAATTTTTGTATAAGTTAGTTAGTCCTTTGACCTAACCCATAGAGTGAACCGTTTTCGGTTTGACTAATTCGCTAGTTCAACTACAATTTTAGCGGTTTATCAAAATATATTGGTTAAATTTGTTTGATTCGAAATAAATTAAAGATTGACCTACTTAAATATTAAACGGCTAAGATTGGTTGATTCGAAATAAACTTCCCGCCCAAACAATTGTTAACTTTTAAACAATTAAGAAAATCTTCATTAACTAGTTTTCATTTAACTTTTATTTTATAATCCCATATCGAGAAAAGAATGAAAAAGTGAATTGTTTTACTTACATAAAGTGAATCTTATACTCTCATTTATACACTACAACATATAAGAATCTTAGAGATCAAATGTTTTGGTCTTTAAAAGTGAAAATTTTATTGTAAAAGACATTTAGGGACCAATTTCCATCGTCATGAGGATAGTCGCTAAAAGGTCGTCCCGAAAAGTCAAAAACAAAGCTTTTAGTGACAAATTTTTCAAAATGTCACTAATAAATAGACTTTTAATGACAAAATAATTTGGTCTCAAAATGATTTATTTTTTGAGACAAAAAATTTAGTCTCAAAAGGATAATAATTTATCACTAATGTCCAATTTTTATTGCTAAAAATATAATGACGACACTTTTTGTAACAAAATTATTTAGTCCCTAAAAGATAATCTTATCTTTAAATTTTGGTCTCTAAAATATTATGATCAATATTTCATATTAATTTTTTTGATATTCTTAATTTTAAATAATTAAAAAAATCTCAATTAACTAGTTTCTATTTAATTTTTATTTTACATAATATAAAAAAATTAAATATAATTATCATATTTTTATTAAATAATATGTTATTTTTTTCCTGTACATAACACAGCCCCTAATATATATATCCGAGGGAGGATGTTGCACGCAAAGCGCACAAATGGTGCCCATTATAAGGTGTATAAATAAGATCAAAAATAGGTGGTAGCTCGAAAAAATCGTGGGTCGAATGGGTCGAATTCGAATTCGAAGAGGGAGAGAAGAGAAAGAGACGGAGAGCAGAGAAGAGAGGGAGAGAGAAGGAGGACGACGGCGGAGGACGAGGAGCTCGTCGTGCTGGTTCTGCCTTGGTTCTGCCGAGCTCGTCGCCTCGCCGACGCCGTCGCCTGAGACGGGGTGCTGGTTCGCCGATCACAGCTCGTCGCAGCACCACCGCCTCGCCGATCACAGCTCCGCCGCTCCTCCGCCCCTGGTTGAGGCCCCCTCCTGTCCAGTTCCCCCTCTTCCCTTCCCTTCCCTTCCCTTCCCTTCTTCTTCTTCTTCTTCTCCTCCCCTCTTCTTCTTCTCCCCTCTTCGTTTCTTCTTCTTCTCCCCTCTTCGTTTCTGATTGAACAAAACAGAGGAAAAAAAAAAAAAAAACCGACGCCAAAACGACGTCGTTTTGGCGTCGAGCCAAATTCGACCCACGAATTTCGAGCTACCAACCGGGACTGAAATAAGATTTTGTACGCAAGTAATACCCATTATTATAAAGTATATAAATAAGATAAGTGTGAGGGATTCAGACTTTATTTGTTGATTATTTTCGTTTTTGTTTTTATTATTGGCTTTTGGTTTTTGGTTTTTGATTTTTTTTTTTTTTTTTTTTTTGCAAAAAGCATAAATAGAAAGAGTTAAAGAATAGACAAAAGATTTAAGGGTTGTTTTGGGAATTTATTTTTTAGTAACTTTTTAGTTTTTTTACAAAAAAAGCATGTAAAAAAATAAAGAGAAAATTTGACTTTTTTTTTATACTGACTTTTTGATTTAGCTAAAATTTTGACTTCCTAAAATATGTCTAAATAATATATGTATATGTTATTCTAAAGAGGTAAGGAAATTTACACGCTTCTATATTACTAAAAAAATTAGGTTTTAATAATAGAAGTTTGGAAAACTTAAAAATACATAATTTTAAATTTTTGTATGTTTAAAAATAGTATAAAACATCTGTTGGAACATATTCAATTTTTGTGTTAACAAAAATCGTATTGGTAAGGTTTTTAAACATTCAAAAATTACGAGTAAAAACTATTAGCCTCAACTTAATTAAAACAGAAAAAGAAAAAAAAGGAAGAACTCAAAAGTTAAAGGTTTTATAAGTCAATTAAAAATAAAAATAAAAAATCATTCATTTACAGCTCTATCTAAAATCTTAGTTTACATGTTTTAAATTTTTAAGAAAACATTTGGGAGCAGTTACTATGGACACCTCTAAAAGAATGTATATATTTTCTTAATTTTTTTACAAAATTTTATAATTTAAACCATAAAATGTCATAATTTTTCTATTCACATTTTTAGGATGCACATCATAAATTCAATATTTATAACTTTATCACAAAGTGGCATAATACACTATAAATAATCATAATTTCTCTACACAAATTTATAACTTTTTTATAATATGCATCTTTTTTGGGATCCACCCTGTAAATTTATTCTTAATGTTTAGATCTGTTAGTCTTTTATTCATATGCCATAATAATAAAACAAATTAAAAATTTCTATGATATCGACCCCATTTGTTGTAGTTTATTGGATCTACTTGTGATATAGATACAACTTAAATAACTTGAAAACATTAAAAAACTAAATATGTAGAAGTTAGGGAGGAACACTATTAACTCCTATTTCTCATTACTTATTTGGAACTTAAGGAAAAAAAACTGCACCCGTTATCCAACCACAATATAAAATTTTATTTAAGGAACAAAAATGTTAAATCTACTCTGTCTACTTGGAATAATAAGATTTCTATAATCTTATAATTATTGAAATTTACAATATATCCATATGTATATATATCATACAAAAGTTATTTTTACAAAAAAATTCTTTTTAGAGTTACGGGGCTCGTGTTGAGTTACTAAGGGTAGTTTGTGAATACGTGGATGTCTTTCCAGAAGATCTTACTAGTTTATCACCTCACCGGAAGATCGAGTTTTCCATTGAATTAGTGCCTGGCATGACACCGATTTCCATGTCACCGTATAGATTTGCACCTGTCGAATTGCATGAGTTGAAGATTCAACTCCAAGAACTTTTAGACAAGGGCTTCATTCGCCCTAGTACATCGCCTTGGGAAGCGCCGGCTCTCTTTGCGAAGAAGAATGATGGGTCATTGCGGTTGTGTATTGATTACCGCAAGTTGAATAGAGTTACAATTAAGAACAAGTATCCTCTACCCAGAATAGATGATTTGTTTGACCAACTTAGAGGGTCTCGTTGCTTCTTAAAAATAGATTTGAGGTCAGGATACCATCAATTAAGAGTCCAGGAGGAGACATTTAGAAAACGGCCTTTCGTATACGTTATAGCCACTATGAATTCCTTGTAATGCCTTTTGGATTAACCAATGTGTCTGCTTCCTTTATGGATTTGATGAACAGAATTTTTCGAGAATGCTTGGACCGTTTTGTGGTCGTCTTTGTGGACGACATATTGATTTATTCAACCTTTGAGGAGGAACACGAGACTCACTTGTGGGTAGTGCTGGGTTTACTTAGTGAGCACCAATTGTATGCCAAATTTGAAAAATGCGAGTTTTGGTTAACAGAGGTGAAGTTTTTGAGGCATGTAGTGTCTAGAGAGGGAGTAACCGTGGACTCCTCAAAGATAGATGCCGTACAGGATTGGGAACAACCCAAGAATGTTTTTGAAATCCGAAGTTTCTTGGGATTAGTAGAGTATTATCGATGTTTTGTAAGGGACTTCTCTAGACTACCTGCACCTTTGACTAGGTTGACTAGAAAGGGTATAAAATTTGTGTGGAGTGAGGCTTGTGAAAAGTCATTCCAAAAGCTTAAGACTAGACTGACTACCGCACCGGTTTTAATAATTCTAGAAAGGGGTTTGAATTACACTATCTATTGTGATACATCCGGGGATGGACTTGGTTGTGTCTTGATGCAAGAAGGAAAAGTTGTGGCCTACGGTTCACGACAATTGAAAACTCATGAGAAAAATTACCCCACCCATGATCTAGAATTAACAACGGTGATTTTTGCTTTGAAAATTTAGAGGCATTACTTGTACGATGAGAAGTTTGAAGTCTTCTCCGATCATAAGAGTCTAAAGTATTTTTTTTCTCAAAAAGACTTGAATTTAAGACAATGGAGGTGGATGAAATTTATGGAGGATTATGACTTTGAGTTACACTATCATCTAAGGAAGGCCAATGTGGTGGCCGATACTTTGAGTCAAAAATCTGTGAGTAGTTTGGCAAGTGTGGCCATTCGGGAATGAGATATGCTAGATATGATTGGCAAGTTTGATTTGCACTTGGGTGAGTCCGGAGAGAATGCTACCTTGTTTACTTTGAATGCTCAACCTACCTTGGTTAGTAAGGTCATAGAGGCACAATGAGGAAACCGTGCTATGGAATCAATTCGTGTTAAGATTTCCAATTGGAAGGAAGAGAAAGGTTTGAACGTTTACTCGGATCCGAGTGTACGTTACCTAGACCGTTTGTTTATACCAAAATCTTGTAGAGAGGAAGTACTTCGGGAGTTCCATCACTCACGCCTTGCAGTACACCCAGGAGGCACTAAAATATATCATGATCTTAGTCGTCAGTTTTGGTGGAGAGGTATGAAGCGGGATGTCGCTTTATTTGTATCGAAGTACCTTACTTGTCAACAAGTGAAGGCCGAACACCAAAGATCAGTGGGTTTGTTACAACCCTTACCAATAGCTGAGTGAAAATGAGAGCGTGTTACCATGGATTTTGTAGTTGTGCTTCCTAGAACACAACGAGGCAATGATGTCGTTTGGGTGATTGTTGATAGGTTGACTAAGTTTACCCATTTCATTCCGATGTGCACTAGCGACTCAGTTGAACGCTTGGCAAAGTTGTACATTAGAGAGATAGTTCGACTTCATGGAGTCCCTATGACTATTGTGTCAGATAGGGATTCTCGTTTTACTGCCCGGTTATGGCAAAGCCTTCAGGAGGCGTTGGGAACTAAGTTGACTCTTAGCACTGCTTATCATCCTCAAACCGATGGACAGTTGGAACGTACCATTCAAATTGTGGAGGACATGCTTAGAGCCTATGTCCTTGATTTTAAGGGGCCTTGGGAAAGGCACTTTCCATTGATTGAATTTGCTTACAACAATAGTTACCAAGCTAGTATTGGGATGGCACCATTTGAGGCCTTGTATGGCCGACCTTGGAGATCATCGGTTTGTTGGACCGAAGTGGGTGATGCAGCGTTACTGGATCCGGAAATTGTCAGAGAGACAACCGAGAAAGTTGTTCTCATTCAGAAAAAGGTTAGCTACGGCCGAAAGTCTCTCATTCAGAAAAGGTTAGCTACGACCCAAAGCCGACAAAAGAGTTATGCCAATAAGAAGAGATGACCTTTATCTTTTGAAGTTGGTGACCATGTGTTTCTAAAAATCTCACCAAGGCGGGGTTTGGTGAGATTTGGTAAGAGTGGTAAATTATCTCCAAGGTTCATTGGGCCTTTCGAGATCTTAGAGCGAATTGGGGAAGTGGCATACCGGTTAGCTTTACCGTCACAACTTTCAGGAGTTCACAATGTATTTCATGTATCTATGCTTAGGAAGTATGAACTCGACCCTTCTCATGTTCTTGATTGGGTTGACTTGGAGCTAGATAAGGATGCCTCTTATGAAGAACGACCGGTTCAAATATTAGATACCTAGGAGCAAGTGCTACGGAGCAAAACTATGCTGTTGGTAAAGGTATCGTGGAGACACCATGGGGTTAAAGAAGCGACATGGGAACGGGAGGCTAAAGTCCGCTCCAAATATCCAAATTTGTTTGAAAATGCTTAAATTACTTTTCTTTGTAATATTCCCTAGTGTTAAGAGAAACATATTTAAAGTTGTTAACCACATGTTGATATGTGCGTTGTTGTTTTAAGCATAAGGTTGTTGAGAGTTGCCATTACTTTTTTGGGGAATTTCATATTTATGTGTGTTTGGGAGGTTGTTATTAATGAGATAACTATGGTGGAAATGGTGGAATTTGGTTGAGAGTTAGTATTGTGATTTGAAAATGAAATAGCGTGGTTTTGATCGCTAGAAACCCTTTATTTGGGTAATTTGATTTGAAATTTCGGGGACGAAATTCTTTAAGGGAAGAAGGTTGTAGCGATCTCGGTTTCGATCCTACTTTCATGTTTTGCCACTTCGACTGGGCCGGTCGGGGATTGAGTTGCCCGATCAGTTCGCGGGAGTCCAGGGGGCAGCGCCCCTTAGCGGGTCCGAGGGCAACGCCCTGGCGGAGTCAAGGGGCAACGCCCCCGAAGCAAAAATGCAAAATACATTCGAAGTTGCTTGTCTGCTCGAGCGGCCGTTTATGCGCTCGAGCGGAGAATGTTTGGTTTCAGAAGTTTTACCTGTCTGCAAAAGTACTAGGTTAGTGTATTTGACGCTCGAGCGGGGCTTTCCACGCTCGAGCGGACCATGTTATATCAGTTCGTGAATATGATATTTCAGATTACTTTTTCAGTCTTCTCTCTCTCTCTCTCTCTAAAACTCTCCAGAATTCTAGATCGGGAGCTTCTCTCTCTAGAAGTCATCTTCTCTCTTTGATTTCTCCAAATCCATTGGGATTTAGACCTAAGTTCTTCACCAAAGTTGGTTATCATCTCGAGGGCTTTGTTGTGTGCAGTGAAGATCGAGTTTCGACATTGCTGATTTTCTTAGAGTTATATATATTTTTGCAAGATCTATATGATTTTCGAAATCAACTTTCGATAGCTTTGACAATTGATTGTTGATTCAACAAGTTGAGCGATTTTGAAAGTGGGTTTGTCTCTTGTTCTTTTAAAATGATCTTATGAGTTTTGATTTTCGTTGATTAAAGAAAATATGATTTTGGAAAGTTTTCTTTCAAAATATTTGAGTTGTATAGTTTTAGTGAGAAAACCTAGAATTTGGGGATTTTTTTTAGAGGAGACTGAAAATCCATGAATGATATTGTTATATTTATTTGTGTGTCAAAATAAATGGATGTTTGGAAAAATTTTTATTTATATTTATATAAATGATGAATTTCAGAGAATATGAGAATTGTTGTTCATTTTGAAAATTATTGTTCAAAACATTAAAATAATTTTGAAATAACTAATTGTTGAGGATACTTGAGAAGAGGGAATTGTGTTATTCCTTGAATGATGAATTGGAATAAAAGTATTTATATTCATCTTGTGAAATTGGCATATCAATTCATTTGATTACATTAAACTTTGAAAGTTGATTTGAAAACTTACATTGAGAAAAGAATGTTGAGAAATAAGTTTTCATGGAATGGATTCGGGATAAATACATTGGTAAGTCATGATAGGTGGTGTAGATGATATTGAACAAGTTGGCCTCAGAGTCTGGAGTGAAAGACCGAAAACCCGCGCAGATAGGTGTCGAGTCTTCCGGTTAATACCGGTAAAAATGACAATTTGGTAGTACTTGTATAGTCTACTTGCAGACACCGACCTAGGGATTGCCAGAGTTACATTTACCGCCCTTGAAATAAATTGTTAAGGTTTGAATAATTGAAATTGCCTGATATCATTGAGCATGATGGTTTTCAAAAGATGAAAATGTGATTTATCTTCAAAAAAAGGCATAACATGGCATGTGCATTTTATCTCTTGCGACTTGTATAAAATGTATATACTTTGTTAAGAATTTCCTACTGGGCTTTATGCTCACCCTATGGGATTTTTGTGCAGGAAAAGATATGGTGATCTCACCCAACTAGGGGCGTGGAAATTTGTCTGTTGGGAGTACAATGCTCTTATTTTGCTGTGACTCTGCGTGTAAGCCAAGGGCCGTGTTTGTATGGGTTTGAATAACCGTTTTGTGTACCCAGGCTCAAATCTTAGAAACTTGAAACCCTTGGGGGTATTTATTTGTTTATTTACTTGTTGTTAGATTAATGTATTGTTGAATAAAGAACAATTGTATCATGTAATGTAAGTTTGGAGATTTATATTCGGTTTTCCTTGAAAGAGCCATGATTGTTGTATTATATAGCGATCCCGGTTTTCCCTTCCTTGTTTATTGTATTTCGGACTCGGATCCGTGGATGTGTTGTTGTCTTATTCCCGTTTCCGTCCTTTACTCTTTGTATTTGATGTCTTGGGTTTTGTTATTTTGACCAATACATGTGTGTTTTGGGTCTTAAAGGAGGTTATTGATGTTTATTGTTAATATTTGAACTTTTGGGGTCAATGTTGAGAAAGGGGGAGAAAAGTCCTAATTTATTATTATTATGAATTAATTTGTATAATTAATTTGGGAAAGTTATGGAAATATGGAATTGGGGTGGAAATAATGAAATTGGCTTATTATGAGATTGAATGGTGGAGTTAGATTTATTAATCACTCATCTTTGAAAAATATTGATAATTTATCTGTTGGATGTAATTATTATCTGTTTAGAAATAATTGCTTTGGGCTATCGGTGGAGGGTAGTCTTGATTGTTGTAGACATTGTATGATGATTAGGGAAAACTGAAACTAATCACATTGAATATGTCATTGAATATGACGGTTAGAATAATACAGCAAATGTGTATATTGATTGATCATGGTATATGATAAGTGTTTAAATACATTGTATATGTATATTGTTTGGGAGGAGATAGGGGATGTACTCCATGGTTTGAGAGGAGATAGGGGATGGACTCTCAAACTTGTTTGGGAGGAGATAGGGGATGGACTCCACTGATACAGCAAATCTGTGTATCATTTGAAGTATAGAAGTGTTGAAGTATGAAAGTGTTCTAATATGAGTTATATTCTCATGTGAATCGTGAAGTATGGAAGTGTTTTAATATGTGTTATAGCCTCATTCAATTGTTTGGCCAAGTTCTAAGTCATAATTATGAATCGAAACTGTATATGTGAAGGAAACTGAAATGAAAAATGGAAGTACTTGACATTGAATTGAAAAGTGTTGTAAGTTGGTTTATAAGTGTCAACTATATATCAAATGCTAATGTTTTAGTTATTGTTCATATTATGTTTAGCATATCTCTACTGGGCGTTGGCTCACCCTATATGGGACATCATTTTCAAGTTTAGGTGACATGCTACCTCCAAGGACGTAGCTTGGGAGGTTTAGAGGCTGAGAGATCTTTTTGGTGATTACCTTTCTGTATTATATGTATATCAAGCCAAGGGCTTATTTTTGTGTAAAGAGAGTTAGGACTCTACTTTTGTTAAACCCAGGTGTTGACTTGAAAAGTTGTAAGCCTATAGGGCATTTACTTTTGTTGTCAATATGTAATATCTCTTGTAAGAATGCTCTGATGTTGGTAATATGATATCTCTTTTTGTATCATGAATGTATGATTACGGGTTTATTTTGAGGGCGTTACAACTTGGTATCAGAGCGTACCGGGTTTGAATACTTTGTGCGCGTGGGAAGTGGTTAGTACCACAATGGGTTTGTCTCGCTTGTTAGAGACTTAGATGTAATGTTATGTGCTTATATGATAACATGTTTATGTGACTATATGGGTATGGGATTTAGTTTCTAAGATGTTGACTAGATCCTTAGGTTTCTGGGAGTCCTATTGGAAAAGCACTTGATCAATGCTGTTTCTAACTGGAACTCTAGCAACGCCTCGGGATTGTCATTATCCGGAAATGAAATTCGTAAGTGCTTATGTGATTATGTGCTTACGTGGAATGAATTACTGCTGTCCAATGCATTAGGACGTGAGTGAAATAGCTTCGGCACATTTGTGGATGTGCTAATGTTCTTCGTTACCTTTATTAGGATGTCAGGACGAGGACGTGGTGGTAGGCGAGGTAGGCCTAGGAGGCAGGAGATGCCTATACCGGATGAGATTCCGGCGCAGTAGGAGGGTGTTGGTCAGGCCAATGTGGCCGAGCCAGTAGGTCAGCAGGCCATGGGCACCTTAGCCCGTGAGATAGCAGGAGCATTGAGCGAATCCATGGACATTCTCAGAGCTGAGAATCAAGTCCAGGCCCAAGCTACTGAGGCAGGGCCTTCTTTTCTAAAGAGGGAGTTTTTCCAGTCTAATCCGGATGAGTTTGTGGGAGATCCTAAAGAGCCACTTAAGGTTGATGAATGGCTTGAGCAGATGACGAAGACGTTTGAGATGCTTGGCATCGAGGACGAGGCTTTGAAGGTGACCTTGGCGTCTTTCCAACTGAAGGGAGACGCGGGTCCGTGGTGGAAGTTTGTTCGAGGACGTGTTGATGGGACTTGGGAGGCTTTCGTCGGTGCCTTCCAGGAGAAGTTCTTGTCTCTCGCTGTCAGGGAGAAGTTGAGGGATTAGTTTTGTCAGCTCAAACAGCTGAGTATGCCAGTGGCCGAGTTTGAGGCTGCATTTACTAGTTTATCTAGGTTTGCACCTGAGCTAGTGGCGTCTAAGAAACGCCGTTGCCTTGAGTTCGAAAAAAAGTTAAGACACAGACTTAAGACTAGGGTTGCTGGGTCCATGACTCGGGAGTATGGGCTTCTTGTGGATGTTGCGGCGCATCTTGAGATTATTATGCAGGAGGAGGAGGAGAGGATGAGGGGCTCCAAGAGGAGTCAGGATGGCCAGGGGGATGGTCAGAGGCAGAGGGGTTCTAACCCTCAGCAGTCCCAGGGTGCTTTTGCGAGATCTACCTTTCTAGTGCCGAGTGTAGGTTCTGGGAGAGGCAGTCAGTGAGACATTGCTTGTTACAAATGTGGTCAGCTGGGCCACAAGTCTCCAGTTTGCCCGCAGAGGGGAGGAGGGCAGAGAACAGCTTCAACTTCGGCTCAACCTCAGAGCCAGAGTCAGGGCAGAGGCCAGCCGTTCTCTTATTACCAGTGTGGTCAGGCGGGGGCACCTAAAAAGGTATTGCCCGCAGTTGAATGACACATCTGGTGTGTTTGGTTCGAGGCAGACACAGAGTTTTCAGCCCGCACAGTCAGTTCAGGCCTCGAGGGCCAATCAGGGAGCCTCATTGTCTTAGTCTGTGCAGCAGTCTTTTGCTCCGAGAGGGGAGTAGGTAGACCAGAGACCTTCAGGGCGCGTGTATGCTGTTACCGCGCAGGATCTTGTACCGGCCCCATCTGTTGTGAGAGGTACCTTTTTGTTTTGCAACTCGATTGCCAATGTGTTGATTGATACGAGTGCATCCCATTCCTTTATATCTGCTGCATTTGCATCTGTTTTGGGATTGGAGTTGGCACAGTTAGCTTCTCCTATTTGTGTTGTATCACCTGTTGGGGGTGAGTTGATTTTGAAACAAGGGTGTCGGGGTTGTGATATTGAGGTCGCCAACCGCCAGCTTCCATTTTCTTTTGTAGTTATGGCTATGTCGGGTTTCGATGTGATTTTGGGTATGGACTGGTTGTCGTCTTACCGGGCTATTATTGATTGTTACTGCCAGAGGGTCACTGTATGTACCTTCAGCGGGGATTGTTTTCATTTCTTGGGGGGATCGGGTTGGTAGTGTGTTGCCACCAGTGTATGATCTACGAGGGCGGAGTGAGCTTAGTGGTCTTCTCGCTAGCTTTATAAGTAGTGAGTGTGATGAGATCCAGATTGAGTTGCCCAGAGTGGTTTGTGAGTACTCAGACGTCTTTCTCGAGAACCTTGTTAGTTTGCCACCACACCGAGAGGTGGAGTTTTCTATTGATTTAGTGCCCGGCACGGCGCCGATTTCCATGGCACCGTATCGTTTTGCCCCAGCCGAGTTGAGTGAGTTGAAGATTCAACTCTAGGAATTGTTAGATAAGGGCTTTATCCGCCTTAGTACTTCGCCGTGGGGAGCACCGACCCTCTTTGCTAAAAAGAAAGATGGTGCCTTGAGACTTTGTATTGATTACCGGAAATTGAATCAGACTACGGTTAAGAATAAATACCCTATGCCTCGTATAGATGATATGTTTGACCAGTTGAAGGGGTCCTGTTATTTCTTTAAGATAGACTTGAGATCGGGTTACCACCAGTTGAGGGTCAGGGAGGAGGATATCCCGAAGACGGCATTCTGTACGCGGTATGGCCATTATAAGTTTCTGGTGATGCCTTTTGGGCTCACCAATGCACCGGCAGTGTTTATGGACTTGATGAATTGGATCTTCCGGGAGTTCTTAGATCGCTTTGTGGTTGTTTTTGTAGACGACATCCTGATTTATTCACCTTCTGAGGAAGAGCACGAGGAACACTTAAAAGTGGTGCTTGACTTGCTTAGAGCCCATAAGCTATATGCTAAGTTTGGGAAGTGTGAGTTCTGGCTAAGAGAGGTTAAGTTCTTAGGCCATGTGGTCTCCGGGGAAGGGGTGTCTGTTGATACATCCAAGATAGAGGCAATGCAGGATTGGGCATAGCCCAAGAGTGTTTTTGAGATCCGCAGTTTTCTGGGATTAGCTAGGTATTACTGCCGGTTTGTGAAGGATTTCTCCAGGCTAGCTCTGCCGTTGACTAGATTGACGCGGAAATGGGTCAAGTTTGTGTGGAGTGAGACTTGTGAAAAGTCATTCCAAGAACTTAAGGTTAGACTTACTATCGCTCCAGTGTTGGTCATTCCGGCGAGAGGTTTGGGTTATACGGTTTATTGTGATGCCTCACGAGAGGGTTTGGGTTGTATGTTGATGCAAGAGGGGAAAGTGGTAGCCTATGGCTCGCGGCAGTTGAAAATACACGAGAGAAATTACCCTACACACGACCTAGAGTTAGCAGCAGTGATCTTTGCCTTGAAGATTTGGAGGCACTACCTGTATGGTGAGAGATTCGAGGTGTTCTCGGATCATAAGAGTCTGAAATATCTGTTTACACAGAGAGACTTGAACTTGAGGCAGAGGAGGTGGATGGAATTTATTGAGGATTACGACTTCGAGTTGCATTATCATCCGAGGAAGGCCAATGTTGTGGCCGATGCCCTTAGTAGGAAATCCATTAGTGATGTAGCTTGTATAGCCATCCGGGAGTGGGAGATGTTAGGTGCACTTGGTGAGTTTGATTTACTTTTGGGTGAATCTATTGAGGCTGCGGCCTTGTTTTCTGTAGTTGCGCAGCCAACACTTGTGAATCAAGTGTTAGAGGCACAAAGAGGTGACTTTGAGGTAGAATCCCTCTGGGGGAAGATCTCCAGTGGGAAGACTGAGAAGGGTTTGACTGTGTATCCCGACCTGAGTGTGAGATACTGAGACCGTTTGTTTGTGTCGAAGTCTTGCCGAGAGGAGGTACTCCGAGAGTTTCACCATTCGCACCTTGTGGTGCATCCGGGGGGCACTAAGATGTATTGTGATTTGGTTCGCCAGTTTTGGTGGCGGGGTATGAAGAGAGATGTGGCAGTTTTTGTATCGAAGTGCTTTACTTGTCAACAAGTGAAGGCCGAGCATCAGAGGCCAACGGGTTTGTTGCAACCCTTGCCTATAGCCGAGTGGAAATGAGAGCATGTCACGATGGACTTCGTTGTAGGTCTTCCGAGGACTCAGCGGGGTAACGATGCTATTTGGGTGGTTGTAGACCGGTTGACTAAGTCGACGCACTTCATTCCTATGCGCATGAGAGATTCGGTAGATCACCTTACCAACTTGTATGTTTGGGACATAGTGAGGTTGCACGGGGTCCCAGTGTCGATCGTCTCAGATAGAGATCCACGTTTTACTGCTAGGTTGTGGCAGAGTTTGCAAAGTGCCTTGGGCACTAGGTTGACCTTTAGCACGGCTTATCATCCTCAGACTGACGGGCAGTCTGAGCGTACTATTCAGATCCTTGAGGATATACTCCGGGGTTGTGTCCTTGACTTTAGTGGGTCGTGGGAGAGGCATTTTCCTTTAGTGGAGTTTGCCTACAACAACAGTTTCCAATCGAGTATTGGTATGGCACCGTTTGAGGCCTTGTATGGCCGACCGTGTAGGTCTCCAATTTGTTGGGCTGAGATGGGTGATGCACCTTTGTTGGGCCCGGAGTTGGTGCGGGAAACGACGGAGGAAGTTGAGCTTATCCGTAGGAGGCTTGTTACAGCCCAGAGTCGCCAAAAGAGTTATGCTGATCGTAGGAGGAGGCCTTTGGCATTTGAGACGGGTGATCATGTCTTTCTGAAAATATCACCTAGGCGGGGTTTGATGAGGTTTGGGAAGACTGGGAAGTTATCCCCTCGGTTTATTGGTTCCTTTGAGATCCTTGAGAGGATTTGGGAGGTTGCATACCGTTTAGCTTTACCACCACAGTTGTCCAGGGTGCATGACGTGTTTCATACTAGTATGCTTCGGAAGTACGAGCCGGATCCGTCGCATGTATTGAATTGGACCGACTTAGAGGTAGATGAGGATGCCTCGTATGAGGGGAGACCGGTACGGGTCTTGGATAGACGAGATCAGGTCTTGCGAGGCAAGACGATACCTTTGGTGAAGGTTTTGTGGAAGCATCACGGAGTGGAAGAAGCCACTTGGGAACATGAGTTAGAGGTTCGTGGGAAATACCTGGACTTGTTTGTTAATGTTTAACCTTGTATTGGGAATTTTGTTTGGGAATGAATTTTGGAAATATTATATATGTTTTAGATTGTGGAAATGTTATAGCCATTGAATATGGTTCGGAAATGGAGGTTTATTTTAACATTGCATATGTTAATTCTGTTTTAGAAATGCAAATACATTGTTGGCATTGAATATGTAATTGAACTGTAGAAAACTTGTATTGAAATTTGTGAATTTCAAGGGAATGCATGTTGATGATGCATGTTGTAACATATGTTGTAATTTGCCACTTGAAAATAGATGGAATGACCGGTAATGAGTCAAGTCGATGAATAGTGAATTGTAATATTGTTCAGAATTGAGAAATCATATTTTTTGAAACTTATTTATCTAATTTCGGGGACGAAATTCTTTAAGGGGGGCAGGTTATAGCGATCCCGGTTTTCTCTTCCTTGTTTATTGTATTCCGGACTTGGTTCCGTGGATGTGTTATTGTCTTATTCCCGTTTCCGTCCTTTACTCTTTGTATTTGATGTCTTAGGTTTTGTTCTTTTGACCAATACATGTGTGTTTTGGGTCTTAAAGGAGGTTATTGATGTTTATTGTTAATATTTGAACCTTTAGGGTCCATGTTGAGAAAGGGGGAAAAAAGCCCTAATTTATTATTATTATGAATTAATTTGTATAATTAATTTGGGAAAGTTATGGAAATATGGAATTGGGATGGAAATAATGAAATTGGTTTATTATGAGATTGAATGGTGGAGTTAGATTTATTAATCACTCACCTTTGAAAAATATTGATAATTTATCTGTTGGATATAATTATTATCTGTTTAGAAATAATTACTTTGGGCTATCGGTGGAGGGTAGTCTTGATTGTTGTAGACATTGTATGATGATTAGGGAAAACTGAAACTAATCATATTGAATATGTCATTGAATATGACAGTTGGAATAATACAGCAAATGTGTATATTGATTGATCATGGTATATGATAAGTGTTTAAATACATTGTATATGTATATTGTTTGAGAGGAGATATGAGATGTACTCCATGGTTTGAGAGGAGATAGGGGATGGACTCTCAAACCTGTTTGGGAGGAGATAGGGGATGGACTCCACTGATACAGCAAATTTGTGTATCATTTGAAGTATGGAAGTGTTGAAGTATGAAAGTGTTCTAATATGAGTTATATTCTCATGTGAATTGTGAAGTATGGAAGTATTTTAATATGTGTTATAGTCTCATTCAATTGTTTGGCCAGGTTCTGAGTCATAATTATGAATCGAAACTGTATATGTAAAGGAAACTGAAATGAAAAATGGAAGTACTTGACATTGAATTGAAAAGTGTTGTAAGTTGGTTTATAAGTGTCAACCATATATTAAATGCTAATGTTTTAGTTATTGTTCATATTATGTTTAGCATATCTCTACTGGACGTTGGCTCACCCTATATGGGACATCATTTTCAGGTTTAGGTGACATGCCACCTCCAAGGACGTAGTTTGGGAGGTTTAGAGGCTGAGAGATCTTTTTGGTGATTACCTTTCTGTATTACATGTGTATCAAGCAAAGGGCTTATTTTTGTGTAAAGAGAGTTAGGACTCTACTTTTTTTGAACTCAGGTATTGACTTGGAAAATTGTAAGCCTATAGGGTATTACTTTTGTTGTCAACATGTAATATCTCTTGTAAGAATACTCTGATGTTGGTAATATGATATCTCTTTTTGTATCATGAATGTATGATTACGGGTTTATTTTGAGGGCGTTACATATTATCATTTGGGTTAGAAATTTGGGACGTTACAGTGCACACACTTAATGAAATTTGTTTTTTTTTTTTTTGTTTTACTCATTCCACACACAAAATGTTCCAAATATGTCCATAACATATAATGTGTACAAAATTCTAACACATTATGTACACACACCACATAAAACATAAACTCTCACCATAGCCCTAAGCCTAAGTCAAAACCTAAACGTGCCCTATACATGACATTTTTTCCCCATACTCCAGCAATTTTCAGACCATATTTACTAAGGTATGCACAAATATATATATATATATATTAAATCAATAATTTTTTGTATTATTTTATTATTATTCTTCAAAAATTAATACTCTATTTAGTTTTAAGTTTTCAAAAATATTTTTGTTAATTTTAAAATCTTTTTTTTTTTAAGTAAACTTTTTACATATTTAATCAACCTTTTACTTTTTAGAATCACTTAATTTAGATATATTTAAAAAGTAAATTATTTGCCAAAAATCTTTTATAAAAAAATAAATACAAAAAAAAAATGTATTGATTTTTTATATTTTTTTATGCTTTTTAAGTGTATCTAAATTAATCCAAAAAAAGATAATTAGAATATAAAAATGTTCACTAAAACAAAGGAATACGGATTGAAATTTCCAAAAATTATTTTTCAAAACTCAAAACCAAACTGAGTGTAAGTTATTGTTATACTATTTTCATTATTCATTCCATATTGATTGGCAATGAGATGGAAATAATTTGGTATTGGTTATCCAAATATATTTAACAAATTCGACAATTAACAACTAAATCAAACAATAGTTTTTGATTCTGTGCTTCTAAACCAAATATAAATTTTTGACATAT
Organism: Camellia granthamiana; assembly: GCA_036172215.1. Lineage (NCBI taxonomy): Eukaryota > Viridiplantae > Streptophyta > Magnoliopsida > Ericales > Theaceae > Camellia > Camellia granthamiana. Next base: position 14,244,466 of record CM069917.1, on the reverse strand, counting down.
AACTATTTTTTACGTTGGTTTTCGAATATATGAAATGTTTTCAAAAATTAATTTTCCGTATAGCTGCAACATTTTCAGAACTGATTTTTAAAATGATAATTGCGACAATGAAAAAAAAATTACTTCCAAACCAATAAACTCACCTATTTGTTGCCTAATTTTTTTTTTATTAATAATCAATTTTTTTCTACATCCAAACATTCATTGTTTTGTAAATCTTCCATCATACAAATCAATAATAACAGGAGGGTGTAATGGAACGATGTTACAAGCAATGGATAAGGAGTGAAAATTTAAGCAATGTCGGTCAAATCTACGCGAAACAATGAAGAAATAGTAAAGTGAGCAATGATCAATGGAGGAAGTGAGAAAGAAACATAAAATTAAAGAATAAGTTAGATGTGTGTATTTTTTGAAAAGAAAATGTGTACTGAGAATTTCCATATGAAAGATGTGTACTAAGAAAATTTAGTTTTAAGGATTGATGTGTGTATTGATAGCTATATTAGTCATTTTGTTTAGTGGTAAAATTATAAGAAAAAATTAATTCATTGTGTGTGCAGAGAGTAAATGATGTGTGAAAATAAAATTATCCCAAATTTTGCCTATAAATTTAAAAACATGTTGAAGATTAAATACTTATACTTATACATGTGTTACAATCTCATTGGGTCAAAATTTAACTATAAATTTTTTTTAAAAAAAAATCTAACACATTTTTAAAAATATCTACTTTTTTATGCTATATATAAAAACTGAATGCAACTGGACAAAAATATGTAAATTTTTTTTTAAGAATAAATTATACATACATTATTTGAGATTTGTTTATTTATACTTACGGGTGTTACAATCTCATTGGGTCAAAATTTAACTGTAAATAAATAAAAAAAATCTAAACACATTTTTTTTAAATATCTATTTTTTTTCATGCTATATATGAAGGCCGAATGCAACTGGACAAAAATTCATAACTTTTTTTTAAGAATAAATTACAAATACATTCTTTGAGATTTGTTTGAAATATACATATTACTCATGTGATTTGAAAAATTACAAATATTCCAGTGTCTAAATTTTTTTATTTAATAAAATTAACTAAAAAAATAAAATTTCTAATTACTCTCTTATACAATAATAAAATTACGTGAATTATTAATTAAAATATATTTTTGACGACATTAAAAATTATTAATTAAATTAATAATTTATTAATAAAAATGATCATTTGTTATGAAATTAAAATTTAAGAGGCAAAATGTAATTTGTAGAGAAAAAATTAGTTATTAAATATCCATCCTCTTTTTTTTTTTTTTTTTTTTGAACGAAAAAAAAAGGGCTCTGTGGTGTCATCATGGCCCCGTTGGGCCCTAGTCCTGGGGTAGCCAGTTGCCAGTTAGGAATTAACCCCCACCAAGTGAGGGACCCACCACCAGGGCACTAATGGAGGGCAACTACACACCGCAACAGAGGATAGAGTTCGAGGGGAGTATGAACGTGTTCTCAAAGAGATTTCAAACGCCCCTCCCAAGAATCGACCCTGGCTCTCGGCTAGGAAATGTGCTGCATCCTCCACCAGGCCACCAACCCTGGTGGTAATATCCATCCTCTATAAAAAGGATGAATGCAGCAGGACAAAAAATTGTACTAACTTTTTATTTTATGAAAGAATGGTGTGTCTCATAAATTTTCTCAAAACAAATATTGGAAATGGTGAAACAATGTAAACAAACCAAAATGATATAATATATAACTATATAAGGTTCTGTTTGAATCATGAATTTAAAAAGAAATTTTGAATAAAAAGAAAGGAAAATGGAAGAAATATAGATAAAAAAAATTTAATTTATATTTTAATCATATATTTTTTGCTTTTTTCTTTTGAAAATTGGGTAAATTAAACTGACACTCCCTAAGATTTCTATTTAATACAAATCTCTCTCTCACATTTGAAAAATTACACTTGCCCCCTTGTCAGATTAAAATGACATATTTACTCCTTAACCTTTATACATATAAAATAATAAAATAATATAGATATTTTGTTCATATCATTTCAAAAGAAATAACAAGCCCTGTTTGGTAGAGCTGTGGGAAAGTGCTTATAGCTTATGCCTAAACAGCTTATAGCTTATAACTATGACCATAAGCTGATTTCCAGCTTATTCTTAAAGCATCTCCTGCCCCACTCAAAGAATAAGCTGATTTCTGACTTCCAAAAAGCTATAAGCTATAATCTATAAGCTAAACCAAACACATCAAAATAGCTTAAATTAAGCTGAAAGCTGAAATAAGCTGTAATTAAGCTCTGCCAAACAGGCACACAATCATCTTCTTTGGTTTAACTCACACAAAAAATAAATTTTTTTTTATTGTTCATGTTTTTTTTTAATTTATATGTTTTACTTAATTTGTTTAATATTTTAAGTAATTATTTTATTTTATTTTTAAATACACCTAATCTAGATATACTTAAAAAGTATAAATATTTTGTGATTTTTTTTTTTAAATTTACCAAATTTAAAAAAATATAAAAATTCAATACATTATCTTATTTTGATGAATTCAATGATTTTTTTTAAAGTTGTGTATAAATTATATATATATATATATATTTAAATATATCTAGATTAAATTAATCTAATCTAGATATAATAGTGGAAATAAAAATGAAAAATCATATTTATATATAAAAATTTATACAAAAAATATCATAAAAATATTGTGATAGTGATATTGTTGTAAATATAAATTATGTTTATGGGTGTTTTGTTTTAAAGTGAAATGTCACCATTAAACTATAGGGTGATTTTACTTATACCATTACTTTACCTCTTTACGCCTTCCGTATGAGTTCCCTCCCCCTCCCCCAATCCCAATTTTATCCATATGTGAAATTACCTTTGAGGACAAAACACTAAAATTAAATATATTTTGTTATCTCCTTGCACCTTTTGATCTTCAATCTCTACTCCTCTTTTTCCTTTCTTAATTTTTCTTTTCTCTTACGCATCTCTTTTCAAAAGTGAGAATCATAGTATTTTGATCATAGAAAGCAATGAACGAAGAAACAGTAGTGAAGAACCATAAAAAAAGTGAAATTGTGAGTTTTTTTTATTTATTTGGTAGGTTTTTGTTTCGTTTTTCTGGACTGGTGTTTGACTTTCGTTCGATGGTTTGAAATCGAATAAAATAAAATAGTCCGACATCACATTGCCGAACAAAAATATAAGTCTGGTAACTAACTACCGAATAAAAGATACATTTCTGGTAATCCCAAACCGAAATTTTTTAATTTGTTCGACTTCTCATTACCATGTATTTTCAGTTTCATTTTCTATATTTTTTTGTTTTTTTTCCTGGAAGGATTATACTTATACTCATTGCAACAACACAAGTACTGCAATATTAGTGGACTCTAGTTATGAATTCATTACAGATGAGGTTTGTTAAGTTTTTTTTTTATGAATACGAATTTTTTTTTATTTTTAGTTTGTATTGTGTTTTATTAATAATTTGATGTATAAATATATTTATTATCTTTAGATTTTTAATAGTCATGAAGCATTAATTAAATGGGCTTATGACGTTGAGAAGAATACTGGATTTGTTATTGTTATAAAGACATCAAATACAGGAGGCAATGGTAGAAAACCAAGACTTACACTTGATTGTGAAAGAAGTAGTTAATATAGAGACAACAAGAAGATTAAAGGGGAACGATTGAGGTAGATATGTTCTAAAAAGTGTGGATGTCTATTTCTAGTAAAGGGAAACAATTACCTACAAATTACCAAGACGAATTGTGATAACATGTTTGATTGATAGATGCAAACAATGACAGATTTTATAGATACTTAATGGATATTTGTACACTTGATGTTTTATAATTAATTTTATGGATACTTTTTATGTATGATTTTATGGATGCGTGTTTAGTTTATGAATTTTTTTATGGATGCTTCAAGGAAACAGTAAATCTTTCAAAGTACAGCGACGGAGGCCTAGACAACTCTATTGTAGTTTGGTAACATAACACTAGAGTAATCCTATTTGTATAACAATGTATCACTGAACAGAGACTTCATAAGTGGTTAAAATTAATTTCTTGTTATCATTTAATTGGACAGTAACATAATGTTAGGAAAAGAATATTGTCTAGTAACATAGTACTGGAGTAATTCATATTAATTAGCGTTATATTACCAAACAGGCGCACCACAAATTAAAAAATCATTGTTTGGAAGAAAGTAGCTCTGTAAATGTATAGTTACAAAATACTGGAGAGATCTATTTTTCTGGCAGTATAACACCACAATAATGTATATTATTTAGCACCGTGTTAACAAAATTAGTGGTGTAAAGAGATGAAATAGTTAATTTAGGATTAGTTTTGGTAATATATTCGGGGTGTAATGAGAATTACATTTTTTTTAGTGGTGTAATGAGATGGAGGGTGTAAAGAGGTTAAATAATGGTGTAAGTAGAATCGCCCTAAACTATATCATTGTGTTTAAAAATTCTATATAAAATTTATATTTATATATCATCACTCAATAAGTATATGATCATGTAGAATTTAATGATGGAAAGTTATAGAATGTATTCATGATGATAGGAAGAAGAAATGGTAGAAAAAGGGACAAGATAGTTATTTAGAAAATTTTAGGGTATGACATCATCAATACAGGGGTAATTTGTAATGAGATTACAAATTTCAAGGAGGAGAGTGTAATTTTTCAAATATGAGGAAAAATCTATATTAAACATAAACCTTAGGGTGTCACTATAATTTACCCTTGAAAAACCTACCCAATTTTATAATTTAAGAATAAATTACACTTACAACCCTGAGGTTTGGGTTTAATATATGAAATTAAGTTTTATACGGCTGTGCCGTAAATACAGAATTTACGGACAACCAACAAAAAGAGGCCAAGTCAGCAAGCTCCATCAAAATTTTATTTTGCACTCTCCCTCATTTTATCACAACTCATGTCCTCACTTCGAGCAACAAACCACTAAACACCGTCGGCTTCCTTCCCTCCGTTCCCAATCCACTACGACGACCACTGTGCCCTCTTTTCCCCTTCTGGCTTCACCATCACTCTCTCTCTCTCACAGCCACCGCCGGCACCATCAACTGGACCCTCCTTCTCCTTCTCCATCTCCATCCCTCTCTCGCCGATCGCTGTCGTTGTTGCCTTTTCTCTCTCGCCAATTATCAGTTATAATCTTTCAAATCAAATTGTATTTCTTAGAATTTCTAATTACTGATTGATTGTTGCTTGTAGATGGTGATGGGTTTGCAATATTAGTAAAAAAAGTGAAAAAATGGAATGCACTATTTGTTTCCTGTACAAGATCTCCTTCAACTTATCATCAATTATATGGTCTTTGAATAATTGTTCTTGCGGGAAAAAGGAAGAGGCGTTTGGCAGTGGTATGACTGGGGAGAAGACGGGATCCACTAACCAGATAATAATAGAGTATTTAGGCTGATGTGGCACTTTTGTATTGGCTGTCCGTAAATCCTTCGTTAACGGGACAACCGTGTACAATACAATCTCTTAATATATATTACTCCTAACGTTTGAAAAATTATACTAACTCCACTGTCATTTAATTATTTAGACGGAATGAAGATATTGAACTCATACATTCTTTCTTTTCTTACTTTGCTTTACTTTCTTTTTTCTTTCTTTCTCTCTCTCTCTCTCTCTCTCTCTCTCTCTCTCTTTTCCTTTGCTTTATTTATTTTTTTAATGTAATTTTTTTTTTCTACTAAGAATTGTTACCTTTTATATAAATAGAAGGTTTGTGAAATGAAATTATTAATCACAGAAGTAAAAATATATTTTTCAGAATGTCAGATGAAATATGATTAGATCAAATCTCAAGTAGTGTCGCTGTAATTTACACGTAATTTTTAAATACAACATAAATATTATTTGAACTTAGAAAAAAAGAAAAGAAAAAGTAGATGCCATGCGATAATGATGATGAGATGGTATGATGAGATGACATGACATGATGTTTTGCCATTTTCCTGGGGTGTTCCTAAATTGATGAGATGGTTTTTTTTTTCCTTTTTTTCCCTCTCTTTCAGGATTATGCGTAAAACGACGTCGTTTTGAACTAAGTAAAGGGACAATAACCTTATTTTGGCGAGGCCGAAAAATTCATCCACCACATTCGTGCTTTAGACTCGTGAATCGATTTTTGACAATTTAAGGTCTTGTTTGGCATGTCAGTGTTTTAGCTTAAAAGTTAAGAAATTATTAAAAAAATCAAAAATTTTATAATTTATATAAAAAAGTTAAAGATTCTTTTTTTTCTCTACTTTTTACACATCTTTTCGCAAAAAACTAAAAAGGCATCCCAAACATACTAATTTTTTTAAACTCATATTTTAGCCAAAAATTCAAAAATTTACTAAAATAACATGTTCCTAAATAAGCCTTAATTTGTGATTTAGACTTGTTTACATGTTTGTGGTTTGAAAAAAAATAAATAAATATGTAATCGTTCGCAGTACAGATTGTGATTTGTACATGAAAAATCTAGAAATCCCCTAAATATTGATTTGTGATTATGTATCAATTTTAAACAGCAAATAACAATTCCAATCAAACAATCAAGACAAATTGACACAACGATTTTAACGTGAAAAAATCACAATTGGAGCGTCTCCAATTGTGATAAAAAGCCACGGGTCAAAGCCACAAAAAATCCACTAAGAAGACGAAAGGAATTACACAAGTGTACTCTCAATTACCTAGCGAATCCACGCCCGAATTGAACCGACCTCTATATGGTTCTTTCACCACGGTTTTCACCTCAAAATTGTCTTGCCCAACGTTAAATCCACAACGTCGATGTCGAATCCACGATGATGAGCCACTTCAGAATCCACCAAAGTTTTAGGCCCAAATTTCACAGAATCTACCGAAGAACAACTCTCTTTTTTGTATTGAACAAATAAAACAAACAAACCTTTGATATAATCTACTCAATTCATGATTAAACTCTCACATATATCAAAGGAAACAAGCAAAGAAGCTCCAGATGAAAACCCTAATACCCAAGAAGAAGATCTGGAAGCCATACCTTAAAATCTGACTGAAACACTTATTTATAGAAAATAGATCCGCAATCTTCGCTTGAGCGCAACAATGGCCACTCAAGCGAATCTACGCTCGAGCTCAGGAATGGCCGCTCGAGCGGGAAAAAACAACTCCTAATACTTTTGCAAGCAAGTGAAAGTACGGGATTAAGATCACAAACTCCTTTGCATAAGCACAATTTGGGTTGGATTCGCATTTAAAACTCATAGTCTCACTAAAATAAAAGATCGAATACAATTACAATTGAAAGGAGTTTTGTCAAACGAGATTTCCAAGAATAAAAACCTAACAATCTTCCCTTTTGGTAATGCCGTGACAAAACACACCTAACACATAAAATCCTAATCACCCTAACCCATTACATCCAACAAAAACAAACTTTTTTCTCAAGGTCATGATCTGCAAAACAGCTATTAGTGCCACAATCTCCAAAACCCCTTACAGCAACAAAAACAACAGACATATGACAAGATTATCTTGAAGCATGAGATGGAAATATGAATAGATATAAATTGGAGATTTTAAGAACATGTAGCATAAATAGATGACAATCCTAAGAAACATGCAAACACTCTCAAATACCATTTTTGCTATTAGTACTCAAACTTCTCTATTTTTTTGTAATGAATTGTCAAAGGAAGCTCAAACAACGAAAACAAGATCAAAAACCACACAAGCAGAGACAAGATGATGGAAAAATTAATAACCTGAGAGAAATAAGCAATAAACAAGCAGTGGATAGCAACATACAAACCAACTAATGCTAATCTTCCTTACCAAACCAATCAATGTAAGGATAACCTGAACTCCCCCTCCCTAAAAACAACCACAAGCGTGGAAAACAATGAATAAGAAGAAAATGACAAAAATAATATGGTGGTGCAAACAAGAAATTTTAGATTTGTACCTTAAAATACACAAGAATATCCGAAAAACACAATAACTTGAAAACACAATGTGCACAGCCTCTAGAAGATTCCTAATAAAAAAAAAGTGATGCATTATGTGAAAAGCATAGATCCCATGATAAAAGTGTGTGTGACTCTTGGAGTTCAACAAATACTAGATTCAAATCCTATTAGCGATCTGAAAGCTAGACCTTCAGCAAGAGAATCTAAGCACAACAAAGGAAAGTCAAACCACTAGGAATCAAAAGGCATTTGTTGAGTAAAAGCGGAGGCTCCCCCTCAATCAATGAATCTTTTCTTTTTCCTTTTTTCTTTCTTTCTTTTGCACATTTTTTTTTTCTTTTTCTTTCTTTTGCACATTTTATTCTTTCTTTTGCACACTCTTTGGCGGCTAACACGCTCAAGAATATGGAAACAGAACCAGAGAAGCATGGATACAATAAGGATAGACTGGTTGATGAATCTGAGGTAGCCTTTTCCTTATGCCTTAATTGCAAAGAACTGAAGGGAAAGCCGTGGAGATACAAAAAGATGGAAGGTGGTTAAGAGACTCAACATTACTCATGATATGCTAATATAGGTCAATTCCTCTAGAAAAACAAAAGATAAAATGCCGGAAGTCCATAGAGAAAAAAGATCACTAAGGCGGAAAACTGATATTTGCTAATCCAAAAGTGTGTATAGAATGAGACATACTAATCAAAGAATACACACTCCGAAATGAGTAAAGACCACAGAAAGCACACACATATTAACATGTACTGGATATTCTCATCAATTCCAATATGCAACAAGAACTTCTCAAAAATTTTAAGCTTGCAAAACCATACTAAGAAAAAAAATTTGGATTTTTTTCTTTTTAAAACAAAGCAAGATTAAAAATAAAAAAAAAATAAAAAAATGAACAAGCACACACTAAATGATATCACACATTAAATGATCCAAAAAGAAAAAACACACAGAAACCCCCAAAAAAAAATGAATAAACAACTTAACACAAGTCAAATTTTCTCACCCAAACCGCTTTAGTATGAACAAAGTTGTGAGAATTGCAGTTCTTGGGTGGTGTCTTGATGTTGTGGTTCCCTTCCTCTTCAATGAGAATCCGTCTTGACATGGTTTCCAACTTCCTATTCCTAGGTCTAGGAAAACACAACCTCTGTTTATGTTTGGTCTCAAATAAATCAAAATAACGAGGTCTAATATGACCTTTAACCTCATTACCACCAATGAAGTGTCTCCTATCTCACGAGATGTTAGAATTTCTTCCATTTCTATGAGACACTCGCCCATGCAACTCATAACAATAAGGCCGAATATGACCATACATACCACAATGATGACAAATAAAAATAGGGTGTACCTTCTTTTCTTTGGCCTTACCAACTTTAGGAAGATTGAGAAGTCTTTCCTTTCGATGAATCTTGTGCTCCCCCTACACTTGGGTTCTTGTATCATGAGATGTGGATGCACTCGGTTTTTGCTCTTTGTTATCACCAAAGCCAATGCCACTCTTGTCATAACACATTTGTTGAGACCCAATGATACTGTCCAAAATCTTTGATCCTTTGTTTCAAAGAGCAATAGTAGCAATAGCACACTTGAGTTCTTCCTCTTTCTTGATCATTAGTTCTTTCAAGGCAATTTGAGACATCTTGAGAGTTTCAGTCTTTTCTTCATACGTAGCATAGATTTGCTGTAGCTCATTCCTCTCTGTCTCATAAGTCAAGAGTTTTGCACAAAGAGCTTGTCGATCACTAGAAATCTTAATGGCATCATTCCTAGCCTCGGAAATCTCCTTCTTTAATTTGACATTCTTACTTTCATATGCTTTGAGTTTCGTAGTGAGTTTGTCATTAAATTTGGATAAGTTAAGAGATTCCTTATACAACTTTTTATAAGCTTGCTGAAGCTCTTCATCTTCACTCCTTGAGGATTCATTATCAGTGGCATTCTCAACCGACCTCTTCGGATACTCTACTTGTCCTTTAATTTCAGAAGCCGCCATGAAAGCAAGGAATTGTTCATGCCCCCGTTCGCCTTGTGCTTCGGTGTCACTTTCATCGTTATCAAACTCTAATTCATCATCCCAAGTGATAGCGGAGGCTTTCTTCTTCCTCAAACGATTAGAGCATTCTTGAGCAAAGTGGCCACATCTTTGGCATTCATAGCATTGGACTCTTTCAGAGTTCTCTTGTATCTTTCCTTTCTCTTTCTTGGTTATAGAATTAATTTTGAGTTTATCTTTGCCTTTGGATTATGAGTTGATTCCAAAAGATTAGGATTTTTTTTCTTCAGAAAAGACTTTTTAAATTGTTTAACGAAGGCATCTATAATCTTGGAATCAATCTCACTATCCTCATTAAAATCCTTTCCAACTCTATGAGCACTACTTAAAGCAATATCATCTTTTTGTTTCTTTTTGAAATTTCTATGTGCCTTATAAGTTTGGAAATTTCCAACCAAATGATCCAGCTTGAGGTTATCAACATCTTGAGCCCCCTCAATAGTCATAACTTTTGGTTGGAAACGATCGAGCAAGGACCTCAAAATTTTTCCCACAATCTTGAATTCTGGTATTTTTTCACCTAAATTGAAGCTGAAATTTACAATGTCACTCAACTTCGCATAAAATTCATCAAATGTCTCATTATTTTTCATTGAAAGGTTTTCGAAACTAGACGTGAGCCTTTGAAGTTTTGAGCGTTTATCCAAAGGAGTGGCCTCATGAATAGTTTGTAAGATATCCCAAGCCTCTTTTGCGACTTCAAAATTGCAAATACGACTAAATTTTTCAGGTGTGACAGCGCAAAAGAGAGAATTGATAGCTTTACTATTCCAGCTACTATTTTGGTAATCAATTGTGTCCCATTTATTAATTGGTTTGGGGAAGGTTAATCCATCAACGATAATCGTCGATTCGGTCCATCCATACATAACAGATTGCCAAACTTTTTTCAGCAGTAGATTTTAAAAATGATCTCATCCGTGCTTTCCAAAAAGAATAATTGGATCCGTCAAGTAGGGGTGGTCGAATCATAGAATTTCTCTCACGAATTGAATCCATTATCATAAATCAAACAAGATTTCGCTCGAAAAGATTTTTTTTTTTTAAAATAGAGTGACCTACTCTGATACCAATTGAAAAATCTAGAAATCCCCTAGATATTGATTGTGATTATGTATCAATTTTAAGCAGTAAATAACAATCCCAATTAAACAATCAGGACAAATCGACACAACAATTTTAACATGGAAAAACCACAATTGGAGCGCCTCCAATTGTGATAAAAAATCACGGGCCAAAGCCACAAAACAATCCACTAAAAATACAAAAGAAATTACACAAGTGTACTCTCAGTTACCTAGCGAATCCACGCCCGAATTGAACCGACCCCTATATACTTCTTCCACCACGGTCTTCACCTCGGAATTGTTTTATCCAATATCGAATCCACTACGTCGATGTCGAATCCACGACGATGAGCCACTCCAGAATCCACCAAAGCTTCAGGGCCAAATTCCACGGAATCTACCGAAGAACAAGTCTCTTTTTTGTATTGAACAAATAAAACAAACAAATCCTTTGATATAATCCACTCAATTCATGATTAAACTCTCACAGATATCAAAGGAAGCAAGCAAAGAAGCTCCAGATGAAAACCCTAATACCCAAGAAGAAGATCTGGAAGTCGTATCCTAAAATAGGATTGAAACACTTATTTATGGAAAACAGATCCGTGATCTTCGCTCGAGTGCAAGAATGGCCGCTCGAGCGAAAAAAAACAACTCCCAGTACTTTCACAGACGAGTGAAATTTTTGAAAGGTCATGATTTTCGCTCGAGCGCAAGAATAGTCACTCGAGCTGAAAAACAGCTCGATCCCTGACATAGTCAGCGAAGTGGCAAACATGATAAGATTAAGATCACAAACTCCTTTGCATAGGCACAATTCGAGTTGGATTCACATCTAAAACTCATAGCCTCATTGAAATAAAAGATCGAATACAATTATAATTAAAAGGAGTTTTGTCAAACGGGATTGCCAAGAATAAAACCCTAACAGTACATATAGGGTTCGCGGATGTGCAAAAGTTGCTGGCTGTTTATGGATTAAGCTTTTTCTTTAAAATTTTATTTTTGTACTTATTTATTGTTGGGCGTTTTCCTTCTATTTTTTAAATATTATTTTGGGCCTTGAAATCACATATTTCTTCATGAAATTATTATTTTTCATATAATTTATACCAAATAAATTACAGTCTATCTATACAATTTACTTCTAGAAAGAAACAAATCATAAGCACAACATAGGATCAGTCAATTGACTCACATTCACTTTATAAAAAATGTATAAACTAAACAATGTATACAGATGCGGACGGGTGCGTGCTAGTGCGGGTAAAACCTGTGACTCATCTGAAACCCACAAAACAAGAGAATTCCACCCTGCATCTGACCCTTACGATTATGTGAAACCGTCCAAACAGGTGCGTGCGGTTCGAGTTGGACAGTTTTGTGGGCCGGATAACCCTGTACCCAATCCTAATATATATATATATATATATCATGATAAAGCCAAACAGTCCCTAAAATCAAACATGCATTTAGGGGCCCTGAATGGCTACTGGGAATTAAAAATCTATATTATATATAATTGCAAAACATTACGTGTGTTTTTGAAAGTCCTAATTATTTTTCTCAATTTTTTAAATTATTAAATATTAAATATACAAGTGGCATACAGTTATTGGTCAATCTAACTATATTTAATTTGAAAATTTAAAAATCTTTAAAACTATTGTCATAAAAATTTGAAAAATTATAACTATAGATGTAACTAATAATATTTAATTTGACATTTTAAAATTCCATAAATAAAAAATATCAAAATGAAATTTTAGCCATATGTACCTTTAGCAAAATTTGAAAATATTTAAATAACTTCAACAAGAATATGTAAAAAATGAATTAAAAATCCTAAATACATTTTAAAATAAATAAATAATATGGAATTCTCCATTTATGAACATTTGTTTCCAATTATTTTTTAAGTTTTTTTTCATTTTTTCTATAAACATAATGAAATGTTTGAAACTGCCTATTATTTCATATCATTTTCATATTTGTGTGAAAATAGGTGCTTTTTAAAAGGTTTATTGTTTTGAAGAAAACAAAATAGTAAACTGTTTTCAAAACAATCTTCCCAACAAATATTGTTTTTAAACTTCCTTTCATTTAATTTTTTTTTGTCAATCACAATCATTCTCAATTTTGTATTGGACCACAATTTATTCACACGCACATAAAAAAAAAAAAAAAAAAAAAAATCATCACAATGAATTATATATATTATTTATAGATAACGGATCATGTTTTCCGTGCATAGCACGGATTGTAGGCTAGGCAAGTGATAAGTTTTTTTTATTTAAATTATCATATTAACCTAATACATATTTATATTTATATGAATTATACAATATTAATGGTTGAGTTGTTTTAAGGATGAGAAACGGGAGTTGCAAATTCTCAAACTAAATTTCTTATTTTTATAATAAAAAAATATCTATAGTTTTATAAATTTCAAATTTAAAAAATAATAAAATTTGAAATTTAAAACTTAAATTTTAGTTAAAACAATCATTATCCATTAGAAATCCATGATTTATCAAATTCCTTCTCAAAAAAAAAAAAAAAGTCACAGCTAAATCTTAATTTGATAAAATTTTAGATTTTACATTTTGTCCTTATCTCTAATTCAAACTTGCATAGCAATATCCACTCGATATTGGAAAATGTTGCAACTTAAGCCAAATGGGAAAATTGAGGTTATGTATATATATATATATATATTTTTTTTTTTTTCATTTTGCTGACAGGAGACAAATGAGACCACAATGATGAGGTTATATGTTGTTAATCAATCTTTTGTGTCATGACCATTGCTGATTGATCATGTTGTAACATTTTTTACATGTTTCAATTGTTCACTTTTGTAATACCTTGCTAGTTATTCATGGAAATTAAGCTCCAAAGATTAACATGATTGGAGTAACCCTTGGCAATGCAAGCCTACTATTGGGTACATGATGATCCTATAATATTTGTTTCGTGTGTGTCATATTAGTATGTGTCATCTATGTATGATTAATCTTTAAAAGATAAACACGATTGGACTTTTGGTAAAATTTAATATTCAAAAGATAAACACGATTGGACCCTTGGCAAAATTTAGCAATGCAAGCCCACTATTCGGTACATGTTAATCCTACAAGATTTGTTTCACAATACATTTCAGTTATTTTTAATTTATATTTTTATCTTTCATTGATATTGGTGTGCATATCATCTATGTATAGTTAATATTTCTTATAAACCCTCTCTAATTGGCAGATTTATAAGACAAAGTTGTGGGTGATGAATTTTAATTTATATTAAATTTTTACTACATTTTATTACTTCTATGTGCAAAGTATTCATTTTATCTAATATTTTTTTATTTTAATTTAAGATGTAACTTTTAACTATTGATTTTGAAAAGAGTTTGCTAGAGCAGCCGAGTTGAATATTAGAAAAAGTTATAATTCAATATGATTCTCTCTCTTCTTCTGTTTTTTCTTTTAAAAGATTTTACAATTCATACGCATTTTAAGAATTTATTGCATGTAATTGATTTATTGCACCTGGGTATAATTCAAATATTTTAATTTGTTAATGGTTAGTTTAATTTCATATTGTACTTTGTTAACAGTTTATCAATTCAATATTAGTGTGAAGCACAACTTTCTTTTTTCTAAAGATTTGTTTGAATGACTTCAAATATTTCTTAAATGTGCATAGTACGGGCTCTTCACTAGTAGATCATAAGGTATAAATTAAACACACAATTTTTCTTTCTATTTGTCAAAAGGATTAATTATTTCTCAGTTGAATAACTATTGACGTAGTTAATTATACCTTTCATCCATTTAATTTGATTTAAATTTTATTTTAGTCCTTATAATTTTAAATTAATTAATATTTTCTCATGCCAGGGGAAGCATGCTTCCAAATAAAATTTGCACACACATAAAAGAGAAATACAAAATATTTAACATGGGCAAAAAAGATAAATTATTCATTGTGAATGACAAAGAGTACAATGATAAAATAAAAATACATAAAACTCGAGATCCATACTCAAGAGTAATTGAGTCCATGAACCCTAATTGTCGATTGGGTGTTCATTTTTGAAGTGAGAATACATTGGATTCACAAAAGCAGAGCTTTGATTTTATTAAAGTAAATCCAAATTCAAAAACCCTTTAATAGGAATTCAACTAATGTAGTACATCGGGTCGGGTAGCTTGAAAGTCCGATTGCCAATATGGGTTCCCAAGATGTCACTCCATTGATCACCCATGTTTCCAAGAACTCTGTATCCTTCCTTCTCTAGCTTCTCCCTTTGACTTGATTTATATGCCACTGCCGTGGTCCCTGTATCTGCTGATCCCCTGGTAGAACCCAAAAAAAAATTATTTATTATTTATTTTTTTTGTGACTTCTTAAAATTAAATATATTAAGGGTGTGTCTGTGAAATTTATTTATTTTTAGTGGATTTTTCTTAATCAATTTAAAAAAAATTCAAAAAAATTATATTTTTAGATTCTATCAACTAGACGGATCGAAAATGTAAAATAAAAAATTAAAATCAAATCCACTAAAAATTTAAAAAAGCCAAAAAAAAATTGTTTTTTTATTAAACTTTTTTTTGTTGACTTTTTCAAAAAAAAAAATACCATTTAAATCCTTCTACAGTAGACAAACTAAAAATAAAATTTTTGATACAAATTTTTAAAAAATATGAAAAACTCACATTTTTTTAGAATTTTTTTGTCTTCAATGATTTTTTTTACTTTTCAGGTTTGTCTAGTGTAGAATGATTTAAACAGTAAAAAAAGAAAAAAGAAAAAAAGAAAACAGTTCAATAAAGACAGAAAAAAATGCAAAAAAAACAAACAAACAATTTTTGGCATTTTTTTTTGGGTCTTTAGTTGACTTTTTTTTTTTTTTTTTTTTCCAATTTTGAAAATTTATTTATTTATTTACTTTTTTGGCCTGTTTAGATTTGAAAGTGTAAAGTTTTTAAAAGCATTTAAAAAAAAGTCCACTAAAAATGAAAATTTTAAAAATTCTCTAATAATAACTAAATTTTTAAATGAGTTGATGATTAATTGTGTGAAAGTATTAGGGATTATATAAAACTAAAACAGAAAGAAGAGTGAAGTAGGGTGTGTTTGCTTACCTCAATAAGAGCTTCTCCAAAGTATGGTATCCAACTTTCTCCAAGTTGTTTCCAGTGACATTTCTTTGGCTTTCTGGTCTTCCAGTTAGGAAGACAACCTTAAACTTAAGAGAGAGTAGCTTTTTGTATAGTCTCAGACTCTCTGGCAATGCTGGTGCTTCTCCCTCATTCACCCATTTGTTGTAAATTGTTGCATTATATGGCTCCACCCTGAAATTTCCATTGTTATATACATTAATTGTTGTCATAGTAATTAGCTCAACATCTTTAAAAAAAAAATGTCAAATTATACACGTGTCCTCTTTAATTTGCTTCTTGTGTCAATTTGAGCACGCAATTCTAATTAGGGATGGGCACTAGCTCGCTAACTTGCCTGCCTCGCATTTTTAAGGGTTTAGAATTGATATTCAAGCCCATAGGGCCGAACTGCAGTTAGGACAATAAACAAGCCAAGTTGAGCAAAGTAGTAAATTGTTCAAGATTGATAATAAACCAATCTCAAGTGAGTTTTTAAGAAACTAATCTCAAGTTGAACTCAAGGAATTTTATTTTTTATAATATATAGAAGTTTATTAGTCAAGCTTGCCTTGAAAATTTAACGAGTTTAAAGTATTATTTAAGATTGATTTGTTTGCATATCGTGTCAATCTTAAACAAACTTTTAACGAGCCGAACATGAGTCGTGATTGAATAGCTTGGTTCATTTAAGAGCCCTAACTGCACTAAACTTTTATTAAATGGACTAGACTTGAGAATAGTCTTTGAGCCTAATCCTATCTGATTATTATTATATTTTATATATTACATAAATGCACATATATAATTAATTGAGTTTCATTTTTGTTTAAATTAAAGAAGATACACTTGAGAAAGGAAAACTACATCCCACTACAAGAAAAAACACCTTTGGCGACTAAATTTTTAGTCGCCAAAGGTCCTACTTTAGTCGCCAAATGTCAGAAATTCACTTTTCCCGACTAAAATTTTTGGTCGCCCATGTTGTCGCCAATACTTCGTCGCGGAATGGCTTTGGCGACTAAAACAGTTTTGGTCGCCCATATAACCATCTTCAGCGACTAAATATGTCGTCGCCAATAGTCAATTTCTTTTTGGAAGTTATACCATTGCCGACTAAAATTTTAGTCGCCAATAGTTTATTTTTATTTTATTATTTTTGCCTTTGGCGACCAATCCATTTAGTCGCTGAAAGTATTTTCAAAAAAAAAAATTTTTTGGCCTCCGTTGCTCTCAACAGGTTTCGAACCTGTGACCTGGCACTATTCACACGCCAAACCCTGCGCCCATCACTCCATCCACCATGCCAGCACTCCTTCACATGCACATATATACAATATATATTATTTATATAGTATGTTAACTGCAATTAATACAAAATAATATTTATAAATATAATTTTTTTAATTAAATATAATTCATATAAAAAATAAATTATTTACTAAAAAAAAATTAGGCAACTTTTGGCGACTAAAACCAAATTTTAGTCGCTAATTGTATTATTTTCGGCTACTAATTATTTATTTGTCGCTAAAAAAACAAGTTCTCAATTAAAAATCAGCACTTTTGGCGACTAAACAGAAATTTCGTCGCCAAAACCCGTACTTTGGGCGACTAAAATTGATTTTCGTCGGCAAAACCCCGCTTTCAGCGACTAAACCTGTTTTTAGTCGCCAAAACCATACCTTTTCGCTACTAAATTATTTTAGTCGCTAAAAACCGTGACTTTTGGCTACTAAACCAACTTTAGTCGCTGAAAACCCTATATTAGGCGACAAAAATTCCTTTTAGTCGCTAAAACGCTACTTTTCGGCGACTAAAATCTTTTAGTCGCTAAAAACGTGCTTTTCGGCGACAAAGTCCAATTTAGTCGCCATTTCTTGAACTTTTAGCGACGAAATGTCATTTTTTGGTCGCCAATTGTGCTTTTTTTTGTAGTGTCCCCAAACTCTAGACATAGAATATAATGAACAAAAATAAAAAATTTGTCCCAATTTTTATTTTATAAAACTTGTTTTCTATTTAATATATGCATTTATTGGGAAAGCTTTGGATTGAACTCGTAAATCATTAATTTGTCTTTCCCTTTTTGGTGTTATTCTTAATATATAGGATCAGATTCGGATAAGAATTACATGATCTTATAAAATTTAATTATTAAGATCAAAAGATCCTATTTATAATTTTTTTTTATACGATCTGAATCGATTATATTCAAATAGATCGTAAGATTTGAATCAGGATTTTGATGTCTGTGGTTGCAAGTGTCCGATTAAGGTGGTCACTACTAGGGCATAAAATCAAACAAACTTTTCAGATCAAAATCTGGATCTGAAAATCTAAGTAATAGGGGATAAAAGGATGTATAAAATTAATGGAGTCTGATATTGAAAAGACATTTTAAAGTTATGCAAAGGCATGCCCTTCAAAGTTTAGTCCATTTTCTTATTACAATCTTTTTTGCTGCATGTATTCCATGAAATGAATTTTAAGGTAGAGATCTTCCATGTACAATAAACAACAGATGCTTTAAAAGATGAAATTAATATAAGATAGACAAAATATATACATATATATATATTGTAGTCACATATGCAAAGGCACTTCAAAAGTTTTAAATCATTTTCTTATTACAAGAAGTTATAAATCATATGCTCTAAAAGGTGAAGAAATGGGACTAAAAGATACATGCAAAAATAATGGAGTCAAAATATTAATATGCAAAGGCACCTCAAGGTTTTCTTCATTCCTTCCAAGGGTTAAAAAAATATCATCCTATCATTTATTTCAAGGGAGATTTCCCAATAAATTGTTAGTGTATAAAGTAATTGCAAATTGAGGTATAAATCAATGAAAATGAGAGTCATGTTTCGGAATAAGTTATCTGGTAGGTTCGTCTTACCACGTGATTATGTGTCCACTAAATAATAAAAGAATATGTGACAAGCTTGTCTAAAAAATAACAAACAACATGATTGTATCTTTAAATCTCTACTATAAGAATGACAAATCAAATTCATCGATCTACGAAATAAGGCATAACTCTAACTTGCAATTTCATAAATTTGAAATAACCTTTCTATTTGCCAAATTCTCCCCATATTTATCTTGCAATACCATATTATATTTACTTGAAAAAATCTACGAGCACAGAGCACAGAAGATACCATATTACTTGAAAAAATCTACGAGCACAGAGCACAGAAGATACCAAACACAAAATGCACAAATATATGAGACAAAATGTTCACAATTATAAATGTAAATATTTTGAGTTACATCTAAGTCTTATTCTGTAAAGTTCTTTCAGAGCACGTAACACATTTACTTACCCAAATCCATGGTGAGCATAGTAAGGTAGATTAGAGAGAGTGGTCTCATCTATGTCAAAGACCCATACATCCTTGCCATCACCAGCAAGCTTGAGGCTCTGGGCATAGCTCAAAGCCTGGTCTACAACAGCTTTTGAATCTTCCCGGTACTGGTCGCCGAGCATGTAGTGTCCAATGTAATTTTCGCATGATTGTGGCACTGTCTTCCAATCAATAATGTTGTGAGTTTCGACACCGAATCGCCAACTCAGGCACGACAACCCACGAACAGGTGTCCCGGCAGAGCCGGACTGTGGCCGGAGAGGGTGAATTTGGTGGAGAACTTCCACTTCTTGTGATCCATTGGGGGATACTGCAAGTGTGCCAAGAAAGAGTAGTAGTGATAGCAACCCCATGTTAGAAAGTATTTGGTTGAGTTTGAAAAAACGTTGACATCCAAAGTGGTAACTAGCCTCTTTAAATAGTACTCTCAAAATCGCTTTCTCTATCCCAATGTACTATGGTTGGTAAAACAATGATAAAAATTTTAAAATACAAAATTCGTGTGGTTAGAAATAGAATATTTATTAAGTGCTTTGAAATATCACGTTGAATTGTTTGTGTGACATTCTTGATTAATAAGAAATCTCAATATATATAGTTTACTAATTATTTAACAAAAATAAGTAAGCCAGTTCCCTTTGTAAAATTTCTAATTATATGATTAGACAATAGTATCACATAATATTCTAAAATTATTGAATAATTATCCTTAAAATCGCTGGCCTGTATATGCTTCTAAATACAATAAAAAAAAAATTCTCTCGAGACTTAATTTTTTTTATAGGGTACAAAAGTATTCCTTAGCCCACCCTCTAAGACTCCAAAAAAAAATAAAATAAAATACAAAAAGTTTTTCTTAGCCCACCCTCTAAGACTACAAAAAAATAAAAATACAAAAAGTGCCAATCTCATGGATGAGAGTAGCTAGTTTAATGTGCATTAAATTACTAGGTACTTTTTGACAAATAATGAGGCTTAATTAACTTTTATGTTGTAGCATTCTAATTCTTTATTACTGTGTATTCACACGAGACACATGATATAACAAATACATCATTAAACTGGACGGGTTGTTGTATCTAATAAGTATATATATCATTAAACTGGGTGGGTTGTTGTTGCAGGGTTGTGGAAGAATGAGTGGATGAATATGTAACGCCCAAAAATTAAGCATAATGATAGTATAACAATTATGGCTCTTTATAATAAATTGGAATAAATTTTCAATACTTGTTTTACATGATCATGAGGTTCGTACAAAATAGTTTCACATGTGAATAAAAATTCAATGGTTTCCAATGCATAAATCTATAGCATATAGAACATTCAATCCAAAAATAAATAAATACCTTTAAGGGCTTACAAATTCCAAGGTTTAAGTCCGGTTACACAAAAACGGTTTCTCGAGCCCATATAATTATAGCCCTTGGCTTACAAAAATACAGTCACAACAAAACCAGAGCCTTGTGCTCTCAACACACACTTCCACGCCCTTAGTTAGGCAGAATCATCACATCTTTTCCTGCACAAAATCCCATAGGATGAGTATAAAGCCCAGTAGAAAATTCTTAACAAAGTATATGTATTTTATACAAGCCTCATGAAATGAAATGCACATGCCATGTTATACCTTTTGAAAGGAAATCACATCTTCAGCTTTTGAAAACCATCATGCTCAATGCTATCTTGGAATTTCAACAATCCAAAATTTATCAATTTAGTTCAAGGGGCGGTAAATACGACTCAGGTAAATCCTAAGTTGGTGTTTGCAAGTAGGCATAACTAGCACTACCAAAACTTCACTTTATTGGTAACTAACCGGAAGGCACGTGGTACCTCCTCTGCGCGTGTTTTTGGTCTTTCAACCCGGACACTCAGGCCAACTTAATCAATTTCATCTACGCCCCCTATCCGGACTTACCAACATATTTATCCCAAAACAATTCTAAAAAAAAAAAAAAAAAACTTATTTCACAACATTCTTTTCTCAATGCAAAAGTTTTCAAATCTAATATTCAAATTCATCATAACCAAATGAATTGATATATCAATGCAACAATTATCAATGTAATGCAACATCCCTTCTATTTTCAATTCTTCCACACAATTTTTCCATTTATGATCACAATTCTCAATCCTCTTTCCATTGCAATTTGACAAGATGAACATGTATATATTCATTAATATCTATCCAAAGAATAACACATTTCCACATTTCAAGCATTCTCAACAATTTAGTCTCTTCATGACTATATTCGCATTTTTGAGCAATAAACCAAAAAGACAATTAGCTTTCATGCTCCATAAAATTTCCCATTTATATTCGCAACGCAATGAAATTTCCAACCATTCATTCTTTTTAGCAAAGTAATAGGTAAACACCCATAAATTTTCAACATCTCTCAAAAAATCTCAATTTTCTAGGTTTTTGCTAAAACTAGACATTTCCACATCTTTTGAAAGGTTCAACTTTTAAAACATATTTCCTCAACAATGTAGCTCAAACTCCCAAGAAATTTTAAACAAAGGTAAGATGTAAACCCACTTTTAAGATCACCAACACATCTTGAACCAAATCAACTTTCAAAGTTTATCCAAAAGAGTTCAAAAATCAACCAATCTTGCAATATATATATATATATGTAACTCTAAGAAAATCCATACCTCATGTTTTGAAAAAGAAGTGACTATATTCGCATTTTTGAGCAAGAAACCAAAAAGACAACTAGCTTTCATGTTCCATAAAATTTCCCATTTATATTCACAACGCAATGAAATTTCCAACCATTCATTCTTTTTAGCAAAGTAATAGGTAAACACTCATAAATTTTCAACATCTCTCCAAAAATCTCAATTTTCTAGGTTTTTACTAAAACTAGACATTTCCACATCTTTTGAAAGGTTCAATTTTTAAAACATATTTCCTCAACAATGTAGCTCAAACTCCCAAGAAATTTTAAACAAAGGCAAGATGTAAACCCACTTTTAAGATCACCAACACATCTTGAACCAAATCAACTTTCAAAGTTTATCCAAAAGAGTTCAAAAATCAACCAATCTTGCAAAATATATATATATATGTAACTCTAAGAAAATCCATACCTCAAGTTTTGAAAAAGAAGTGAGATGAAACTCCCATAATTAACAGTGTTGAAACTTGATCTTTACCGCATAAAACGTAGTCCTCGAAAAATTCTTCAACTTTGGTAAAGGAATAAGGATCAAAATCCCAATGGTTTCCAAGAAATCAAGGCTTTAATCTAATTTGGTGTAGGAAATGTAGAGAGAAGGGAGAGAAAAGTGTTTTTAGAGAGAGAGATATGATGGTAAAGTGATATAGACTCAGTCCAAGAAGAGAGAAAAGACAAAATTTTCAGATTCAATGGAGTCTCACATGTGCGGCACCTATTCCTGCACGTGTAGAGCATACCTCCTGCACGTGCGGCACTCCCCTACACCTCCATCCGCACCTGCATATATTGCAGTGTTGCACCCTGGACCTCCCCTGCTTTCCGCACATGCGGCCCCCCTTCCGCACGTGCAATCCAAGCCCTCGCACATGCGGCTCTGTCCTCTAGCCAGGAAATTTTTCGGCTCAACTCAAGACACTCCGGACCCAACCTTGCACCTTATAGATTTTTTGGAGGAAGTTTTCAAAAACAACGAACCCAATAGTTAACAAGACCACACATCAAAACCCGACTTTCTAACAAAAGTAAATTCAACATAACTCAAGAGGACGAGGTGGACAATGTACCCGGTCATCACAGAATATGATATCTATATGGTGTTTGGTTTTTTTTAAGTTATTCATCTTAATTTTAGAGAACGTTTAAGTTTGGTAGGTCAATTTTAGAATCGATTTTAGTTATTTGAATCGTTCATTTTGTAAGAATCGTTGGGTATAGAATATTCATGTAAAAAAATTTAAATGATCAGATATCGGTATATGTTTGAATCAAATTTGCATTGCAAAAAATATATAGCTATTTTTGAAACTATATTTATCGCCCATTTTTTAAAATAAATATGATTCAAACATCATATCCAATAATCTGCTTTTTTTACTTGAAAATTCTACTCAATGAGTTCTAGAAAGTGAACGGTTCAGATCATCGAAATCGGTTACAAAATGGGGTTCTAAGCTCAAACACTTACTTATATGGGTATTATCTGTTTAGTTTGATTTTAAAAAAATATTTTTAGACGAATTTTTATTTGTCTGTAATAATTTTTTTCATATTTTTATTAATTTTTTTTATTTTAGACGTAATTAGTCTAAACGTTTCTAAAAAGTTTTAAAAAACTTACTAGAATGTGAAAAACTAAAAAAGAAGAAAACTTGAACAAAAACAAATGTGTTTTTATGCTAGTTTTCTTTTGTTTTTAATATTTTTTTTAATGTTCTAGTTACTTTTTTTTTTTTTTTCCAGAATCAGACGTACCCAAAAAAATTAAATAAAATATAATTTTTTAAAATGAGTTCACTATAAAAATTTGAAAACCAATTTAAAACCCAATTTTTTTAAAATCAAACTAAACAAACTATTGTGAAAAGATGTATATTTTAATTAGAATAAATTACAAATACACCTCATAAAATTTATTTAAAAAATGAATTAATCCCTGTGATTTAAAAAATTATAAATATTTCAATGTTAGAATTTTTTATTTAACATAATTCATTGAAAAAATAAAATTTCTAATTGTTCTCCTATACAATAATAAAATTACTTGAATTAATAATTGAATGATTATTTTACATCATTAAATTTGCTAATTGACTTGATAATTTATTAATAAAAAAATCATTAGTTATGAAATTAGAAACTTGAAGGAGATGGATGTAATTTTTAAAATCACAAGAACCAATTCATATTTTAAGTAAATTTCAATCCAATCTATACATAATAAAAATAAAAATAAAAGTAAAAGTAAATTTCAAAATATGTATTTATATTTGGGTTGGGTTTTTCTGATGTCTCATTTAAATGATTTAAATCGTTCATTTTGTAAGGCTCACAATGTATATTATCTATAAAAAAAATTTAGAATGATTCTATATTCGTAACATTTTTATTTTATTACATTTGTCTCTAAAAAAATAAATGACAAATATATACTTGAAATAGATTATTTATTTTTTGAGACAAATACAATAAAATAAAAATATTATCATTATTAGATCACTCTAAATTTTTTCTTAGATAATATACATTGAGAATTCTACAAAATAAATAATTTATATCATCAAAATAAAATCCATATTAAACCCTGTAAAGCCCTCAAATTTTATCATATTAAGATCTCAACAATCCTATATTTTACCTTAAAAGTTAAGAGTTTGGTATTAATGAGTGTGGAGAGAAATCAAGAAGGGAGAGTGTCAACCAAAGACAGTCGGATCCGAGTCACTCGGTTGGCAAGCCAACCTTTCACATGTGAAAAGATATAATTTGGTGCTGTTACTTTTGGTCACTAGTGGTTAAATTACATATTTCATTTTGTTATGATACCAGATTCTCTCGAGTCTCTATATAGATTGGATATTATTAACTCGGTTTATTGATTAAAATAATCATAATTGTATAATTTTATTATATTTATTTTTTAACAAATGATTTATAAATAAAAATAATTAAAAAATAAAAAATATATAACTATCAAAATGAGATTTATGATAATTGAACGGCCAGACAATAACATTAAATTCAGATAATGAATTGAACAGAATTTGTTCAGCCTAATCAACAATGATTTCGAGAGGTCTTGGAGGGCTACCATACACCTCTGCATTGGAAATTAATTCTCTCGTGTTACAATCTCTTTCTTAACTAATTTATTTTTGCATTTTTCGTAGAATATGAAATGTGACTGGTACTTTTCACCATTTTCAAGAGATTATTTTTATATTGAATTAAAAAAAAAAAGGATTATTTTTAAATGACCTTTTAAACATTAATATAAATGGGATATGATTGCTTTTCAATTCACTCAATACAACGTGTAAGAGTTTTAGAGATTAAATTTTTTTGATTTTTATAAGTGAAAATTTTGTTGCAAAAAACATTTAGGGACCAATTTCTACCATCGTGAGAATAATTGCTAAAAAATAGTCCTAAAAAGTAAAAAATAAGACTTTTAGCAACAAAATTTTAAAAATGTCACTAATAAATACTGTGTGAGTGAATTTCCGATCACACTGCCCTCCTTAGTGAACCAGCTGTAGAACACGGGCAGAATAGATGGCACCCTGCAATCTGCACAGAAAGAAAAGGCTCCGGCGGTGGTTCTTCCACCCGGGGGCACTCCGACGATCAAGTCAGTATCTCTCAAAGACAATACAAGTATTTAAATTACTGCTCAAGACTCAAAATTGCGTACCTTAGACCCGCCGGGGGTGCCCTTCTTTTATAGTCTTTCTCTGTCCTAGTCCCACTAGAAGTCTCACTTCTATGGACTCTCATTCAGTACTTACTCTGGACTCTACAAGAGATAAGGATAGACTCCCTAAGAATACTATCCTTATCCATCTTGAAGTCTTTCTTCATTCTAGGACTCTTGCCCCTTATCTGATCGTCTCGGATTCCGATATCTTCGGCGGTAACCCCGGACTATTGTATTCTCGCAGATAACCTCGGCAACTCTGAGATAACCTCGACGTAACTACCACGACACGTGGCACCTCGGCTGACACTTCGGTGCCACCTCGGCCACGTGTTGGTACTTAGAAAAATACATCCCCACAACTGCTCCCTAGGTTCTATCACCTCGGTATTCTGAGATGATGGAACCTACATTTGAACTTCTGTTTCGTACGTCGGCTTAGAAACTTTCTAGCCGATGTCATTCACTTCAGGCCGATATGTCTTCTTTTCAGGAACAAGAATTCACACGAACTCTCCCAATGTGCATGAGCTGTCATGCACCATTTTTCAACCGTTCCACTGACGCGTTTTTCCCTTATTGGTCCGTGCTGGCGACGCGCCTGTTGGCCGTCTTTTCTCTGCTTGCGCCGTCTGACGCATGCGTTAACCCAAGCTCAATAATTGCTTTTGTTTTGCCGCCGTTTCGTGTTTTGGACAAAAACGTTTGCCTCTCTCTTTCTCTTCACTTTTGCGTTTGAATACTTTACATTTTCTCTCTCTAAAGCTTTCTCTTCTTCGAATCTGCCATTGCCCCAAGCTCTGAGCTCTGCAACCATCTCCATCTACCATTTCTGCGAAGCTTTCGCCACTGTTGCCCCCGTCGTCTGATCTCGGCGAAGCTCATTCCGGCCTCACATTTTCTGGTAAGCAACTGGCTTTTCTTCCCCAGTTCTTGATTGTTTCTGGAATTTCTTGTTATTGCTGTTCTGTTTTAGCATTCGATTCGTGAATTCTCTTCCTGAATGATTCTTATTTCATGCTTCTGTATATGTCTCTTGCATTGTTTTATCACTGTTCTTGGTCTTCCACCCTTTGTGTTTCCTGAATCTGAAATTCCGTTTCTGTTTTCTGCTTTTTTGTATTTTCTCCAGATTCGTGCCTTTGATCTTCACCTTCATAGTTCTTAGGTTTGGGATTTGTTTATAGAACCTTTAATTCTTAGGGAAAACTGCAACAATCTTTTGCCAGTATACACCTAGGTTTAAGCTGAGGTACCAGTAACCCTTCAAGATCACACTGTTTCTGTAGCCAAGTACCTTTGCTCCAAAAACCATGGGTATGTGGAGACACAGAGTAAATTCCCCAACCAAACTCGAATTCTTTAGGCAAGAGTTCTCTATCCCTGCTGATGTTCACCTTAGGCTGGCTGGGGATGACGATTCCATTATGCCTACTGATAATACAATGCCCTTTCCCGTTATAGCGTTTATTGAGTGTGGACTTCGGCTCCCACTTAATCCCCTTTTTCGTGAAGTTCTCCACTACTACACTTTGAACCCTATGCAACTCACCATCAACTCCTACAGAATACTTAATGGTATAATAGCCTTAGCTCAACAGGAGAATGTTAGAATTACCCTCGCCGACATCCAATACTGTTACACTATGTGCGCCCTCAACCTGAAAGAAAAGGGCTTTGTATATTACCTTAAGCCGAGGTCTACCGAATTTAAAATTGTAGCCGACCTCCCAGACTCCAACAAAGGGGCTGGTGATGATTATCTTATTGCTTCTGGAAATTGGGAGTTTGGCCCAGACGAAGAAGTCCATCTCTACCCTCTTCCCCGAACAGTTAAAGAGGGCAAGGGTAAGAGCCCAGCGTCAATTACTTAGCTGTTGTTTGTTTTTCTCCAAGTATCCAAGAGATTTTATTTGTTTCTGATGTTGTGCTCCTTGTTGCAGACGTTCGTAAGCCTCCCAAAAATTTTCGCCAGTCTTACTTCCTCGGCAAAGACTTAAAGAAGCTTCTGGATCTTCCTATCCAAAAGCGAAAAGCTCCAGTCTTACTGAATTTCATCCCCTCCTACAAATCCACTTTGCCCGACGTTCCAAGAAAGAAGAAAAAGAGCTCCTCTTCTCTTACTGTAGTAACTCAAACCGCATCCACATCTCGGGCTGATCAAGGTTCAACTTCTGATCCAACCGATCATCCTTCAACCTCGGCACCATACTTGGTACCAATTTCTGAAAGAAAGCGTCGGCGACGACTTGTAAAAACTGCCGAAATGGTTCGCCCAAGACCTGTCGCCCAAGACCTTCTGGCCGACCTACCAGATAATGTTGATGCCATTCCGACCGAACCGATGCCCCCACCAAAACCCAGACGAATAAAGAAGGCTCTGCCAAAGACCAAGGCTACTGATGCTGAAGCCGAGGACGCTGTACCCATCTCTCAACTGGCCGAGAACATAAAGAATGCTTCCTCCTCGGCAAAAAGGTCTGCTGAAACTCAACCAGCAGAGTCACAAAAATCAAAGAGGCCGAAGTCTTCTTCTGGGACAACTTCAAGATCCAAAGTGCCCAATGTCCCTTGGACACCTGCAATCACTCTGGAGAACAAGCCAGTCTTGGCTAGTGACAGCGCTGATGACATAAACATTGGCGTTGCACTAAGCACAACCCTCCTTCTCCCAGGCGATCTTGAAAAGAACGCCGAGATGAGTGAGTTTGAAAATTACGCCTTTATGCTCCAACGTTGCGTTCAGGTAAGTGTCTTTTACTTGTTGACTTGTTCTTATCTTTTTCATACTTGCAGAGTTCTGTAATAACTTTCTACTTTGTGTTTTTTCAGGCTATCCAGCATGCACACTCCTTCTCTATGCAATCTTTTGAGACTAGGGAGAAGCTAAATGATCTGAAGAAGGAGTTTACAAGCCTTCAAAAGATAAATAAAGTTCTTCAAGCAAAAATGAAGAAATTAGAAGATCAGGCCAAGGCTGCTACTAAAGCCCAAACACTTGCTGAAGAAAAGGCTGAATCTTTAGAGGCCATTAAAAATGTTGCCGAGGCTCAAAAGAAAGATGCTGAGGGGAAAGCAGCTCAGGCCGAGAAGGAGCTCGCGGAAGCCTTGGCCACGAAGTCGGCTGAAATCAAAGAAGTTGATGAAAAGGCTTACGCCCAGGGTGTAGCCGATGTTACTGAAGACTACAAGCTCCAAGTCAGGCAGGCATGCAATAAGGGATTTTCCCTGGGTTGGATGTCCCTGGCGAAAAAGCTTGATCTTCCTGCTGACTCACCCTGGCGCAAGGCTAAAGCCATTCCTCTTCCTTTCCCTCCTCCTCCACTTCCAAGTCAAACTGAGGAAGAAGCTGAATCTGAATCCCAGGCTGAAGATGAGGATAAAGACAGAAATGATGATGAAGCCTTGGTAAGGAGGCCCAAGGATACCAATGAGTCCAAGTCTCTATCTCAGGGTGATCAAGTCATGGACTTAACCCAAGATGAGGAGACTGAGGAGGTGTCCAAGGAGGCTGAGCCAGGGCAGCTATCATCTAATCTTCTTCTAGCTGAAAGAAGTCTCAGTAAAACACTTGCAGAGATTGATGCCGAGATTGCGGCAGAAAAAGAAGCCGAGGTGGTTCTTCCAGAATCCTCCGAGGTATTAGCCTAACAATCTGCAGAGAAAGATGCCGAGGTAGTTCTCCCAGAGTCCTCCGAGGCCCTTGTCCAACCATCTGCTGAGGCTGAAGAAGCATAGCTTTTTTCCTTTTGTCTTTTGTACTTTGTTTTTCTGAACAATACAAGTCTTCTTCTATGGCTGATGTGCCTTTCTTGTGAATCAATGTAAGCTTTTGCTAGGTCATAGTGTCCTAATGATATGCAACTGCAACTGTTTTTCTCTGAATACTTCAGTCTTTAATTTCTTCTTATTCCTTCTGTATGGCTTTATACTTAGAATATTTTGCATGACCCATTCCTTTGCATAATCTCCTCGGGGTTACATACCTCGGGTATGATTATCTGCAGGTTTATCTCGGCTAGGACTTCACCTGTAAATTTTCCATATACTTCAACAAGTATAAAGCATATACAATTTTAACTAACAAACTTTTCTCAAGTTTTAACAAGGGACTGAATCAATAAACTTAATTTCACTTCATTTTGTAAATTGCTACAAATTTCAACAAGTGAAGATAAATAATTATCTCGGTTTAACTTTAACTTGTAAATTGCTACAAATTTCAACAAGTAAAGATAAGGAATTATCTCAGCTTAGCTTTAACTTGTAAATTGCTACAAATTTCAACAAGTAAAGATAAGGAATTATCTCGGCTTAGCTTTAACTTGTAAATTGCTACAAATTTCAACAAGTAAAGATAAGGAATTATCTCAGCTTAGCTTTAACTTGTAAATTGCTACAAATTTCAACAAGTAAAGATAAAGAATTATCTCGGCTTAACTTTAACTTGTAAATTGCTACAAATTTCAACAAGTAAAGATAAGGAATTATCTCGGCTTAACTTTAACTTGTAAATTGCTACAAATTTCAACAAGTAAAGATAAGGAATTTATCTCAGCTTAACTTTGGTTAAGCATAATTTCTGTTCAACTCCGGTTAAACTTTATCTTAGATTTAACCACGGTTAAACATCTCGGCTTAACTTCGGCTAGGCATTACTGTCTTCTATCTGCCCCCAATGTGAACCTAAGTTCCACTTGGGTTCTTATTATTCAGAAAACAACATTATGCATAGTTTAATAAGTTCTGGAAAATTCTGGTAAGATTTCATTGATCATATCGGCAAAAAGTCAAACAACATCTAATGATAAAAAAACTTTAAATTACAAGTGTTCCATGGTCTAGGCAATGCTTTGCCTTCACTATCTTCGAGCCGATATGCCCCATTTCCTAACACCGAGGTAATTCTGTAGGGCCCTTCCCAGTTTGGGCCAAGCTTGCCCTCTCTGGGATCCTTCTTATTGCCGATGACTTTCCTCAAGACTAGGTCGTTGACCTAAAAATCCCTTGGATTGACCTTCTTGTTGTAAGCTTTGGCAAGCTGTTGCTGGTATGCTGCAAGCTGGATTGCAGCTTTCTCTCTTCTTTCTTCTAGTAGATCCAGATCTCGGGCTAAGAGCACATCGTTAGTCCCGTTCTCAACTCCCTGGGTTCTGATCCCTGGGATGCCGATCTCCAATGGAATGACTGCTTCTGTGCCATAAGCCATGGCGAAGAGGGATTCTCCTGTTGATCTTCTCGGTGTTGTGCGATATGCCCAGAGCACACTGGGCAATTCGTCTACCCACTTTTCTTTTGCTGCCTGCAGCCTCTTCTTTATTCCGTCCAGAATTACTTTGTTGGATGCTTCTGCTTGCCCATTACTTTGGGGAAAGCTTGGTGTTGAAAAGTAATTCTTTATCTTGAACTTTGCATAAAAATTCTTGATGAGTTTGCTGTCAAACTGTGTTCCGTTGTCGGCAACGATTGCTCTTAGTATCCCAAATCTGGTGATGATGTTCCTCCAGATGAAGTTCTTCACATCCACATCTCGGATTTTGGCAAGAGGCTCTGCTTCTATCCACTTTGTGAAGTAGTCTGTTGCTACCAGTAGGTACTTCTGCTGCCCAGTCGCTTGGGGCAGTTGTCCAACGAGATCCATGCCCCATTGGGCAAATGGCCAAGGGCTGGAAACCGGGTTCAGGTCGGCAGCTGGCTGATGTATCAAAGGTGCAAACCTCTGGCATTGTTCACACTTCTTCACATAGGCTTCTGCATCTTTTTGCATATAGGGCCACCAATACCCCTGGGTAATGGCCCTGTGAGCTAACGATCTGCCCCCTGCGTGGCTTCCACAAACTTCTTCATGAATTTCATATAAAAAGTCTTCGACCTGAAGAGGGTGTACACACCTTAAAAGAGGTCCAGTGAAGGATCTTCTATAGAGATGTCCTTCTGCTGTCAGACTGAATCTTGCCGACTTCAATCTGACTTTGTGTGCTTCCTTTCGGTCTTCTGGCAGCTTTCCCTCTTTTAGGAATGCAATAATTGCATCCATCCAGCTGGGTCCCATGTCCACACATAATGCCTCTTGCATTGTGTTCGGTGGCTCTATGCTCGGGCCTGATAGGTAATCGATCATTATTGTCCTCGTCTTTCCGGTTTTCATTGAGCTTGCTAAATTGGCCAACGCGTCAGCGTGGTTGTTATCATCTCGGCTAACCTGAAGAAGTCGGCAGTTTTGAAACATGTCTGCCAGCCTGATGACTTCTTTTGCGTATGCCGACATCCTTTCATCTCGGGTAGCAAACTCTCCTGTAGTTTGATTCACTATTAGTTGTGAGTCACAAAAAACGATTACCTCATCTGCCTCTACTGCTACTGCCAGCTTCAGTCCAGCAATCAGTGCTTCATATTCCGCCTCATTGTTCGAGGCTTTGAACCCTAGTCGAATGGACTGCTCCAATATCTCTCCATCGGGGGAAATTAACACTACTCCTACCCCTGCCCCTGCCCCTGCCCCTGCCCCCTGCCGGTTTGAGCTCCCATCAACAAAAAGTTGAAAGGAGTCGCCGATGTAAATGCTGCAGGGTCTGAGTTTTTCCTTCCTTGGTTCTTTAGCCTTTGGCTAGGCTTCTCCTTCCTTGTTTGGACATCGTTCATCTCGGCTCAACGGAGCCCGATGTTCGATGTATTCTGGCGAGAACTCGGCCACGAAATCGACCAAGACTTGGCCCTTAATTGCTGTTCTCGGCCTGAACTCCAGGTCATATTGGCCCAAAACTACGGCCCATCTTGCTATTCTTCCAGTTAAGTCTTCTTGTTGCAACAAGGACTTCAGTGGGTGCTCTATCAGAACCACTATCTTGTGAGCCTGAAAGTAATGGTTTAGCTTCTTTGAGGCCATTACCAAGGCCAGCATTAATTTCTCCAGTGGTAGATACCTTGTTTCTGCATCGGCCAAGGTTTTACTCACATAGTAAACAGCCTTCTGCTCTCCCTTCTCTTCTCGGATTATCACAGCACTTACTACGTGCTCAGAAACTGCTAAGTATAGAAACAGCTCCTCCCCAAGTTGAGGTGTTGAGAGGACTGGAGCCGTGGTAAGATATTTCTTCAGGTTGGCCAGAGCGGCTTCACATTCCTCTGTCCATAGAAAATCCGCGGCCTTTTTCACCAGGTTGAAAAAAGGTTTACATTTGTCCGAACTTCGGCTTATGAACCTGTTTAGGGCTGCGGCCCTTCCAGTAAGCATTTGAACCTGTTTAGCCGATGTCGGACTTTGTAATTCCAGGATGGCCTTGATCTGATCTGGGCTGGCTTCAATGCCCCTTCTAGTCACTAGATATCCCAAGAACTTATCGGATCCGACTCCAAACGCGCACTTCGATGCGTTGAGGCGGAGCTGATATGTTTTTAGTATGTCAAAGACCTCTTTTAGGTCAGCAAGATGATCCTTTGGTTCCTTGGTCTTCACGACCATGTCATCAATGTACACTTCTACTGTTCGGCCAATCAAGTGTTTGAACATCTTGGTCACCAGCCTTTGATAGGTTGCTCTTGCGTTTTTCAACCCAAAAGGCATGACTTTGTAACAATACAGACCTTTTGGAGTGATAAACGCTGTCTTCTCCTCGTCCGGGGGGTACATGGCTATCTGGTGATACCCCCTATAAGCATCCAAGAAGCTCATCCTTCCATGTCCAGATGTGGCGTCCACCAACTAGTCGATCTTTGGCAGAGGGAAGCTGTCTTTGGGACAAGCTTTGTTCAAGTTTGTAAAATCTACACAGACCCTCCACTTGCCATTCTTCTTCTTTACTACCACGGTGTTTGACAACCATGTCGGATAATTGGCTTCTCTGATGGCCTTGGCCTCCAAAAGTCTGTCCACCTCCTCCTCCACTGCTTCGACGTGCATCAACGTCGGTCTTCTGGCTCATTGTATTACAGGTTTGGCCGACCTGTCAACGTTGAGTCTGTGACATGTGACCTCGGGGTCAATGCCAGGCATTTCATAAGGTGTCCAGGCGAACACCTCAATATTCTTCCTCAGAAAGGCTTCCAGCTCCCTTTCCTCTTCTTCGGCTAATCCTGTGCCGAGAAGAAAGAAACGTTCTTCATCGCCCTCCTGGACGAAGATCTTCTTCAGTGCTTCTTCACTTTTCTCGGTCGGCTCCTTGCCGACATCATCTAGGACCTTCATGTCCTCTTTTTCAACTTCTGCCTTCTCTGGCTCCCGAATGCTGCAGGTTAACTTCATTGCTGCCATGGAGCAATTTTTCGCCTACAACTGATCTCCTCTAACTTCCTCAATCCCATGTTCTGTTGGGAACCGTAGCAATTGATGCAATGTTGAGGGAACTGCCCCCATTGCATGCAACCACGGCCTCCCTAAGATGATGTTGTAAGGCGAAGGGGTGTCAATCACAATGAATTCTGTCTTGATCTTCTTCGTGCCAGCCTGTACTTCCAAGCTTGTTGCGCCTAATGGCCATGTCGGCTTTCCATTGAAGCCGACCATCGGGCCGTTTGACTGCTCCATGTCATCAGGGTGAAGGCCTAGCTCCTTGTAACATCTGACATACATGATGTCGCAGGAGCTGCCTTGATCAATCAGGATGCGTTTCACCTGGCACTCCCCAACCTGGAGGGATACTACCAAGGCATCATTGTGCGGGTGCTGAACCATATCTAGGTCGGCTTCTGTGAAAGCTATCATCTGTCCTTGGCACTCTTCAAGCCGAGGTCTTTTTAGTCCGACCTGGTTGACGTGCTGCAGGTGTCTTACCCTCTGTGTCTCCCCCCGTATGTCGTTTTCATTCACCTTTGAGTGGATCACATTAACCACCCGAGGTCCGTCTGCCTGTGGTTGCTGCGCTGGCGGTGGCGGGGCTGCTGGTGCTTGAGGCAATCGTGCCTGTTCTTCCCTCGTTTTGGCCTCATCCACAAGGTCTCTCAGATGGCCTTGCCTCACCAAATCTTCTAAGTGTGCCTTAAGGGCTCTGCAACCCTGAGTTGGGTGCCCCTCCTCATTGTGGTAGGCACAACGCCTACCAAGGTTTCTTCCCATAAATTCTCCTGGTGCCCTTGGCGGCGTCCTGAAGTAGGGCTGATTCCGAATTTGATCAAGGACTTTGTGGAGCGGAATTCGGAACACCGTTGTCACTGCCTGCTTGGCCCTCAACTCTGTCTCCTGTTTGTTGGGTCCATTGTTACCTCGGCCTCGCTTCGGCGAGCCGTTGACTTTTTCTGGCTTTGTCTCCTTATTCCCCGATGTATCTTCCTCGGCTCTGGCATACTTCTCGATTCTCGCCATGAGCTCTTCCATGCTCTTTGGCAAGGTTTTTGTCAAAGACTTCCGCAGTGGACAGTCATCCTTCAGGCTGTTCTTGAAAGAGACGACCGCCACCTCCTGATTGCATTCAGGTATACGATTGAATACCTCATAGTACCGCTTTGCATAGGCCCTAAGGCTTTCATCTTTGCCGATCTTCAGAGCCATCAATGCATCCACCCTCAATGGCTGCAGTTTGTTTGTTATGAACATGGCCACAAACATCTCGGCCAGGCCTTCCCAATTCTTCACGCTCCCCTTCGGTAATTTGTGGAACCAATCCGATGCAATCTCCCCGAAGGATGAAGGGAACACTTTGTAGAGCAACGGCTCGTTCCCACTATATAATGCCATTGAATTCAAAATAATCCAACATGGAAGTTAGGGTCTGACTTACCATCATATATCTGGAACCTCGGCATACTGAACCTTTTCGGCGCGACAAATCTGTCCAATTCCACCGAGAATGGTGTCCTCGGCTTAACCGAGGAGGTCACTTCGACTCCGGCATTCTCTTACTTCCTCTTGAGGTAATCTCTCAAGTCTTCTTTACTTCTCCCTGGAGCCCGGCTGTCTTTGGACTTCAGCCTTTTCGGCGCACTACTCTCGGCCTCATGGTGGCCTCTTTTCGATCCTTCCCCGCATGATGCATCGAAACACAATACCCGCCCCTGAACATGCCGATGTTCTTTGGGGTCTGCCTCCTTCTCGTGATATGTCCTTCGGGACTCTTCTCTTCTCGGTTCTTCTCGGCCGACTTCCCTGGAAGGTCGGTGAGAGTGTCTTCCACTCCTCGTGTGCTGAGGGGCTTCGGGGATTACTTTCTGCCCCTTCTTCTGGGTGTTTACTGCCGGCATTGGTGTGTCCTGTAGCGGGTACGGCGGCTGCATGACATTATTTTGCATCATGAAGTTGGCGACCGATTGAAGGTCTGCCAACTTGTTTGCCATCTCCTTTACTTCTTCATCCCTCCGTAGGCACCTATCCCTCCATACCTGGAGGCTATCTTCATTGTAGTATCTGCCTTGGTCTGTCTTCTTTGAAGTGTCGCCCTCCTTGCCGACGTTTTTCTCTGCGTGATTCTGATCACGAGTTTCTTCGTTGTGGTTGTCTCCTTCAGTGTCAAGGTTGATAGGCCTGTTGCTCCCTGCGTGAGCGTCGTCCCCAACCTTCTCTTGTTGTGCGTTACTGGCCATCTATTCGTCTTTCGTTCCCACAGACGGCGCCAAATTGTGTGAGTGAATTTCCGATCACACTGCCCTCCTTAGTGAATCAGCTGTAGAACACAGGCAGAATAGATGGCACCCTGCAATCTGCACAGAAAGAAAAGGCTCCGGCGGCGGTTCTTCCACCGGGGGCACTCCGACGATCAAGTCAGTCTCTTTGAAAGATAATACCAGTACTTAAATTACTGCTCAAGACTCAAAATTGCGTACCTTAGACCCACCGGGGGTGCCCTTCTTTTATAGTCTTTCTCTGTCCTAGTTCCACTAGAAGTCTCACTTCTATGGACTCCCATTCTGTACTTACTCTGGACTCTACAAGAGATAAGGATAGACTCCCTAAGAATACTATCCTTATCCATCTTGAAGTCTTTCTTCATTCTAGGACTCTTGCCCCTTATCTGATCACCTCGGATTCCGATATCTTCGGAGGTAACCCCGGACTCCTGTATTCTCGCAGATAACCTCGACAACTCTGACATAACCTCGGCGTAACTACCACGACACGTGGCACCTCGGCTGACACTTCGGTGCCACCTCGGCCACGTGTTGGTACTTAGAAAAATACATCCCCACAATATGTTTTTCAATAAATATGTAATTATTTTTTTAAAGTACATTGAATGGTGATAAATTTTGTTACTTTGTACGTCCACTTTAATCTTGATATACTAAAAAATTATAAAATTTATACAAAAATCTTTAAAAAATTATTTAAATACAACAAAATACAAAAATATATTACTTTTTTCACAAATAATATATTTTTTAGTGTATCTAAAAATGAAAAAATTCACTCAAAATAATAAAAAAATACAAAAAATAAAAAAACTTAATTTTCAAAAAAGAAAAAAAAAAGAGGAAACAGAGATAACCAAACAATGCAAGTTTAGGGGGTTGAAATGCACCTATACATAGATGAGGGGCAAGATGATATTATTAATAATTGAGGGATTTCAATGTAATTAATTATGAAAAATTTTAGGAAGTTAAATATTTTATCAAATATTACATTAAATGTCTCACATGACATGATTACTGTACTAAGACATTTAATAAATCATTTCGGATCCCTACCCGAACTTGAGTCGTCTAGCCCGTTTTCAAAACCTAGTTACGACCAGTGTCTGCGACAGCGAGCACAGAGAGAGAGAGAGAGAGAGAGAGAGAGAGATGGACGAAGAAGAGATAGAGAAAGCAGTGATAGCGTATCTGAAGAAGAA
The DNA here is from genome assembly GCA_036172215.1 of Camellia granthamiana. Taxonomy (NCBI): domain Eukaryota; kingdom Viridiplantae; phylum Streptophyta; class Magnoliopsida; order Ericales; family Theaceae; genus Camellia; species Camellia granthamiana. The sequence goes on along the minus strand of CM069917.1, from coordinate 14,206,608 downwards.
GGGTTTCAAGCAGACGGAGCTCGCTTTCCAAGAAGAGCAGCAACACCACACCAAAAACTCCTCTTCCAACTCCTCTTCCTCCACCGACCCCGACATTGCCAAACACCTTCTCTCCTTCTCCGAGTACGTTTCTCTCTACTTTTTTAAGATTTAGCTTCAATTTTTTGAAATTTCAACTCCTGTACTGTAATTTGCTGCATATGCCTTTTAAATTTTGTTACTTTTGTGGTGTCTGCTGGTTAAATATGTATGCTTTTTACAAATTCTGGGCCTTTTGGGGGAAAAAAAAGAAAATTGAAACTGTTGATTTTTTGGTATTTAGTAAGATAATTGTGATTCTTTGGTTCATACTGTGGATTTGATGTTTTGATGCATTTATGGGTAGATTATTTATTTTCAATTGGTTTTATAGTTCGTAGTGGCATTGGGTGATGCTAATTTAAGAACATAATATAGATTCATATGAATTTGCTTAATATTTTTCAGTGTCAGAGAATTAACATGGTACATTTGGGTAAAACAAAATCTAGAGAGATTGCCTATGTTTATGAGCAGTGGGGACTCGATGAATTTTTATCAGTTGTGACATTCTTATCTTTTTTTTTATTTAGATAGGGGGCATTTGCATGAAAGCTCAGAAAGCTGCTGCAACTGAAACACTTAATTCTTAAAGAATTACAACTCCTAATAAATCAAGCAAAGTACATTGAAAGTGCATTATATATAATTTTTTTTTATATTGTTATTGCAATTACTGTTTGTCTATTATCATCTTTTAAATCTTTTTATTTGATCTATATTTTGCGCATGTCATTTACAAGATTCTAGTTTTCTTTTGCTTGTTCTTACTCTGTGTTCAAGTTGGTATTTTACTGTTTGTTTGTTTATCTTGGTCCATATTTATGTTATTATTACCTTTTGCAAACTGAATTATGTTTTGGATTACACTTTTGAATTTTGCTCTTGCTTCATTTGCTGGCATTTGGAATCCGGAAAATCTTTGTTTTCCAACTACAACATAATAAATGCAGTGTTACTAAGTGGACTTTGTATTTGACTAACATTGACATGGCTACCTTGTTTCTGTTCGTAGAACAAGTTAATGTGTGATGTGGGTATTATTGTCTTGACTCTTGAGTATTTCTAACATGCATATATTGCTTTTCCTCATGACGAAAAATGCCAAATGGCTATCTCCTTGTTTCGTAGATTGTCATATGCTACTTTCTGGTTTCTTGTCCTTTTGGAGTGTAAGTGCTTGAGTGTAATGAGTGCTTTTGCTTTTCAGATCAGATAATGTTCCAGCACAGTACCATGATGGATACAGCAAGCTTAGGTCATGGACTTACAGTTCACTGGATTTGTACAAGGTAACTATTCATTGAGTTGTATGTCTTGTAAATTCATGTATTAATTCTGTGGTTCTTGCGTTTCTTCGGAAATTTTAATAGTCACTTTTCAATTGGTCTGGTAGCATTTATCATATATGTGGGGATGTGGAACCTCTACCCCTTACCTATCTTGTGGAAAGTGTAACACTTGCACCTACACGAGAGAGGATGGATTGGGCCTGTCCCTTGTCCCTTTGTGTCAAAATGCAGGTAGTGTTCCTGTACCTAGCTAGTTTGAGTGATCCCCAAACCATTTCCAGTAGGGTGGCGTAGGTTTCATGTTTTCTTGGTTATATTGTCATCATCACTCAAATGAAATATGGAAAGTTTACATGACCATAGCTAAAATTCTATGTAACAGACACTTTGACTCAGATGGTTGTTTGCATTGTCACTTTTTGGACTAGTTATTGTAGTACAAATTTGGTGCCTGCGGCATTGTTTGAGGTGCATTTCCCGTTCAAACCACCGTTGGACATGCCATTGGCTTGTAATAACACCTCCATTCTGACTCCCTGTCCCAGAACACCTGGCTATTTCCCAGTCACCAATTTCTTACTTTCATAATTCTCCAAGTTTCTTCCGGTGACATTAACTCAAAAAGGAAGAATGCCCCATTGAGCTCCATTATGAAAACTCATGTTGGTACCATCCACTGCTTATCCACATATGCTTGAACAACCTTCTTCTCTGTCAGCAGCAAACCCATCTGCCAAAGGGGCCCACTATGCAACTCTGTAAACATGAGATCAAACTTCTTTACGAGAGGATTCCCCCCACTTCAGCAACACAATCTCTCCTCAAACCCTTCAACACCCTAATAATATAAGTTTCATGCATTATCATAAAGTTAATCTCAAATTCTCAATCACTAGATTTGTTCACTGGGTGCATGATCAACTAGACATATCGCAATCCTAATACGTCACACATTTAGAAGAGAAGAGTCTATGTAACAAAGGTTAAAACTATTGAACTTTTATTTCACAGTAACTTTTTGGACTTTTATTTAACCAACTCAGAAATTGTTTCCTAAACTCCTAATATTGCAACTGGTGTACAATTTCATTTCACCTGAATATGGCATAGTTTACCCTTGCAAATACAGATTGTTCATCGATTTTATTTTGCTTAGTTAAATAATCCGACTAAGTGTCGTCTATTGATTTGATCAGAACTTAATGTTGTGACCTTCTGAATCCAATCAAGCTAAGTTATTTTTATCACTTTATGTTCTTTTTCTAGTATGCCTAACTTATATTCACTTGGCATTGTATTGTAACAATGCAGCATGAGTTAATCCGTGTCCTCTATCCAGTATTTGTCCATTGTTTCATGGATCTTGTGGCAAAAGGTCATATTCAAGAAGGTATGATTCAGAGTTGCTGTGTTTCAAACTATTCTGTGCCTTAGGCTGTATGCTGACCAAATCAGCCCATTTATGCAGCAAGTATGTTGAACTTACTATTGATAGCTATGTCTGAATCTTCAGCTCGAAATTTTTTCAATAGCTTTCGCGAAGACCATGAGATGATGCACTTACGGGACCTTCAGAAATTGGAAGGAGTTCTTTCTCCGTGTCATCTGGAGGTTAATTACTATACTAGTCTTCATGTTACATTTTGCACTTATGAATCTAACTGCTTCTTGATAAACTTTGTTTACACCTTGCAGGAAATGGAGTTTGCTCATTCTTTGAGGCAGAGCAAAGTGAACCTTAAGATATGCCAGGTAATTTCTTGATTCACATTTAGTTAGCAATTAAGCCACTTGGATCGACTTTAGCCTAAGACTAAATAGTTGGATTGGAGCCAATGGAAGGAAGATTGAGTTTTGGTTTTTCAAAGGTTGATGCTCTGATGTTCTTGTCTGTGTACTATAGTAGAGGACTTCTGTCCTTGTTCAACTTAGTTCTTCTAATTACAGCTGGGAGAGTCAGTTCATTGTTTAATATATGAACTAACATTGTGGTGGACTTCCTAAACACTCACCTGATTTGCTTGCCATTGCTTGCTTTCTTCATATATGTAAGCTTAGAATTTTATTGGCTAGAGCCCAGTTATGGATTCAGATGGGCACCTTTTTAAAATTTTTTTTTATTTATTTATTAGTAGATTAAGATGGGGCTATACAAGGGAAAAGCAAATCATTTTAAAATAATTTAAGGGATTATCTGAAACCTAAATGTCATTTTTCTCCCATTTTTCCCTCCAGTATTCTTATGAGCTTCTGCTACAATATTTACACAAGACACAATCCATTACAATGCTTGGGGTTATTAATGAGCATATTAACTTTCAAGGTATAGCTCCCTGCTTGTTAATTGCATGTTTTTCATCATCATAATATTTTTTTCTACTGTATCTTGGTGTTTTTGTTAATTTTTTTCTTTTTCATTGAGCTAATAATACCTCTTTGCAGTTTCTCCTGGACAACCAAGCTCAATTTCTGATGATGAAGGTGTTACACTTGTTGGGAGTGGCCAGGACGCAGCTAATCTGATAAATCAGAAAGAAATACACTGGGGGGTAAGTTACTCATATTTATGCAGTGTTTCTTAACTGAAGATTCAAAAGAATTATAGTTTATTTATTATTTGCGTAGCTGCATACAAAAGGTATTAATTCTGGCATCTGCTGGATAGCATTTTTTTTTTGGATGTATTTCCCTTTCTTTTGAAAACAAAAAATGTGACTTTTGTTTTTAAAATATGTTAAACCAGCAAATCTACATTGTTGTAGCTGCTGGTCAGTGGTTTTTCTGGATGTATACAATTGTTGTTATATATATATGTGTGTGTGTGTGTAGAAGAAATGACAAAGGCATAGAAATGAGATGTATAGGCAATTTGACTCCAATGTTAAGGGGGGAAAAAATGATGGGGAAAGAGTTTCGCTGTGTCGATACTAATTTCAAAAACTGAAGGTCATTGGTGTATCTAGAATTAAGCAATGGATAGAATGGAAGTTAGTAACTTTTGTTGTTGGCACCTATTTAGAAAGATAAGATCTTTCAAATTGTTTGATAAATATTTGGTGTTGCAATCCTTTTGCTGTTTGTTTTGAAGGATTTTAAGGAATTTATGTAAGGTTCCTATGTCTAGTAGTTTACTGTTTCAGAAATTACTCTGACAAGTTTGTTTTGGGTAGTTTTTGCATTTGTGATTCTCACCTTTTAGGTTGTTTTGTCTCCAATATCTCTATAATTTAAAACTTCTTTTTGTTGTAGACTTTGTACTAGATTTTCTCTTTGTAATGAAGATGTCCTTATTGTTGTGTATTGTGATATATATTAAAAACTAAACCTTAACCCTTTTTTTGTTTTTGTTTTGTCTAACCATTTAATTTTCAGCAGTTACTTGAAGACTCTTTAGAAGAAAGGTTGGAGAAGGCAGGAAGTTTGCTTTCAGATTTGGAGAAGGTAGACGGAGAAAGTAAGGAAGGTGACTTGGATGAGAGTAAGGTAGAAAATATGCCTTAGAGGTCTATGCTATGTGTGTGTCATCATTTTTTTTTTTTTGTTGCGGAATAAATCATGCACACCCACACAATAGCAAGAAGAATCAATCACAAACAAGACAAGCACCTAAGTAAACAACAATATATATGCTAGGGTTTACATCATCAAATTACCTTAATGCACTTAGTACAATTCACCTTGAGGGCACAGCTCCCAAATCCTGTCCTTCAGGCAAGGGAGCACTACAGTATTAATCAGGCTCCACAAACCCAATATTTTCATCAGCATATCATAATCCTTGATTGCTGATATTTTACCAATTTTTGTAATTCTTTGTTTTCTTGGCTTGACTTTGATATATTCACATAACTATTCTGGCCAATTCACTTGCGTTTAGATACTAGTCTTTCGGTTTATTTTTTAAAATAATTTTTTTTGCTGCCATTCTCAGAAGAGAGCAGTGGAGGGAGGGAAGCAAGGTGCTTCTCTCAAAAAGTTGAAAAAGGACAAGGTGGTTGGTGCAACAGGGAAAGCTGCTCGTATTGAGACCAATACTGTGCCTGCAGCACCACGTGTAAAATCTGAGCTCACTTTGCCAGTAATGTATTGTTCAGAATCCTTGGTTTGGATTTCCTGTTTTATTTATGTATTTTTAATTACTTTCTGTGTTTTTTCATTGGGATATTGGTATCTATTGATAAAAGATGTTGGTGCATCCATATTTTGAGGACCTCTATTTACCTATTATTGTGTTTGGTACCCACAACACATTAACCTGGTCGTGCACATGTGTACTTTTGCATGTAAGCACTAGCTATTCTGCTTTAGGAGATTTCTTGTGTGTAATAGGCTAATGAAATCTGCTGTATTTAATGGAAGGGACATTCCCTGTTGTAAATACTTTTGTTATAAAAAAAATCTAGAATTTCATCATAATTTACAACTTTTTTTTTATTTTTTGTTGCTATTTTGCCATCTATAGTGAGGGAATTTTTTCACATTGGTTTCACAAGGGGCTAGGGATCAGAACTCAGTGATGTGCTTGTTTAGCCAATTTTTTTGTTGCATGCTACTCAGTAGTGTTTTATTCTTATCATCTCAGGCCAACAGAGGTTGAACATTCTATTCTTGAAGACTTACGAAACCGGGTACAGTTGAGCAGCTCTGCTTTGCCCTCAGTCAGCTTCTATACGTTTATTAACACACATAATGGGTATGTATTTCACCTGTTCAAATTTTTTCTATGAGTTAGTATTTCACTGCTGTTTTGGGCTTTATTGCTGATCTTTGTGTCAAATGTTCTAGCCTAAACTGTTCATCAATATCCCATGATGGGTCATTGGTTGCTGGTGGATTCTCAGACTCATCACTGAAGGTTGCGTATTGTGTGTCAAATATTGCTTCTTTTTTTTTTTTTTCCTTAATGCTTTTTTCTTTTCCCTGTAGTCTGATAGCAGCTTAGTTGACTTGTTAATAGCACTTGTTGTTCGCTAATTTCCAAACTGTTTTCTACAGGTTTGGGATATGGCAAAGTTTGGACAACAAACTGGCAGTTGTAAGTGTCTTATGTTAACTTTTGTAATTCAATGTTATGGTGTTGTACTTTATTGTTTGGCGACATCTTTTGGAACAATGAAACATACTGTTCCTGCTTTACATAATAAATGTGATAAAATGTCTATCGTTTTAATGAACAACTATATATAGCATGAGGCTTGTGAGCTTGTTACTTTCTATTGAGAAGCTGTTTCTGTGAACATAAGTGTACAACTCATCGCTTTAAAAATCTAAGCAATTTCCCTTCCTATGTTAATGGGTAAGTTATGGCTGTACTTGCGCTGTATGATTTAATCTATAGTCTTGTAAAACCTCAGAGAATCATGTCGTGTTCCCCACGATCTGCTTTATGAGTAGTGTTGCTCCAACATTTCATAGCTGTAAGGCCTTGGAAATTAATCTTCAGTATTTGAAGTTTTATGGATTGGCCTTTGTTTATCAATATTGAGATCAGCCATGGAAATGAAGCATGAATTTCTGATGTTCATTTGGAATCCTTCAGTGGTGTTATTGTGTCTGTGTTGATCTGCTGATGAAATGATATTGTATTAGCCATTATTTTAATATTGGCCTTGGCCAATGATTTTGTTGGCCTTTCTGCAATTTTTCATTTGCATTTTGGCAGGGTATCCACCAGTGCTATGACTGACAAAAATAGTGTTAATATCATATCTATAAGATTTTGTTAACAACATAAATAAGTAACAGATTTATGAGACCACCAGATGTGTTTAACATGCAGTTTACAACAGTAACAAAGTTTGTTTATTCTGGATACAAATATGTGAATACATTTGACTTGCTCATGCATAACTTTCTTTGTTGTCTGATCTAAGTATAACAGAAGAAAAAAAGTTTGTTGCATATGTGGGCAGGGATCTGTTGTTGAACAATGTTACTATCAGCTATTTTGCAGGGTGAGAATGATTTTGCTACCAGTGAGCATGTACTTGGGGCAGATGGCGGGAAAAGATCTTACACTTTATTCCGAGGTCACTCTGGGCCTGTCTACTCAGCTAGTTTTAGTCCTTTTGGGGATTTTCTTCTATCCTCTTCATCAGATTCAACAAGTATGTTTCCCTTACCCGTCACGTTTCACTCTTTTCATCTCTTTTCTTTTCTTTCTTTCTCTAAAGATTTGTTTCAAAAAATTGTTTCTTTTGCTAATCAATAATGTTACAATGACCATGTTTGTATACCATATTTGGTTTACTCTGTGATGTATCATCATTGTATTGGTAACATACGTGAGTTGTGGGACCTATTCAACTAATACAATTATGACAAATGAGATGGTAAACCCAATGTGATATATAAAGATGGTCATTGTAGCATTCTCTCTGCAAATTTCATCTTAAGTGAGTTGTAGTTGCGGAACTACTGTCTTGAAAGATAACTCTGCTCTATTGCAGTTCGATTGTGGAGCACAAAACTAAATGCAAATCTCGTTTGCTACAAGGGTCATAATTATCCTGTATGGGATGTTCAGGTAGAGAATCTTTGATCTCTAATTTTTCATGATTATGTTATATGTGTGATAGATAGGGAATGCAAAGGATTTGGATAAAGATATAATTGAAGATTTTTTTTTTTTTTTTTTTAATTTAATCAGGATTTTATTTCTTAGGATTTGTTTACTTTATGGGATTTTATTAATTTAGTTAGCCTATATATATGACTTCGGTGTAATGAACTAATCAGATTTTGAGCTTTCCCAATGTTTACAAAATGACTCCAACCTTCACGCTTCTAATATATTGTAGTCCCCGTAAATCGAATGTTCGCCAATTGAGCAAGGTCATCATACATAATAATTTCAGCAAATCTCCGAAGAGTTCAATGATTTTCTAAATCACCAGGGAGATAAACATATCTGATATCTCTGATTACATAGTTAAGATATTTATTTTGTCTCACTTTCATGGACCTGGAGGTTTTATAATGCTTAATATGATAGTCTGCTGGAGAATAGCTATACACGCCTTTACAAGTTTGTTTGAATTATGAAAACAATCACTTGTATTAGAAGATTATGTATGCCTCTTATTTAAGGCATAAAAGAGCTCTAAATGCACCTTCAAGGTAGAAACTGTTGAACTTGTGGTGTGCTAATTGATATGTTAATCCCCGTTGTTTATCTTCTTCTTCTTCAAATATATATATATTTTTTTGTTGTTGTTGTTGATTGAACTGCAAGTAATTTTGAGACATCTTCCAATTTACAGATAATGGTGCATATAGGATAAAAAATCTTTTGTAGCCACCCTCAATAGTCAATAGTTAATCACCATAAGTTCTTTGTTAATTTTATTGTTATCTACTAATTTATGTCATATTTATGTTTTAATTAATACATATGTGGATGCATGCATGTTGGCGTACATGCACATATGCACATGCTTATGATATATGCTGATGTCTTATGTTTTTCTAATACTATCTTAATGCAGTTTAGTCCATTAGGACATTATTTTGCTAGTGCTTCACATGATCGAACGGCAAGGATTTGGTCTGTGGACAGAATACAGCCTTTAAGGATAATGGCGGGGCACTTATCCGACGTGGATGTGAGTAGTTTATCTCAGCCTCTCTCTAGCCTCTCTCTCTCACACACACACACACAATCTCAATCTCAATTATCTATATAATTTTTCCATCAAAAGTGATGTGGATCTCAGTTAAAAAAACTCAATGAAATCAATTTAAGTGCCTTCCGGCATAGCCTACAAATCGTTGTAGTCTACTGAGTGCCGCATTATCGAAACCAAGTAAAATTAATTGGAAAATCTCTGCTTTTGTCTAATGAATTATTAACCAGGTGAATTACCCCCCTAAAAAGAAGTTTTGGAACTTTTCTTTTTCTAGGGTGAACAGTGAACTCAGTTGTGGTGAAGAGCTATAGTTTTTTTGGGTTGTTTCTTTGCTTTGTGTATACCTCTTAAGTGTACCTGGTGTGACATCCTCTTTGGCGTCTTTCTAAAAAGTGCTTTTATCTTATTGAAAACAAATTTAATCCTAATGAAATGATTTATAACGCTGCATTTCATTTTTCAGTGTGTAAGGTGGCATTCAAACTGCAATTACATTGCTACAGGATCTAGTGACAAAACAGTTCGATTATGGGATGTACAGAGTGGGGAGTGTGTTAGAATTTTCATTGGTCACAGGAGTATGGTTTTATCTTTGGCTATGTCACCTGATGGCCGGTACATGGCATCTGGTGATGAAGATGGCACGATTATGATGTGGGATCTCTCAAGTGGTCGTTGTGTCACGCCTTTGGTGGGTCACACCTCCTGTGTCTGGACTCTTGCTTTCAGGTGAAAATCCTTTTTCTCTAGATGAGACCCATAAAAAACTATTGGGTAAATTACACTTTTCATTCCCTGTAGTTTGACCCAAATTTCACTTCAGTCCCCATTGAACAATTTGGTGCCTGCACTTTAAGTCTAGTTTCATTTTGTTCAATAGGGACCGAAGTGAAATTTGGGTCAAACTAGAGGGCTTAAAAGTGTAATTTATCCAAAATTATTTAATCTGCCGAAGTTATCAGACTGGGAAAACCGGTAAATTTGTTTTGTTAATCATCTGGTTTGTCACATCAGTTGTGAAGGCTCACTTCTTGCATCTGGGTCTGCTGATTGCACTGTAAAGTTATGGGACGTTACGGCAAGCACGAAGGTGCTAAAAACAGAAGAAAAGTAAGTTTTGCTCAAAATGTAAATTGGCTCAATTTGCTGCACTCTTTTTTAGGAGTATATAAAGATTTTACTGTGTATTTTTCTTGATTAGCAAAACTGGAAGTACAAACAGACTCAGATCATTGAAGACTCTACCTACCAAGTCCACTCCAGTTTACACATTGCAGGTAATCACTGGAATGCTGAATTCTCAGTAATTTGCATTATATACTAAAATGTTTTCCAGATGGTTAAATGCTCAATCCTTGTTCTGGCAATAGTTTTCTCGAAGGAATCTTCTCTTTGCTGCTGGGGCTCTTTCAAAAAGTGTATAAAACGCCAACTTCACAAATACAGGTCAGATTGCTTAGACATTATCAAACTTTGGTGTTCCATGATTCTTCAACTGCCCTATTGAAATATCTTAGTTATGGTAAAAACAAGTTAGTTGTATGATTTTATGTGATTGTTCTAATTTTCCTTTTCCCCATTCTCCTTAGTAATCCAAGTGACATAAATTTTCTTGCTCTAGTGGAGTCTTGGAACACACTACAAACTTCTATATTGTGCTTCTTGTTTTTCTTCTGTCCTTGCATGAACCATGTAATTTTCTTGCACTGCTGGATGTACATTAAACTTTATTGTAAAATTGTCAAAATATATCATAGTTTCCATGAATTAGAACTGTGCCTTGAATTCACAAAATCTTGCTATATTTATCTTCACTAGCATTTGCTTCAGAGGATGAATTCATTTCGTACATTTGCTTAGTCTCATTTAAGCTGTGTGCTGGGTTGCAACGTTTTCTTCCTTAGGGCCACCTGCCTCTCCTGCGAAAAAAAAAATCCAATTGATTCTATTCTAGATGCTATATTCGATAAATTACTATTCAATAACAAGCTGAACAAGTTAGGGGTGACCACTGGTTCAATGGTAAAATCTTGGCCTAATAATCTTGAGGTTATGGGGGTTCGAGTCTCGGGGCAATCACTTTGTGCACTATGCCAAAGGTTAGGTGTGTACCCAATCTTTCCTCTCCCAAACATATTAATGTGTACTATTTGGACGTTGTTTTTAACAATTTGAACAAGTTAAACTATGCTCTCTCCGGTATTCTTAGACATTTGTTTATTAGCAATATTTTCTTGATTTTTTTTTTCTTCTTCCCTTCTATGAGAAATCTACTCCCTTTTGATTCAACCTCTATCTTCTGTACAGTGATAGGGGCTGCTCAGGAAATTCAAGAATCAGGTTAGTTGCGGACAAAACTAACTGGTTTAATGCTTGTGTTTGGTATATCTACTTGTTTCTGAATTGCCCTTTACAGAATCAGGTTAATTCCAAGTCTCCTTTTCTCTGTCATCCAGCTACGTCGGTTTTTGTGAGATCCAGATCATAAAATCTGGTGGGATCTATTCTGAACCGTACCTTGGGATTTCCTAACAGCCCCTCAAGAACACAAGTCTAACAATGGAGTTACAGCACAAAGATGTTAGTTTGGTGTAAATTTTACGTTTCTATTTGTTCACTTGGATTTAGATGTGTCTATTTATTTGTCATGACATTTTGATACAAAAGCATGTCCCAATTACAGCCAACATCAGAAAATGTAGGATGTTATTGTTGACTTAATTTTTTCTTTGTCGACATGGATGATGCACTACGTAATACAAACCAGTGGAGGGTGGAAATGTTATGCATTTGTAATTTTACATTTGGACAATTTGAAATGAGGAAGATGGGTTAAATCTGAAAACTATTTAGCATTTACTATAACGGTTTAGCAGTTATTTGATGGGCATTATTGGAAAAGAAAACTGGGTTACAAAGCTCACCTATTTTCAGAGTTGAATGGTTTATGTGTGATTATGTTTGTTGGAGGGCACTTTCTCAAAGCTCATACGCCGTTGATGCTTTTTCTTCTTTCTTTTGATTCCCAAATAATACGAAAGAAAAATCACCGGAAAAAATCTCTGGATTTGATTAAACTCTTTAATAAATTAAATCTTGCAATTTTAATTTTTGCAACTGAATCCGTTACAACTATTCATGTTTGTCACAACCGCTAATAAATGCCTGTTGTCAAAAACCACTAATAAATGCCTAGTACACGTTTGGTAGATTTTTTGGACAATTTCTTAACTTGCTAAAAACTTATTTAGCAATAATATTAGGGTAAAATGACCAAAATGTCACGGGTGTGGGATTTGCAATTTTGTAAACCTCATACTCCATGTAAAACCTTTGACCATTTATTTATATACTATTTTTCATAATATTATTTTTAAAAAGTAACCAAAAAAAAAAAAACATGCAAAAAATAAATGTCTAGCCCAACCTGATCGATCAGGAAACAACTAACAAGTTTAGTTTCCCAAAAAGAAAAAACATACATAATTTTTTAATAAATCATGTTCTCAAAAAAAAAAAAAAAAAAAGGGATAATAAATCCAGTCCAAATGACGGCCTGATCTATAGGTCACAAGACAATATAATAATTCCTACTACTTTTAGAGGTTCATTTTGAGGGCAAGAAGATGAACTTTCCCCGCTTATAGCTGTTAAAAAATTTCTTGTATGAAGTTCTTAACAGTACTTAAACCGGAAAAGAAAAAAAAAAATGTTAAAAGAAAGTGAAAAAACAAAATTGACGACACCCTTCTCAATTGGCCGCCACCTTTGCTTTGTTTTTCTTCGGATCTCCGTGACGTGCAACGGGTTGCGGGGGAGGACTAGCAAAGAAGAAAAAGGCAGCTGAAGAAATCCTTCAACGGATTGAAGCATCTCAGACTAAGATAAGTCTCCTCTCCAAGACTTCTGTTCCATGATCTAACACAATCATGAAGTAGCTTTCTAGCGAGCAAACCGCTGCAAAGATTTTGGTAGTTCATTTTCCTCACCGATCTTCTGCTTTTTCATTTTAGATGATTCTTCTTCCTCCATTTGTTGTTCCAAGAAAGGCTTCTTGGCTCTCTCGATTCCTTCCTGCCTCTTCTTTGCTTTCTTACTCGGTTTGTTCCTGCCTTTGGTTTTATTCTTCTGGGTAACGCTCTTGGCAGCTTCAATGGCCGCTTCCATCTCTGCTTCTCTCTCCTGCTTGCTTGGCTTCTCTCTCTTCCTTGTTGGTTTCACTGTACCAATCTTTGTGGGGTCCAGCAAAATTGTCTCTGGCGGGAGTTTGTCAAGAAGAGAGCGCACTTCTTTCTCTCTCCGCTGTTTAGATGTTTCAAACGGATTCGCCACCCAAGAATCGAAGTTGGGCTCTCCAGATCCAGGAATAAGAATCGATGACCAACCCATGGAGTGCCCTATGCCCAAAACATCTTCGTATGGTCTGAACAACACTTTATTTACTTGGTAACCTTTTGCCATGGAATGACCCATATAACGGCTATAATTTTGAGATCCAGAGAAATCTCCCAAAATCTGTACAAAAGAGCCGGTGGCAGTAGCAAGCAAACCTTTCTGACTGAAATCCAATGTCTTGGCATGGCCAGGTAAAGTTTGAAGAACCTCAAACTTCCTCAAATCCCAAAGCTTTATTTTCCTATCCATACCAGCCGTTGCCATGAGATGGCCGTTAGAGTGAAAGGCTAAAGCTGAAACAGGCCCGTGATTAGCCAGCATCTTGACAAGGGGAGTGGGACTTGTAGGCTTCCACATGGTTACTGTACCATTCGAATGGCCCAAAGCAACAACACTGTTGAAGGGATTCACCTGCATCACATCACAACGGCCTAGACGAGTCCGGTAATTACCTACCATCTCACCAGTAGTAACATCTTGATAGTGGAGCTGCCCAAATTTGTTTATGGAAGCCAAGAGGAAATGGTTCTTCAGAAATTGGAGTTTTAATACTGCACCATGCTCCTAAAGGACACAATGGTAAAGAAGAAAAAAAGTTGAGGTCCACTATGCATTTTCAAAAATCTCAATTAGGTACAAAGCATTCAGGAAAAAAAAGTAATCAGAGGCAACCCAATTGCCCCAATCAGATTGAGGCGTACATGAAACCAAATGCTTCCAATTAAATTTATGTTATCTATACCATATTAACACAGGCATTCCACCTAGATTACGAGTATGGTTTGTCGCTGAGGTACTTGCGGCCTGTATATGCACTAACATGGACAGGTAATACAAAGGAGCACTATATGAGCCCATCAACTTAAAATGTTTTATTACCAGTGCAAAGATAGCAAAGTGGTCTGTGATAACCAATATATTGTATGGTAAGATTAGACCTCAACTTCCTACTAAAGCCTATAGACCAAATGAACTATATTAATTAAAGGTATCAAAGCAGATTCAAATTGCTTCTGATTTGGATAGCCTTCAAGTTCAATAAAGAAAAGCAAACTGCTCTGAAGTATTACCAGCTTCTACCAAATATCTTACTCTGAACCATAACATAACTTTGACAGGTTATAGCAGTATCCTTACTATTTCATAGTGGAAAATGAGGGAAAACAAAACCACTTTAGCTGCTTGACATCTACTTCAAGGGTATAAATCCTATCTTTGCATTAACTTTGCTTGCTCTAAATGGGAAATTAACAAAAGCTCTAGAAACTTACAAGAATATTTAGAACCACGTCAGACACTAGAACAATATCACGGTCTCCAGAAAGTGGGAAGCAGCCAATGAAACCAATTCATTCATGCTTGTGGAACCACATAGACTTCTTCTGAGTACGAAGTCCACAGCAATTATGAGATATCTAAGCATAGATTGATATTAAGATAAAACTTTTTTTAAGGACCTGCAATTGTATTTTAAAATAAATGTTTTCCTAATTATCATCTAGACAGACTATACTATATGTTCCTCTCGAAGGCATAGTTCAGACTGCCACGAAATATGGAAAGAGAAACACAAGGTGAAAAATGCACTGCAGCTAGTTTCCAGCATGCCACAAGAATCATAAAAGCCATAGCATAGTCAACAATGGTACATACAAGTAACTTCAGCCCAGAATACTGACCTTCAGACAATGAAGTTCCGTGCCTTGCCGGTTATAAATGTACAGGTACCTGTCACAGGAAACAGCATTCTTTATGGCAAAGCACTGTTGACCATGCAACATACATTGCTTTTAGAGCAAAATAATCCTTGCAAAAACTTGAGTAGATGTTTGTTTATTAACATAGCTGGATTTGGCTTCTAAAATGAAAAAAGAAAAGAAAAGAGAGAAACAGATAACCCTGGATGGCTTCCTTTAGAATGTGTTTAAAGGATGAAAAGTAGGGGGAAAAGGCAAGGGATATTACTTTATTTTACCATCATACAAATACATATCAACACAACAGTGTTATATAAGGGGTTGGCTGATCAAAAAAGTGTTACAAGGGGTTAGAAGGTCCCTTCTTCACTTCCTTCTATTCCATCCACCTTAGGGCAAAAAGAAAACCATAGGCCCTGAGTATACTTCCCCTGTAGTTTTTTTTCCCTTTCCATTTTTCTCATATGAATTACAAATAAAAGAGTTGAAAATTACATCAAATGCAACCACAAAGATGGATCAAGAAAAATAAATAAAAAAACTACGCCCAATTAGTACATATTAATGTGTGTTTGGGAGGGGAAAGATTGGGTACACACCTAACCTTTGGCATAGTGCACAAAGTGGTTGCCCCTTGACTTGAATCTATAACCTCAAGGTTATTAGGCCAAGGTTTTACCATTGAACCAATGGTCATCCCTATCAAGAAAAATAAATAAGCATTTCAAATTCCAACTAGTCTACATGGGGAGTCCAAGATTGACATATTCATTAGTTCTTCGAATGGAAAATTATAAGCAATTTTGTTGAAGAAAAAGAGGAAGAAAGAAGATGTGTGGGTTGGGAAAGCATTAGATTGGAAGGGTTTTTGTTTTTTAATCCAAGAGTAACCTGTTTGAGGTTTCACTGCCAAAATTAAGAAGGATTAGCAATATAATCAGCAGTTTCATAATCCTTGGAAATGTGACAATGATAACCTTTTTCTTTTGGATGATAGAACAATGATGACTTCTAGGTGTAAATTCTTTGTTTACATACAAAGTGACATCCAGCAAATTAGCAGCACAAATAATGAGAAATTCATGCATCTATAGCTTGTCATACAAACACCTGTAAATCTTCAAAGAGTCATTTCTACAAATAACATTTCTATAATCACATAATGTTTTTTTGTCAAAGAGATTGGGGCCTTACTTTTTTTGGGCAGCAGCAAAGAACAGTTCATTGTGCAAGAAGGCCATATCACGCACTGTTTCCCTAACCTAAAAGAACCAAGCATTAGAAACTCAAATTTGTATATATTGATACAGATAAGCACCTCAATGACTCAAAATCACAATTAATAGAATTGTATTAGATGCATTAAAAAAATAAAAAGCAATATTTACAGTATTATTAGAACTCTAAGATTCTATATCAGATCCAACCACTATAAAAAGATTTAGCTCAATTTTGAGGGTGGTGACATACTTGAAATTCTTTAATAAGGCCCATATTTTTCATGTCAATGATAGCCAAATGGCCCTTACGTCCTCCAAGTGCCATATACCGACCACTTGAGGTAAAATCCAGAGTGTATGGACCAAGATCTGTGCAAACAAATTATTGATGTTAGGTTTTTGTTATAAAATGAAAAATAAAAAAATAAAAAATTAGCAAATGTAATGTAAAAAGATAACAATTCTATATGTCCGAGATAGTTTATGGACAACCATGAGAGAGAGAACCAAAACTTTTGCTCATCAGAGACTGGTCTCACAGAAGATAATGCATCGCTATAGCTAGAATGGAACGGTGAAAGAGGATCCATATAGCCAACCCAAATGGTTTTGGGACAAGGCTTTCTTGAATTCAGTTATGTCTATTTCTTGAATCAACTAAATGCGTAGAGGTTTACCAACATACACAGCCTTAGTATTCTATAAGGACACATGAAAGATTAATATGCAAAGGGTTTCTAACTAACAGGTTCATCAAAAAAATTCTGAATGATGCTTGAAAGAGTATTTTGAAGCAATTAGACTGAAGCTGTCAACCTGGTAAGACAATATCATATTGATTCTTTGAACTTAAGATATCTACTTCACGAGCAATTGCCTCCTGTTTGATCCTCCATGTTTTCTCTATACCTTCAGCCTCTAAATAGCCCCCCTCACTTGGCATCAGCCACTACACAAAACAATCACACATCAATATATATTTGCACTACAAATATGGTACAATCTAACGTCTACTGAAACCCAATTTTTTTTTTCTGTGAGTTTGGTAATGATGATCAGAAAGACTGCAACACAATTGTATAGAAGACCATCAGAGCTTAGTACCGCGCAACATGGTTTTTATAAAAAGAGTTACCAAATGAAACAAGAAAAAAAAGAGAAGGAAATAACACAGCAGATGCCATTATGAGCATTAGATGAACCTGGACCTACAAATTATGTAAGACTTAAAAGTAGAGAAAAGAACTTAATCAATTGATTGAACATCAAACCACATAAAATTCACCTTCTCAGCCTTGGCAGCAGCCTTTGCAGATTTTCCATATAATTCTTCTCTAATAGCAAGCTGACCTTTCAATTTTTTATCTCGTAAACCCTGCAAATGTATATGATTTTCAGGGCAATAGAAGAAGAAAGAAATAAAAGTGCCTAAGAATCTCAAACACAAGTGTCATACCTCCAAATTAGCACCTTCACCTCTAAGGTACTTTTTTACTTTCATATTTATCTCATCATTAATCTCCTGCAAACCAAAATTTGTTCATGCATTCTATAAATTTGGGCATTATCATGCTAAAAAAACGTAAACATAGAAAAAATTACTCTGAGGTACATAGAGATCTTATGCTAGACTCTATTAGTCAATCAGAATGACTCATAAAATGTCCAAAGATAATCAACCCTAACACCCTAAAAGTTAAAGGAAGTGACAACAACAGGCAGAAATAACAAATCTGCTGGACATCTTACAGGTACTTAAAAAGTGAAACCAAAGTGAAAGAAGAATAGGCTACAAAAGTATGTTAATATGAAGAAACCAATATCTATGAATATTTGTCCTGCAAAATTGGTTGTGGACTCACTCTTTGGAAGTACAAAAGATTATGAGTACGACAAAGATAACAATCAATTGATTTTCGTATAGTCATTACAACAGGCATTTTTATAGCTGCAAATAGATATTAAAGCAATTACCTGTTCTATAGGAGGCATAATCTTGGTAACAGTACTATCCTCTTCTTTCACTCCCATCTGAACTTGTTACAAGATGTTGAAGATATAAAATGCAAAAAGTTCAAACAGTTAATAATTGACAAAATACCGACAACACTTACCTAAAGCAAAATGCAAAACATAAATCAAACAATAAATATGTTATGACCCAACAATGTTTGGAAGGCCTAGTAAGATAAATTGTATCTAACGCTCCATTTGTTTGGCCGAAAATATTTTCTGGAAAATATTTTTCGTATTTTCTGATATTTGACACAATAAAAAACGAAAATTAACGAAAAACATTTTTCATGGGTCAACATAAAATAAGGCTATATAGGCAGAAAATGTTTTCCATTTTAAAAGGCAGAAAACATTTTCGAGACTAAAGGCTTACCAATATCACCACACCACCATCACCACCACGGCCACTGCCACCATCACCATCGCTATCATCGCTGCCGCCTCCCCACCACCAAATATACACATCCACCTTCGTTTCACCACCACCACCACCGCCACCAAATATAGAAAAATATTTTTCCCAAAACATTTTCTGAAAAAAGTGTTCCATAGAAAATGTTTTCCATTTGATAATTTTTTCCGCCCAAACAAACACCGTGTAAAGGAGTAAGACATTTTAATTTTTAAGCCAAATTCATTCCTAATAAAAAAAACAATGAGAGTAATATCCTTAAAATTAAATTCCAAATCAAGAAAATGTGCCTACTACATCAGTTTTGCACACCAGCATAAGGAACAACTACTTGTACGACAATCCTCCAATTCTACGATGAAACACACAACTATCTATTATCAAAAGCTCGCAAAGTTAAATCATAATTTGAAGTTTAAAGTTTTGTAATCAACAACTTCAAGTTTTTCTGTTTAATTAGATATGTGTGTGACATACAGTGTGTGTGCTTGTGACACATACAGAGAGAGAGAGAGAGAGAGAGAGAGAGAGACATGGTGGACTTACTGAGATGGAGGAAACGGCGTTGCGACAGTGTTCCGGAGGTGATTAGTGCGGCGGCGATGGCGCTGAGATGTTGAAGGAGGAGAGAGAATGAGCGAGGAGACAGAGAGGCCGCAAGAGAGAGAGAGAGAGAGGGCACAATCGCTTAGGGATGGCAATGGGGTGGATATTAATTCCCTATCTCCATTCTCCTATAATAAATTTTCCCCATTCCCCATGGCCCCATCTCTTAATGGGTTTGGATTTTCCCTAACGCACCTTAATCCCCATTTTTTTTTTTTTTTTTTTTATATTTAATGTTAACAACCAATTTTTTTGTTTTGTTTTTTGTTTTTTTTTTTTTTTAATTTAAGATTCACAACAAAAGCTAAATATACCTTTAATCTCTTTTTCTTTTTTTATTTATTTAAGGTTCACAACAAAAGCTAAATATACCTTCTTCTTTTTTTTTTATATAATATATTTAATGTTAACAACTTTATTTATTTATTTTTTATTATTATTATTTTTTAAGGTTCACAACAAAAGCTAAATATACATTCAATCTTATTTTATTTTATTTGGTTCAACAACAAAATCAAATACACATTAATTAACTAATTAAAAAGTTTGTTTTATAATAATCAAATATATAATTTTGAGACAATCAAATAAGTTTTAGTAATTGAAAAAAAAAATGTGAAAGAACGTGCAAGATTAAAAAAAAAATTACAACCACTCATTTTATTTGCAGCCCACCTAATGACAGCAAGATTGAGAGAAAAATATATACACAATGTTGTTTCTAAAGTTATAGCTCATTTCTCCAAACTTCCTATATCATTCCATTAACAATAGAGTGTTGAAAATATGTCTGACATACTGGTGTATTGAGTCAAAGTCAAATTGCCTATTCATAGTAAAGTACATTTCCAAATGTTTAGAAGCCAATTTCAGATTAGGAACTTACACAATAAAATATCGCTAGCAATAACCAGATCCCAATCCATCAAACAATTCAGCAAAGTTAAAAGACATACAAACGAGGGATCTACTATACCTATCATGTCATATTGTTCATTCCCTAAGTCTAATTTTACAATGAAAAAAATAAAAATAAAAATTCCACCAATCATGAGAATGAAGGTCAAAAGCATCAAATCTTATTGATAGTCCTCACCAATATTTTCTTGGATCAATCTTCCTTATCGTATGAAAGAGAAAAAGAACTCACGCTTAATGTGAGGAAGGACGGGAGAAATTCCATTAACTCTACAATTATGAGCTATGTTCTCTGCAATTTCTTGATCATCATAGTCTGAGGTAGTGATGTCAAATTCCCTCTTTACTTTGTTTATTTGTGTCTTCACACCATTATGTCCATTAATTCCAATCCCTTTACCTTACTAAAAGAGATGTCGGTGTAATTACACTAAAAATATGGGGGGCTTATTATTTCTTTTCTTTCATTAGTTTATTTTATTTTTTCAGATCTTAGGAGAATGGATCCATTCTTTTATTAGTTTTACATAAACAGAGGAGCATTAGCCAATTCAACAGCTGATCAACACAACAAAGTGAAAATTCAACAGTATTGATCAATAATTGATGAAAGTAAAATTGAAATATTGGATTAGTACCTGAAACAATCCCTAAAATCCCAAGACTCTCTCTCTCTCTCTCTCTCTCTAAAAACCCCTATTTCTGTCTCTACAAGCTAAAAGGGATCAACTTTCCACTCAACATTCTCTTCTCTCTCTCTTCTTATTCAATGGAAATGTTAAAACACTCATTTTATTTTGACTATATAAAGCAACCAATCATCAAAACAGAGATAACCTATTTGCTTAAAAACTTAAGGAGTAGCTATATTGATCTTGATCATTTGCAGAGGCAATTGCCATTTTTGTAATAAAGCTTTTATGCAATCCATTTTGACCCTAAACCCTTTTAACATAACATAACATAGCAAAGTCCCAAGAAAATAAATAGACAGTAAATCAATTTCATCTTCCACATGAGAAATCAAAGCTAACAATTTCCAAATGCATCAGAATTCACAACTGATTTAAATCCATAGCTTTAAACAACATTGAGTTAAAATTTCCATGAATCAAAGCAACAACTCTGTGAAGCTAACCGTATTTTCTGCTGATTGATGCGTAAGTCTCTTCGACAGGTTTCGCCAATTGCAAAAGAGTGCCAAAAACTCTGTGAAGCAACAACTCTGTTTGGAAGTTGAGAAAGTGACGAATAGATGAATTTGTAAACACACACAGAACAAGAGAGAAAGAGAGAACGAGAGAGAAAGAGAGAACGAGAGAACAAGATAGAGAAACTCACCACGCCGGAGAACCACCGTGGTAACGCCGACGGAGATCGCCGCCGCTAGATCGTTGCCTTTGCAAAACCTATGGAGATTGTTGCCTTCGCTGCTATGTGAGAATGAGAATGAGACTGAGAAACCGTGAGAGTGAGATTGAGAAAGAGAACCCTAACATATGGGGAAATGGGCGGGTACCCATTGCCGACCCATATCCTATATTTTAAAAACCCACTTAATTAATCCTATGGGTAAAAAAAAAAAAAGAGAAAAAACCCATATATTTGGATTGGATTTACATGAATACCCATAAGGTAGGATCTCCATTGCCATCACTGATACACAATTCCAAAGCCTAGAAAACAAAAACGACGCTGTTTTGAATTATAGATTAATTTGATAAAATAAAATACTAAAAAATAAAAATTATTTTCATTTTCAAAAAAATAATATAAAAATTAAAGTTTTTTTTTTTTTTTTTCTCTTCATTTTTTACCAAACTAGTTTTTGAAACAAACGTTTTTTTTTTTTTTTTAAAACTCAACCAAATACCTACTCACTTAACACATAATTTATCATTTTATCTTTTTCATATAATTGTAAGGGTAATTACATTTTTTATCCTTCATTTTTTTTGAATTTAACTTTGTTCTCTCACTTTGAATAAAGATTGAGAGCTCTAATTTTAGAACTTAAAAAGAGCTCTAGTGATATGGCAAGAAGTAGAGCCCACATGTAATGTGATATGTGTGCCTATATTTTTTTGTTTTTTTGCTACATCACTAGAGCGCTCTTTAGAACTCTAAAATTAAAATTCTCTATTATTGTTGCTGACTTTGTAATTCCAATGATTAAGACGACTACATTAAAATTGAATTAAAAACTCGGTGGTATTATATATATCAATTAGTATACTAATTAGTGTACCAACATTAGTTATAACATTATTATTGATCCCACTCATTATACAAATTACAAATATCAAAAACTTCTTAAATTATGCCACATCATCAATTGATACACTAATTAATGCATATAGTATTATTCTTAAAAACTTGAGGCATCATGAGGAATTACATATGATAATACATTAAATATTTTCACATAATTCAATATCCACTTTGATGTAGTGCATCTCCTATAGATTGACAAATATTAAATTCACCTTACAATACTTAATTTTCAAATTAGATATATTAAATTCACCCTACAATACTTAGGGGTTGTTTGGGATGATCTAAATAAGTGCACTTTTTAACTTTTTATGAAATATGAGTTGGGTTTGGGTTAGGTTTGAAGTGATGTGTTAAAGATGTGATGTGACTTAAATAAGATGATGTGACTTAAATAGGATAGTGACTTTTTGACTTTTTATCTTTTTTTAAGCATGCCAAACTTGGCCTAAATTTTCAAATTAGATTGAATTGGAGGTAGTTTCTTACCCGTTCACAGGCTCAAACAACACAATTTAGAGAATCTATTTCCGATTAAATTTTGTTCAATTATCTACTAAAGTAGGGGTGATTATAGTTCAATTTGTTTTGGTTTAAGACTAAACCAAAGACTAAATCATTGCCTAAAGTATTGAAAAATTTGAAACCAAATTAATAAAATGCAATTTAGTTCAATTTAAAATTACGATTTTTATAAGCCTTGTTATTACTCACAATATATTCACAAAGTATTACTCATAAAGCAATAATATGCCATCATCTTACATACACAAATGGTTTAAATGCTTGTTTAAAAATAATTCTAATACTATACAATAAAACACTTTCAAGAGTAGAGGGGGTGAATGAGATACTAATTAGATTAGGTTCAATTTAGAATTACGATTTTTTTAAGCCTTGTTATTGTTCAGAATATATTCACAAAGTATTACTCATAAAACAATAATATACCATCATCTTACATACACAAATGGTTTAGATGCTTGTTTAAAAATAATTCCAATACTATACAATAAAACACTTTCAAGCGTAAATGGTTAATGAGATACTAATTAGATTAGGTACTTAAGTATAGGACTGTAAATCAAAAGAATCATTCATAAATAGGCTCAAATTCGGCTTTATAAAAGCACATTCGAACTTACTTTGTAAATTTTTTTTTTTTTTTTTTTTTTTTTTTTTACATTTGAGCTCAAGCTCAAACTCGTTAAAATTTTAATAAACAAATCTAAACGTATTAAAGCTCAGCTTGTTAGTAGCCTCGTTTAATATTTATTATTTATATATTAAATAATATAAAAATATGTATAAAAAAGAAGAAGATAAATATATTATTTATATATTTAAAAAATGTAAATGTAAATAATAGTTAACCATTGATAATACAATTATATAACGGAGATAGATATTGTTATTTTAGTAAAATATTGACTTTTTTTAATATATTTATATGTATTTTATATATAATTGTAAAATCGAAATTTTAATTATAATTTTAATCTCATATGCAAGTATGAATTATAATTTTTGTAGCTCAGTAAGGCCTGTGAACAGGTTCAAACTCGAGTCAAGCCCAAGCCAATTCGGCTCAAGTTCGGGTCGTTAAATCTTTATTAAATTGTAGTTTGGACTCGTTAAAATCTTAACAAACATATCTAAACATACTAAAACTCAATTTGACTCGTTTGCATTCCTACTTAAATATCTACAAGGAATAATAAATTATATATATATAAAGAGTCTAATTTGATTTTAAAACATAACCTTAACTATAAGGTTATGAATTAAACTGTGAAATATAATTCGGCTACTAGAAAAATGAGTCATTTAAAGCTATGTTTGGTTTTGACTTTTTAGCTAAAAAAACACAAAAAATAAAATTGACTACATAAGCTAATAAGACAAAATGTTACATTCAAACCATAATTATTACACTTTATCTCTCACAAAAGTCACAAAAAGCCAAAAACAAAAACCAAACGAGACTGCCAAGTTTGACAAGTTGAAAAAAAGCAAAAAAGCAAAAAAATTACTCAAAAAGTTAAAAAGTTATCACTATTCACCAAAAGTCAAAAATTACGGCTGCACAACTCCCAATCCTAATTTTCCCCTACACACTAATTTATACAATTTTTTAATATACATTTTTCCATAAAAAGTCAAAAAGTTAACCCAAACATTCATATTTTTTTCCTCAATTTTTTAATCCAAAAAAACAAAAAATACACTTATTTAGGACACCCCAAACAACCCCTAAAAAATTCAAATTAAAATAGCCAAAAAATTAAAAAATCAGATGATTTTAATTCTTCACAAACAAAGACTAAGCTTGACTTGTATTTTAATTCATTAAAAACTCATTTCAGCTCAATTTTCTTGTTATGTAATTAAGTGAATCGCGTGCAATGCAAAAAACTAGAGTGACAAACAAAATGAATCATAACATTTTTTTGTTGTAAAAAAATATTAGTGCTGTAATTTGAATATATGAAAATTTGTGCCCAAAAAAAAAAAAAAAAAAAAAAAAACAAAGTAAAGAAATGGAAAGAGAAGTTTTAAAAATAAAAAAATTTATTTCATGCACTATAGTTCCTTCTCTTTCAAGAATTCAAACACAAGTTACAAAATTTTCTTATAATAATTAGATATAAAGAGGAAATCACACTTTCAATACAAGATTTTAGGTTAACAAAACTCATAAAAAAGCACAATGAAAGTTAGAACAGTTTCACCAAACTGAAGACTTCCAGCATGCTATTACATCTGATAAATCAGAAACATCCCTCTCCTCTAAAAAATTAAAAAAACCATTTTTTTCCAACTTTTTGTATTGACAATTGAATGCATATATTGTTATTATGGTATTTCACAAAAAAATATAAAAAATCTTATTCCTAATTGTTCAGAGAATATTAAGCCAAAAATTGAAATATACCATTATTATATATATCTTCCAACCAAGAAACAACAACAATGATCAAATACCTTCTTAAAAGTAAATTCAGTGATTGGAATATCCAGAATTTGGCACTTTCATATTTGGTAGCAACTGGTAAAATACATGCCACAGTAGGCAAACCAAGTCGATATGAGCTTGGAATGAGCATGAAGAAA